>CAJQUW010012778.1:0-555000 GCA_907163375.1 Prostheceraeus crozeri
TATTAAAATAGTTAGCAGGAGCACGAAAAAAAACGTTCACAAACTTCTTTGTAGAACTTAACATCGACTGTTATTGTGATCAATTTCTATGTTGCATAAAGCTGACAGCGTTACCTATATAGCTATTTTGAGCTACTTGTAAAGTATATAATACATGTGGTTGCAAATGTCCTTATCATGTACTACGAGTGGTTCTATACACGTAGATAGATGCCCTTAGGGATGAATGGACATGAAGACTATAACTTCTCTCTGTCAATGAGTTGCCCAGAAAAAAATTAACAGAAATGCTCTAATTTAAAAAGTTCTTCTCTCAAGGTTACTAAAGCTGTGATGCTTACATGAGCAACATTTGGTGAGATTTGGGTTGGCTGTCAGAAATGGGAAGAAACTGAAAAAAAATCAGAAAAAAAAGAGTCGAAGCCATTTTAGTTTTGGAACAAATATCAAAATATGTCGTCAGGAGACCTCCCATGGGTATAGAGCGATTCCCGAATCGTGCGATTTAGAATATTTTAAGATTTTTTCATATTTCGTTATTAGAAGCTTGCAGTTAATCTGATTGAAACCTTGTCCTTAATTTTCAGATCATAACTTTCATTATGGATTCGATAAATCCTTCCTATTTACTAAGCCTATTTAGACATTAAAAATTATTCCTACCCTACTATTAAGTGCGATTCTCTGTTTGTGGTATTTGAGGACTACAAATCACAACACTGAGAAAAATCGTAAGCAAGGCAGAAGGAGTCTTAGGAAAAATCTATTATAAGATTCTACTGCATTTACTGCGAACTGCTGATCTCCGATTGTGTATCTCACCATATCACATCACTGAAGAAGTCTTATCGGCGCAACATATCTGGTGCCTTCAATCCGCCTTCTGTGTACTCGACTTCGTGCCTATTAAGACGGGGACAGAGTGTAAGACATGCGTTTGGTCGACGCTTTTTGTTACCTAGTATATTTGACATTTCCCAATTTTGGCAGTGTATCAATCATACTTCATCAGGCATATGCCGTTTCCTCCATCATTCTGGCAATTATTTATCAATCAATTGAAACCAAAGTTTACAAAGTATTAGCCAATTTTAGGTTATATGAGAGTGCAATTGTAACCGGGGTTTAAGTTCAATAGAGTGTATATTGGAAATCAGGAATTAGTTCTTATCAAATAGCTTCACATGCTTTCAATACGCAGGATTTACAAACACAAGGGACGTCCTTATACTTGACAGCATCATGACCGCAATTAATCGTGTGCAAAATAATCAATGTTTAACAACATTATCAACCTCCTGGGGAAGTGTTCTATGTATAAGGGATATCAAACGATATTTGAAGAAGCATTATCAACATAAAAAACGACGGAGCCGCAGGCCGGAGTTTGTTATAGGATAATGCTTGAAATATACGTATGATATCAGGGACATCTATGATATACATATATCTAAGTGACGTTCAACTCCCATACCATGTACTGGACTGGAGGCCAGTGACTTTGTAGACTTGATTAATGACGATAATGTGTATCTGCATAAAACCATGGAAAAAGTTGTAAACAATTCACTTCATTATTGTAAAATACATCAGAATCCGGCTGAATTGATTAATCCGGCTGTACATACTGATTAACACGCCCGGCTCAGCCTTGCAGAGAAATTGTCGGAATAATCTCTGCAATGTGCATGTGTACACACAAGCATGTCATCTATGGTCAATTTCAAATAAATTGTGACACTCTATATTCATTAATTTTCCGATTGTCTTATCTAAAACTTCCTCCTGTATAATAATTTGAACCGCTGCTGCACTTTATTCGAGAATTCAAGAGCAATGAAGCGATATATGTGTGATTTACGTGTGTGATTTATTTCCGGTCTTGAATTACTCAACTTTCATGAAACGAAAATTGATGGCTATTTTTATCACAGTGATGCGAGAATGTTTTCATATTCACCGACGAAATTTACACGGATTTCGCAATCAACTTAAATCCTTATCAATGCTGTTCCTGAATTGTCCAATATGGTAGGACCTTAAAATCGTGGAAAGTCGCCAATCACCACAGCTCGGTTTTCTTTTTATTCAATATAATATTCGCATTATATGAATAACTGATATCATAATCACATGTTATTTGTTCGTCGGAGTTTTGATTATAATTTGAAGGTCTCACGGCTGATGCTCTACAATCACGACATGCCTATTAAGAGATAAAATATAGTGACATCGGCAACCACTCATTACGAGAAGGCACACTTGGAAAGACAGCACTTGTGCACTATCCCACCAAAATCTTGATAAAGGATCCTCCAAAGAGTAGATATTCAAACGACTCTTGATTAACCTTCAACAGTTTCATTCTAGTTTTATCAATCAGATTATTATCAGTTTTTGACGTTTCAATTTGTATTTTGTTCGTTTCTGATTGCATCAACGGTAGATTTTCTTTAGAATTTAATCATGTCTCTTATATATAACAATGAATAAGGCATGTGCATATTGCTTGCACATATATGATTGTTGTAACAAATAAAATCATTACTGATCAGTTATCACTTAGTACATGACTGCTTTGAGCAAAGGAAATAGATTATCAAAAATTTTCAAGAAAGGGTCCACAATTCTCCGGAAAACAATACTGAATCGATTTTCACAAAGCATGTAAAATGTACAGAATCCACACCAATGGCCACTGATGCTTCGTGTCGTACGTGAACAATTTTAATTGCTAGCAGTTGATATTGCAGCTGTTATTGACAGTTTCTTATTCTTGTGGGAATCTTGCAATTCTTTAGTCTCTTCTTGAGTAGATCCAGAATCTTCTTTCAACAGATTCATTGTATGAATGTGCGTATTAGAGTATTGGATAATTGTTTAGAACTTGTTTCACAGTTCTATTCAGGTGTGCAAAAACAACCGTTATTAATCAAGTCTACCAAAGTCACTGGCCCTCCAGGGGCAGCGACACGAAACGCTGTTTCGGAATCTAGAGCTCAAATTGCTTAGGGCAATGATGAAGGAAAAAAATCTTTCAGGAATTTTCAAAAGGTAGAAAACCGCACTTTTCTGTGACATCGTGCACAGGATTTCCAACAGAGATTTGGTATGTTGTTGGAATGAAAAGGAACGTGTCAACGGCCGGGCAACTCTGTCTTATCCTAGGCCACATAAGACTAAAGGTATTATTTCAATCACTTGGTAAAAATAGTGATTCAAGCAAAACATTCTGCGGAAAACAGCACGTTCTCAAATCACCTGAATTTTTTTGCACTAGTCCATGTTTATTGTTTTTTTCCGTTATTATCGTCTTGCTTAGTTGCTTGTATGACGTAATTTTTCAAAAAAGCAATCGATTGCGTTGAATTTATCTATATTCTTAATATTATCAAAAACAACTAATATGTCATCGACATACCGTCTATAAAACTTAAGTGCAAATGCTTCATTCATCCAACTTTGCTCAAGGTTAGAAAGATATAAATTTGCTTACGTAGGACCCAATGGTGAGCCCATACTAACGCCATCGATTTGGTTATATCAGTATCTTCTGGTGAGAGCGGTGGTGCCCCCGAGGCGGACAGACGCAAACCCTGTACCTTTTGTACCTCCATAAAGAAGTGCGGCCCTCAACGAGCTCAGCTATCCTATTCCTACCTACTTGCATTGATTTCTGCAAGACAAAACCTAAACGCTAGACACATGGTTAAAGCAAATCTGGCTCTGTGAAGGGATCAACTTGCGAATCAATCATCAAACGCAAACCATGTGAAGCTATCTGTGGAAAAAGACTGAGCACTGCGTATCATATTCAGTGTTCCAGCTGCTTTGCCACATATAGGCAACTTCATCAAGCCTCGTCTACATCCAAAGAAAACAAGAGGACATCACTCGTCTCGAATCGTCCGTGTACCGCCATCTGCGACAATGTAAAAATCAGTACTGAGCTGAGATCTTTGCCACAGATTCAAACACTGCCAACATCCGACTAAGAGAAACAATTTTTATACAAAATCTATGTCCGGCATTGAACTGAAGAGATGAAATTGAGAGAGCCTCAAGATTCGTATTTCTTTGAAATTTCTGTGCCAATGCCTGTTGGATTTTATATTTCCATATCTTCCTAGCTTCTCTCTTATCTTCCTGACGCAAGATGTGAAGCCGGAATATTGGAGATTGCAGTAATGATAAATTGCAGCTTCTGCCTTTTGCATCAATTTTGATAACTGTACGATAGAATTAAGCACTTATTAACAAACTTCTTCTATTAATAGACTATTTTGTCATCGGCTACAAGTCAGTGCATAGATTTATTCAATTATTTCAAAAATTTGCAGTTCACTTGCGTCCACAACGTTGTAGACGCAACGCAAATGCAGTCTCATTTTTTGTCATCTACTGTTTTCGACGTCCAAATACTGACAGTGTCAAGTTTTGGAGAAAGGGCTTGGAAAGATGATTGTATAGATCATAGAGCAAGTACATTAGGCAGAGAAACAGCTCAAGATTTACTTCTTCTCCAATCTAACAGCAGCTTTCCACTTTTTTGAATTATCGGTATCTCTTTGTTGTTGCGTCGTACCACATGTGAGATGTGCTGCCGTTTTGAAGAAAGTACCATAGAATTGACTCATCATGATAGCAATTGCAGTTGTGCAGATGAAAGCCTCATGAGCAGCAGATTGGATCGAAGAAAAGAGAGTCAATTGAATGACTTCTTAGTTAGTATTCATGCATATATGAAGTAGCTAGTTATTTGTAATTTGTTTATTGTATTGCGTGATTTATGCAGATGGAATCAACTCAATAACTCAAAATGAAAATCGTTGTGGTAGTGAATATGTTCGCATTTTCATGGGGATGCTTCACCTACATCGATTTTAACTGTTGATTTAATGGCACAGTCACTTTTCAAAATAGTGGTGTTAGCTTCACATCAACGCTATGCCGAAATTTAGGCTAACATTATTTCCTAAACGAAATTCTTCCAAAACAATAGGTGGCACAGGTTGACACACTCCGAATGCATCGATCAGTCAGACACAACGTGTTTAAGTGCACAGAAAATAGAAAAATCTTCTCTCTCTTTGTTACGACAAATTATTTTTATTTTGCGATGCGGTAACATCCACAGAATTAAATATTTTGTTTATCTGCTTCGGTTTGCTAGAAGTGTGATTAATACGAAAATGACGGCACATAGAGGAACCTATTAAGTGGGCAAAAAGGAATTCCTAATACCTTACAGAGATAGGAAAAAAATTCGTGCGTCGCTTGCGGATTAATGTGAGTTCCATCAAAGTGCTTCGATTGCCAAAAGTCCTTCAGATTCGAAGAATTCACATCATTACCCACAAGTTTTCTCCATAATGTAAGCCCTTCCGATCATTATTAAAAAAAGTAGCAGGCGCACGAAAATTAGTTCACTTGATGATTTCACATTCTCTCTTCGGCATTGCTCACTTTATAGTGTATACATTGAATCGAATGTTAGCCAGGCATCGATGTGTGTTTTGGTGTGTGCGACGTGATATCACAGCACGCACGCATCTCTCACTGGCTCTGGTGTCCTCTGCTGACAGCTGTCCCCTGCAGCTCTGTTTGCCATTTCCAATAGCAAGTGATACACGAATTATCCATTCGAGAAGGAGCAAGTTGTCTAATTCTGTGATGTGCCATTTCGATGTTTAGGTTAGATATTGTTTTTCTATTCTAGGAAACCGAAGCGCACGCAGATGAATCTAATTCTGTGGTGACAACAGTCAAAGGGCAGGATATTTTTGAAACAAAATGGCGGTAGTTAGTGGCGGTAGCCTCACTCAGACAAGTTCTAACCGTGTGGTACGCTATATGGTGTGTAAGCGCGTCTTTGATCAAGTGGCTTGAAGCTCTTTGCGTTTTCATGACAGCGTGCGCAAAAATTAGGTAAGCCCTACTTCTGTTTTTACCCTCTAACATTTTTCAAGTTTTCCAATTTTCCACCCTCCATGATCGTGTCAAGAGCAAGTAAAGCTTTCAGCGCGCATTATGACGTTACCTTCCTGGTTTGTTTATATAACAATAGCAACCGCTTCCAGACGACCTCGGACAATCGATCTAATGATTCATGCCTCCGATCATGGAGGGTGTGCTGCGCTGGTCTTGGTGATCTTCATGCCGCGTTAGCAGTTCGAAGACTGGGTTCGATTCCCAGCCGGCAAGCCATTTTTCATGGTGGTACCAGGAGCAAGGCGCATTGAAATAGCATTTCGACCTCGTGAAAGCCGGAGGCATTGAATCATTACTGAGCATCATTGAGAATGATCAAATTTAGGCAGAGATGGGCGCTCCGCGGCTTAATCACTGGATCTCACATAAACACAGCCTATGTAGTGTAAATGCATCGTGTCTCCACACCATGCTGTGCATCAGTGCAGCATATCCCTTTACACGGTCTGCTTCCCACTTATGTTATTTAACCTGTTGAGCCCCAGTTTTTAAAATCATACATGACTCTAACTGACTAAGACGTGCAGTGCACGTCCCATTGAGTATGGCAGATTCTGAGAACAATATATTAACTTTCACTACCTCAACTGACAAGGACGTGCTGAGCACGTCCTGCGATACACTACACCAACTGACAAAGACGTGCAGAGCACGTCCCTGGAATTCCTAGGATTCTTTAAATGAATAAACTAATGTCTAAAATACACCTGTAGTAGGTTAGGACTATACTTAATAAATGTATTTAGGCCAAATAACTGATGAACTTCTACTGTACATGTATAAATTTACGCTATTCTAAACTAGACTTCGTTTTATATAAAATTATCATTAGATTGCAAAATTCCTGCATAATAATGCTGAGCTATTATTTGCTAACCATTATTATGCTAACCATTCTTCGCCCCAGTACTCTGAAACTTCATTAATCAATTAAAACTTGAATCAACTGTAATTAGCGTGACCTCTTTACATGTAAATATATACAAACACTTTTCTATGTAATGCATCAAACATTATTATTATATACATGTATAGCATCCTGATAAGATCCATAGTAAGGACTTAACAAATAAAAACTAAACATAACAGGATGATTGCCGCATTATGAATCTTCCTCGTCTTTTGAGTGATATATGCGGAAACATGGATCAACGCATAGCGCTGGTGTTGTTGGGCAATCCGGACACACAAAAACAGTCTCCTTCCTGCGACCATCACTCGCGCAAATGCGGCATTTCTTTGCCGGGCGTTCTTTGTTCGGACGAGGCGAAAGTCGTTTGAGGGCGTGCAGACTGCTAGAATCTTTCGCGTTGAGAGGCAACCGACCTCCAGAAGGTCCAGAACGTCGAATTTGACCACTTTTCACAACAAAATTTTCAATGACTTTTTCTTGATAGCTTAGGAAATCACAGTTTCCACCACAACTTTTGTATACAATCCACGAGTTCCGGATCATGACATGTGTCAGGTGAATTCCAAGTTTTGTAAACCACTTGTAGTTCTTTCTTGCCATGTTGTATTGATGCAGACTACCGTCTCGCGAGTCCACACCACCCATTCCTTTATTGTATGCCAGGACAGACCATGATTTGTTGATGTTATCTTCAACTCCTCCGCGTAAAATCCTTTGATGCGAGGAAGTACCAGCGGTGTTCGCAGTGTCGACCAAGTAAATTGTTTTGAGGCCAGATGACTTTCGCTCGACTGCCTTCACACAAAAACCTCGTCCTTTCTGCAGAATGCGTGTGATTTTGCCGGAACGTTCTTATCTCGCAAAGTCTGTGGAACACCACGGAAAGGACGAATAGTTCCCGTAAGCAAAGTATTCCTTTCGTAAAGATACGCAGCCAGACGGACACTTGTAAAAAAGTTATCAACGTAAAGATGATATCCACAATTTGATAGGTCGGCAAGAAGAGCAATCACAATTTTCTCGCTGAAAGTAAAGTTTTTAGCATCATCCGAGACGTCCTTCAGTATGTTTTCGTTCTCCTTTTTTCCTGCTGCTACCTCAATGTTCCAAGTATATCCGGTAGAACTTTCGCATAGGCAGTACGTCAGCATACCATATCGCGATCTCTTCGAAGGTATGTATCGTCGAAAATGGATACTGCCTTTGTATAATAGCAGACTCTCATCAACACAAATGTCTTGCTTCGGCTTATAGACAGTCTTACATTTTTCTTGGGCAAAAGATAGAAAAGGGCGAATTTTTCGAAGAGTGTCATTATCATCCAAGTCACTGTAATCACAAAACCGAAGAAATTTCACGACCTCCTCAAACCGATTTCGAGGAAGGCAATGCGGACTCTGAAAAAAGTCACTTTTATATAGGATGTTTCTTGACCAATAATGTCGAATTTCTGGCTTTTGGTTCAATTTCATACATAACATAATTCCGATGACCTTTTTCATTTCAATAATGGTAGCAGGACGCCATTTCGCCAAATGATGCCGGTAGGTTGTTCTCGGGGCTCACGTCGTACTCTTCGAATGTCAGTTCAGCTTTCTTGTTTGTCCAGTCGCACAGCAGTTGGAATAGATTGTCATCAAGAAATAAATCAATGAAGAATTCAATGTTATTATTCATGTCAGATGGCACATCGTAAGTAAGATTTATTCCACTTTCTTGGGTGAATTGCAAATTACGAATCTCGTGAAAGTCATGGCCCTCTTCAACGAAAGTCCACTCTCCTTGTCTTATGTCAGTTGCTATGTTGGGAATATCGTTGTCTTCATCGTCATCACTACTTGTACTATCTTCAGAGTAGCTACTGTCATCCAAAGCATTGAGCTGTGCGGCAATTTGCTTCGCTGATATGCACCTTCTCTTTTGCATGACGAGATTGAATTGAGAAAAAGGTTTTTACGACAGTTTAGTATACAATGCAATGTTGAATCGGAATAATTGACGTCAGCGAAACCAATAGCGATTTTTGAAATATATTAGCCACGCATTCATTATGTTGTACAGAACTGTGAGAAGAATTTCATAGATATCTGCGCATTCGGATGATTTGAAGTCAATCGGGATTCAAAATTTAATGACATTGAAATCAATAGCGCTTTGCATTGTTTCGCATTATACTTAGAATAACTCACTGTGAGATAAGCATCATAGAGATCGAAATCATTATACTTCATGCCTGTATTTTTACAGCAATTCTGCACGGATAATTAAGATTCTAAATATCATCTGAAAATTGAATAGGATTCGAATAAAAATCTGGAATTGACTCATCGTTCCTTATACTTTATTCATGAAAGTAACTTAAAGTAAAATATCTGTACGGATGAATTTAAATATCCATAAAATCTATAATTGCATAAATAATCATTATTGTATGCAACATGAATGTATTGCAAAGCATATCAAACGATTTTGCATTTGTCTATGTCAGTTGTCGGAGTGTAGTCGATCTCCTACATTGTCAATTAGATGAAATGAGAAAAGGACGTGCACTGCACGTCTTTGTCAGTTGAGAGCATGTAGTTAATGATATATTGGGCAATTGAAGCAATCATCACAGGACGTGCTCTGCACGTCCTCGGGGCTCAACAGGTTAACATTCACTCAATGTCTGAAGACGCCACGAAGAGTTCTCAATTTCCTTGTTTATAATTGGCAAACTTTATCATAAACTTCCTCTATTATCGAATATGTGGTACATTCCCACCACTTCACCTCTCATTGTCAGACTACTCACTTATTCATGTACAATGTACAAATAGCATAAAAGTAATCATAGGGATGACGTCATATCGACATACATTTAGTGTCAAACTTTCATTTTACGATCTTCAACTCCTTGTGGCAAATATACTTGTGTGGATTGAGCCGATGACAGAGAAATTATCTGTTCATGATTGAACTTTAGTGTTTTCGTAAAATGTTTGTTTCAAGATCGGAGTGCAAGGAAGGAGAGCTAGCTATTTTTTCTTGCGGTCCGGAGCGCGGAGCACACAGTCGGAGTGCACAAATTAGGTTCATAATGCTTGTCTTCTGAATTCGAATGATAACAACTTAAACATACACATGCACACACATTGGAATTGGCCATTTGTATCCGTGATAAAGGGTAGGCAACTAAAGAACAGCCTCAACCTGAAAGCTGAATGGATTTTTGGGTTGGCCGGTATTCGTCGAATCGCTATAGTTGCAATAAGCGAAGCAATCAGCCGAAGCTTGACAAAAACCGGTGATAATCAGAAATTGACCAATTTATTAGCAAGCCTGCAGTTACTGCATCACTGCACTCAATCCCATGAAATGTGTCTTCCTACAAAAGTAGGGCTGGCTACTCTCAACACTCATGATGGCAAAATAGTATCAGCTAGTAGAGGGGTGTCTCAAAAGTAACGAGAATTTTGCTATAACTTTTTAACGAATGATATAATTGACATGTGGGAAAAATTTCAATTGACAAATTTCAAGGCCGTCAGTTGACTGCGAAAAGAGGCAGCGTGTTCAATGTGCCCGCCCCAATGAGAACTTGGCGATGTGACAGCAACCATGTGGGAACGTGGCTTGCTAATATGAAAAGATCATATCTTGTGAACTAGCGATTTTGTAGCTAAATTCATTTCTTGCTCATTTTCGCGATAAAACCAGCGGAAGATGTGTGAGCCGCCCTTATCATTTTATAAATTCGTCTAAAACACTAAGCAGAGGGTGGCGAATAAGCTGCTATAGACAATTGATAGATATTTATTCACTTATCTGTGCTGATTTTCCACCAACCGACGAAACAATGGATATTGTAGTACCTAATTAGCAGTATAGTAAGCAGTAATGTTTGAACATGCTAACTTCAAATAAAAATACATTGAAAGCTGAACATGATCAAATAAAACGCTACATTTCTAGATTCACGAGGGCTTAAACTAAAATATGTTTATTTTCCATGAAATGCTGTAGTACATACTATGAAATGATTCAAATATTTGTTATTGTTGTAAATTCTTGAATATCAGGAGATGTTATGCAAATCTAAATAAACAGATTCTCTACTTATTCATGATCATCAAAGAGAACCATGCAGCCACTTCTATTTCTTAGATAGATTGACCATTTGGAACGCCAGCGATGCCATTGCTGAGCTGTAGCATGGCATCATATAGCTGATAATGTACCACAGGGAAGTTGGTGGCCTTTTCATCACGTTAGACGTCGCTGCCAATGTGTGACCCTCTCAACAAGCAAGTCACTGTAGTGGGGCCCGAATGGCTGCCACCGTGAAAAAGTGCATAGCTTGGGTTTCGCCTGCTCAACCATGCGAAGCATTCGCCGGACTTCGTCAAATTGTCGACTTCCCCCTGTTCGGGGCAATGAAAAAGTCAATGCGTGTCAGGTCGCGTCTGCAGCAGTCGTAACGAGGTCATTGCCGTCGCCAACGATTCACTCGGCTATTTTTCAGCAAAGTTTTGAGAGGAAGGGGTGGACAGGATGCTGCAGCGTAACGAGAACTGCATCGAGTTGAAAGTCGAATGCATATAGAGCGCCAAAAAATGAGGTCGACAGTTTGTCGAACGAGTCATAAGATTAAATGATTCACAAAACTTCTTGTGCCATTTGTTACTGTTTTTGAAACCAAAAAAATTTCCCTGCTGAAAATCGCATTTTAAAATTGGATTAAAGCATTTTTAAAAGGCCATTACTTACGCGCATATGCACCGATTGATCACGCTGGTATGCTTATCTTGCAAAAATTTCAATTCATTTGCATCATACGTTCATAGGATATAGAAAAATTCTCATTGCTTTCGAGACACTCCGTATTATAAGTTGCGCGTAGATAATACATGTATGTAGCTATTGTGATGTCGTCGGGGTGAGTCCATAGCTTTATCTTGTTTTGTATGGGTGAAGCCGCACTTCCCTAACTGATGGCGTAGACGAATGAGCGTCGAGTGTATTCAGAGTCTGATTTGAATACACGGGCTGCATAGCAAGCGTCCCTCAAGTGTTCGGAAGCCCTGTTGTTTAAGCATTTTCAGTGCGTGAATGTGCATCATCGGCATGGCGAATTTAAATACGCTTTAACAGACAAGCTCTATAATGAAACTCCGGTTCAGTTGGTCTATGAAAGTAGGATTTATCAACAAATTGAAAACGGTCTGAAGCGGTAGAAAAAAATTTGATGTAGCTAATAGTCCGGCAGCGAGAACGAGTTTCTGCAAGGAACGAGGCCGATAATGAGACTTTCACAGTATCATGTACACCCTATGCGTAGTACGAAACGGTGCGTCTGTCGAGTTCTAGTGAGTGCCTCTTCTTGTCAGACAGGATCAAAGAAAAACACATGTAAATCCATTGGGACGCAGATTGAAGTTTTTGATTAAAATGAAATTTTCTTTGTTTTCTCTTATAAACTGAAAAGTATAAAGTCTGGAGTCATAATTTTTGGCATGGAATGCCTTCACGCCATTTCCTATGATGTCGCGCAATGTGGACAGAGTGGGCCAACATGTTTGTGTTTGCCGACATTAGGAGGCTCGCCAAATCTAAATGTGTTTAGCTTCATAGACAGGGTGCATGAAGATGAAAGGAAATGACCTGAAAACATTCCATGCCAAAAATTATGACTCTAGGCTTAGTACTTTTCGTTTAATCAGAGAAAACATAGAAAACTTCATTTTAGCCAAAAAACTGCAATCTGCGTTCCGTCTACATGTGTTTTTCTTTGATCCTGTCTGACAAGAAGAGGAACTCACTAGAACTCGGCAGACGCATCGATTCGTAGTAGGCATTATCCGTACATCATTCTGTGAAAGTCTCATTTTCGGCCTCATTCCCTGCAGAAGCTCGTTCTGGCTGCCGGACTGTAAGAATCGCTTGCAAATTACAGTTTAGTTAATGCAATAGATTAATGATAAAATCTCGTATTCAGTGAACATATGAATATATTGCAGCTTCGCCCCTGTTGATTAAATTTGTGAGGTCTTAGCGATTGATATGAAACTTTGCTACGTTTCAATAAATGAACATTTCCGCAGTTCATGAAGACGATAAATCAATTGAAGTTTGGATTGCTCGCCCGACTTTCATCAGACTATTCCTTCTTTTCGTTCATCTTTTCAAACTCCTCTTTATTCCATCAATTCCAATGATTTTGTCATATTAAATCCTGGCAGAGGTGAATTGCAATCCATCATTTCAAGAGTCAATCTTAATTGTGTTCGACAGTAAGCCGATTCTTGATCTTTGTTGACAACTCATTCCTTTAGGATTTCAAATCCTCCATGTACAGGAATATCTGAGGCGAATGCGAGGAGGAAATAGCAAATCCTTGATCAAAGAGGGTTTACCTTTATCCATCGACTGTCACCAAACAAGAGATTATAGAGGATAAGTCTGTGTAAGAAATTTGACAGAGTGCTTCTTCCTGCGAGCGATTTCCAAGAGTGATAGGAAAGCGCCAGTTTGCCTTCGACGTGTCACATTTTCCTTCAATTTGAGTTAAAGTACGTGAGAGGTTATTTACCATTAATTCGAAGAAAAGTTGAACGGGGATCTAGAATTCCAACTCAGAATACAGACGGTTAATTACGAGTACTATGAACGAGAAAGGCTTGAAGCTGGTAATTGAAATCTCATCAATTAGTTGAAGTGTCTTGGTTGAAATTATGTAAACAGAAATGAAATAGGAAATCCTTCCTATTCATAGATATTTATTTACAGAAATCAAAATTTATCTCTTGAGACCGTGTTTTCATTATATTTGGAATCATCTCGGAAAATTTGATATTGTCTCCGCCTTGCCTGTTATAAATGTTGTTGGTTTTCTTCTCTTGTTTCAGTCAATATGGGAAGATTCAGTGGAAAAATCAAGTGTACACCTCAGAAGTACACGAGAAAATATCTGCAAAGACTGCTGAGTGAGTAAGTTAATATCCTGCGACGCTGTGGATACTTCAGTCCAGTGGTTTCGCAAGATGTGGAAGTTAACGAATGAAACTGACATTTTTAGTTATCTCTTCATTATTGAAAGCACATCTGACAAATAAACATGAAAATGTTTTTCAACAGATGACATTACAATATAAAAACGTTTTCATTATGTTTCAAACGCACATTCCGCTCATCCTGCTAATTTCGACAGTCACTAGCATAAAAATTCTATTTCACATGTTGGATTATATAAATTGATATAAAGGATGTTAAAAATGTAAAAATGCTGATAATGAACACAAATACTTAATTATGCTAAAGAAAGCCTAATGCTATAATTTACTTAAAAATTCTGATCACATTTATGATCTGTATACTTTCAATCCTCTGAGACCTGAGGGGGTCCAGTGGACCCCTTTTACAAATTCCTTGTTTACCTGCTTAAATCGATATCAAATCATTAGGAAAGTTGATCTTAAGCAAAACAATGATGTTTGCGTGTAGCAAGTCGATATAACGAATCCTTTTGAGTGTCTTTCAGTCTTCTCAGTAAACACATGCGAAAATGTTGTGCTTTTGTATTTCAACGACATTTAGCACAATATCAGTTGTACTAAGAGGTGGTTTTGCGATGTTTGCTGTCGCCATGTAACTTCAGATAGTCAGTTTTAATAAAATTGACTTATTTCATGCAGAATAACCCCTATATTTGGCCATTTTTTCAAATTCATTCAAATTCATTGGTACCAATCGGAAATAGGCCTAAACTGAGTCATAGCTAGTTGCTACATTGTAAGACCCTCAAAACAGCTTTAGAGATCTCAAATTCATCAAGTACTGCTGTGAAAACTTTTCCAACAGTCTTTTTTTAGCACTGAACTATGAATATAATGATAGCTTTCATTTTGAACACTGATTTATGTTGATTTGTTCATGTAGGCCAACCAGTCATGCACGATCGTGTGGGAGACTGAAGTATGAAAAAACAATTGCTAATTTATTAAAGAAATTTTCATGAGAAAGCTCACGAAATTTGATGAGATATTTCATGCGAAAACGTTCCACATCCGCATTAAATTTCATGAGATATATATGAGCAAAAATCTCATAAAAATCATGAGGAATTTTCGTGAGGGTAATTAATGCACAATAAAAAATCACGATTTTTATCATTTCGTTTAAGAGTAAATTAAATTTGATATGACGATGGGCTTATGGGCAGGCATCCACAACAGGGCCAATGCTTCAATGCACGCTGAAGACAATGCCGCATGGCGGACATGCGTTGTTATGAAAGCGCTACATAAACGATGGTGGCTACATTCCAATAGGAATGGACTGTCACCCTATCACTGTGTTTGCATTATTTCTCATCAAGCACAAAAGCATTTTGATAAAATAATTTGTAGTATTTTGTTCTCCGACAAGAATTTGCAACTATTATCAGACAGGTTTCACTCATTTGATTCTTTCTACGATCTAGTAACATTGACAAAGATCGGTACCTGCCCGAGAGGCTGAAATGACCACGGACAAACAGCTGCTGTCCATTCCTGTCCTTAAGCTGAACGAAAGGTCTCATTTCTACGGCTTCAATCACCTTTAACAAGCTGGTTCTGCTTCAAATTCGACATTGACATAAATTAATGCCTCACTGTGTAACTGAATAGTCAACAAGCAGCAGTTCTCTATGTAGCCCTACACTTGAACAAAATAGAGAAAATCGGATTTCTGTGAGTATTGATAAGTAAGAAGCACCCGATTTTGTTTAATCGTCATAATTAATTTCTGATATGATTAATGTCAAAGTATACTTGCATTGCCCGTTGAATGATACCGAAATGTTCAAACTGTGTTTGATTTCATGTGCTGCGCATGTATATAATTTCATCCATATTAGACCTTCAATTAATATTGACATTCCAGCAGCAATGGGACCACTTTCCAAAGTGATTGTCAAAATCAATGGAACCCCCTGGACATCCATTTAATAAAGTAATTCGGTTCTGAACTTACTCAACGTTTTAAGTGCATGAAAACAAAAGTTGATTTCTCTTGAGCTATACAACAAATTCTCTAAGCCAAAGAGCATTTATGATGAACTTTTAAGATTTCAGTGTTGGATATTTCAATGATTCATTTATCACACTCAAATTTGCAGTTCGTTGTCATCCCACACTTTTTTGTTCTTCTTTAAGTTTGATTTAAACTGGTTTTCTTGATGAGAAGCGATGTTTGATTATCATTGTGTAATGATTTGTAACTCTGCCTGAGTTTGAAAGGAGAAAACGTCTTATTGTGTTGATCCACGTCCAACACAGTTGGAAAACTAATCGACTTATTTACAATAGAAAATGAGATTGACTATTAACAATTGATAATCGGAACAGGATATGACTTCCAGATTTGACTCTCAGACTTGTTGCGTAATATTTATTCCATTTACAGCAATTTCTTTCCCAAAATGAAGAAGTCAGGAAATCTATTGCCTTGCTCTGATATCTTTTGAAATTCCGATTATAGTGGCTGAGCGTCAATTTCTGATTCAATATTACTCATTAACTACAAAAAGGAAATACGAGATCAGCGCTAATCTAATGGTACCACTTAAACCATGCCTGTTTAAATATATTATGTAATTTTCCTATCTATGTGATAGCGATATGGAACGTAAACGCCTGAGAGGGAGGGACTATCATTCCCCGGGATCTGTTTACTCGAATTTCTATGAATCAAGAATATCTTGGTTAATCAATGTCCAACAGACATGGTTGAAAACGGTTAGATCATGGCTCTAGTTCATAGCAGGCCTCACTCTCGGGAAATTGTTCTTGTAAACATCCCTTGGGCTTCACCATCGAGATGTTTGCGTATGCAATTGCCGTTGTTGAGACCTACTAAATTAGATTTAGCCATGATATGACCTTTACTCAGATCATCACACATTGCATAGAACGTCCGCAAAGTGCGTTATAAACTGAAAAATGTGTACTATTTGAAACCAGATTGGGAAATGATGGATTAAATATTCTGTATTCTAGCAAATTTATAACATTAAAAACATAATTAACTAACACCGGACTGCTCAAGCAGAGAGACAATGCGATGTGGTTAAATGTTTTCACAATTGGTACATGAACGATGTAAGGAATCAAGTTACAGATCTTAAATACTTTTACTTATGTTCTTGCGCATAAGAATGAAAAAAAAGAGGGGGCACCCGGATTTGAACCGGGGACCTCTCGATCTGCAGTCGAATGCTCTACCACTGAGCTATACCCCCGACTGTCCTTCACGATTGAAGCGAAGAATGTCCTTGTGTTCATAGCGAATAAAACAAACTAATGTGAACATGCAGGAGACAGATGGCTTTTGATAGTGGCTTGCCGGAATAGATTGTTATTTATGATTAGAAGTGACGCTTGAAATGTATCGTCAATGCGACAGGGGAATTTCTTTATCTTTGCTTTTACAAGCAGACATTTGCAATTAAAAATCAGTGTTGCCATATAACAGTCTTTCTGATCATTCTGTGCTCACTTAGTTTCCTCTTAAAAAACGTTATGTGAAGGTCATTTTCATGCACGCAGGTACGAATGGATATGGACATGTAAATTTGGACAGGAGTTGATGTGGATCTGAATAAAGCTCAGCACATTTGTTAATTCAAGAAGCGTACAAGTCCTTTGTGTGCCATGAGCTATAAAATTTGTTTCATATATTTTATTTATAATGAATATAGCAAATAATATATATATACATATCTAATTTTGTATTTTGCTTTCCAATAAATTCATTCCCATGAGTAACCTGTCCTAGACCAGGTGAAACAGGTTGGGAATAACTGCTGACTTTTCTTTCGGGTCAAAACTGTATTATATATATATATATATATATATATATATATATATATATATATATATATATATATATATATATATATATATATATATATATATGGCAAGTGCAGTCCTTTATTTTGACAAATCAGTGTATTTTGCTGGATAACGAAGGTAGAATCGAGACAGGATTCCAGAAATTTATGCAGTTATCATAATAATGATGAATTACTGATACTATAGCAAGGATTGCTCTCGTTAATTGATCATTTATAGTTTCGATCTTACCATGTGCGGCCAGCTGACATGTGTTCAATTTCATGGATTTGTGGCCGAGAAGATAATACATGTATGTGGGTGTGTATAATTCCCTGATGTGGGTGTTCATTTGGACTGCATTGGCGTCACCCAGCAGTCTGATAATCATTCTTGCTATGTTCATGTATGACGATTTGTTTCATCGCTGTCAAAGTGTACTTCTTGCTAGATTCAATTGGATGGCTTGTAAGGTTTTATCAGATTAATTCGTGTTAACTGTACCGAGCTCAGCGCAACTTCGGCAGAACAAAACAAGTTTGAAAATCAAGGAATCGGTTAAGGATTAAAAGAGAATGATGAAATTAATGAGACTAAACTAAGTTTTCTTAACATAAAGCGAAATTGAGACATCGATATTATCTGTCTTCAGCTTTTAATGAGTCTCGAATAAAGAACTCCAGCAAGATTATTTCTTACTTACTTAATGAACTGCAGGCACAGTCGACTTGAAGTCTTTAAATTAGAAAAGGAGAAATTAATTAACATGAGCTGTGTGATTATTAACAAATGATTCACAAAATTAATTACCCTAAATTTTGGTAATTTCAGCTCATAAAGTAATCTGAAATGAAGTTTAGGAGGAAACCTCATCAGTTCAAAGCGCAGTAATAACAATTGAACGATGTAGTTAAATTAAAATATAATTCCACTATCTTATCATAGGAAGAAGACTCTCCAAGTTTCAAATTATCAGCACACTGTCGTGCTCCTTCTTCCAAAGTAATTTTGTCAGTCCTTGTGAGCTTCGCAACCGCAAAATCAGCCGCACCAAGAGTTTCTGCTTCGGTTTTAATCGCAGTTCGAAGCGACTGTCTGCTCTCCGACAATGATCTGATTATCCGGTCCCGTTTGATCGTGTTTAAATCGCATGAAGGACAGACGAAGAAAAGGATAATTTTCATCAAGAGCCATCAGAGATTCAACTGTCGTCAGATGAGCAAATCTGAGAAGAAAATGAAACACTGCAATCACCAGGATTTGATTTGACCCTTTAATGTGTAAAGTGGTCTCACGAAAAAGGGTTGCTTATCTGATCAGCAAAGAATCCAAGGCACAGGGACCAGCATTGTGGTTCTGCTTTCTTTATGACATTTAGCATATGTAGCCCCGAGACATTTTCAGAATTTTATGTCTCATCTGCTGTGATCATGTTTTAATCCTGATATGTCACTTGATTGACTACAAGTCGGATACAATGCTTCGCTTTTATTATCAATTAATGCTGTAGTTAACGGTGCTTTTGGTTACATAGAATTTGTTTTTAAAAGTACACAAGGATGAACATATATATCATAATAGGTAAAGCTAAAACAAGACTGTCATGAAGATATTAAAAGGCATCCAATTCATTCAATCCGTCATAGCTGGGCATGCAGGATAGTACGCTGATGGCATTGCCTCGCTGTATGGCCATGCTGATACGCTGCTTTTGAGATCAATGAATGGACTAGTTTGAGTTTTGACAACGAAAAAAGTTTTGCTTTATTCACTGCTAATTTTGTCTCGCCACACACAAAATTGTGGGCTATGAAGTTCTTCCTGGATTTTGACTTCCAAAACTCAATGTTCGCAGCAATTGAGCTTTCGTGGTCTATAAAGTTTAAAATGTACATGCAGCTAAATTCTGCAATCTTGTTTAACATTTTGGACAAAAAGAATAAGAGTCGGATATTGTGGTGAAATAAGGCCTCATAAAAGAAAAACGCTGGCCTAATGTGCTCCTGAGTATAAATAAAATCTATTTATTTACTTATTCATCAAGAAAGCTCTAAAAGTGCTTCTAAAACTCTTTTGAAAAACGGAAGTTTAAAAATATATTGTCATCTCTTTAAGAATGACGTCAATGATACTTATTTTTAAGCAAAGCGGCAAATAAGACGCCTCTAAATGAATGAAACAGTCCCCTATCCAGCAAGCTAACCCTTCAAAATCAATGTTCATTGGACGTTAATCTAATAAAGCTCCATTGCATGATTTTGTCAGTAAACTGCATAAGATGTACTTTATTGCTCATTTACGTTAAATGCCTGACAAATATTCAAATTTTAAAAATTCAAGCGGTCACCAATACAAATACACTGTAGTGGAATGCACCGCCTCATGCTTCTATTATCACTTAGCAAAGCTTATTCATAAATTATTAAACATATTCAGATGAAGGAAAATGAATAATGAATATTAATATGAAAGTTATCCGATATGATCATTCTAGCATAAACATTTAAATGGTGTATCAGAAGTTGGTTATTGGAGCATGGGGCATTGTAAGAGTGTGTTACGTTCCCGCACAGCGACAATGAGAGCTTTGCAACCAACTGTGACTGAAATATCCCTTCAATACTTCACACATTTCTTATTTGATTTGAAAATGTTATTATTCAACTGTAATATGAGTTGTATGCAAATTTCAGAAGAGTCTATAAAAACGAAGAAACTGCAAAAAATACACGGCCAAGTTACTACCTGAGATCAATCATTGCGGCAAACACCTGACTGATACGAAGTAGCATATGCACTTTTTTTAATAGATTTCATGCATAAATTTACTCTCCTCTCTCTCTCTTTCTCGTTCTCTTTCTACTTCTCTCTGTCTCTTTTTTTTGAGTTGGCGAAGAAGTGATGTGGGACATGAACTTTGGCGATGATGAGGCACTCCCATAGCAAAATCTGAAGTTTGATTCCATTGCAGAATATCTTTGGGTTAAAACCTTTAAGTGAAGCAGCATAAAAGAGAAAATTTTGAATGTATACAAACAACACTGTGTAAAAACTTATAAATAGATGCATATAGATTTCACATGTCAAACATAATTTGAAATTCTGTGAACATCATGGTCTATCATGAAACACAGAAAGCCGTCTTTAGAAATATGAATGAATTCATCGAACTCATGTTGTCTGATTAATTTCCTGTGTTAATTAAAAATTCCTCACACTAGCACATAGAGTCAAATTCAGCTACTTTGTGTTTATGGAAAAGTCATATCCGAAAGTCTGAAGACAAGTTATTAAAAATGTATAGTACATTTTTCACATAGAAATTTAGTAAGCTATAGAGAGATGTCACTAATTGTCCTTGAGTGGCAAGAAACGATCTATCTCGCATGTAATCAGTGTGAAAATTATCTCTCTCTCCCTCTTACACAAACGCACACACTCAGGAATCATGCAAGTAAGTTCTTATAGGTTCATTGCTAGTCAGGTGCCTGCAGCTTTTTTATAAACCCATTTTACCTGACAATTACAATGTGAAATTACTTTCTTCTTGAATTTGTGCTCCAACCTCTCTTCGATAGCCATCAGATATAAATTTCTGTCTGATAATTAGCAAGTTTAAGATTTTTTTAAGCGGAATTAATTCTGTTATTGCAATCATTAATTTGACTGATTCATCGACTGTAGATAGAAGAGTGTAGTTAAATAGATGCTCCGTTGACGATGCAGTTTGTCAGCTCAGATGTAACGTGTAACAAACGTTCGAATATCTATCATAGCCTCAATACCGCATTTCCATGACAAACTGTCATTAAGTTCGTACATTTTTAACGTTGCCAATTTGTCATCGAAGAAACTCCACCTTTCCGAACTTCCACAACACGCGAGAGCGCTCATTTTCTGACTCCATTCTCATGGGTCTGCTTTTTTACACACAAAGACTTCAAAGTTCAAATAAAGTGGCGTCATCAACAAAACTTCTCAGAACTTTGACGTTCACCACCGACATCTGTCTGATATCGTGTTGGAGAAATATAGGAATGAGAGCTATCAGCAGGAAAATGGGCTGGTAGACATGTGCTAAACAGCAATAGTTAAGACGATCAAGCTAATTATGCGCTCCTATTTGTCATAGAATACCGAAAGACAAAAACTCATCAAGGAAAATAGAGTTAGGCATTCAAAATTGAATCGCAGCCTTATCAGAAATGGAAGCGGGCCCCGGCTGGGCTCGGGCCTGAAGCATCTAGCACCCGGCCGATGCTTATTATGTCTGAAATCAGAAATATCTTCCTCATTTGATCATTCAAACTCTCTGAATCAATTTCATATGATGACCTATCAATATTGTTCTTTGGCAACATGATGAAGTAAACATCGGCATAATGACTTCACGCTTTCAAATAGACTGCATGTCTTCAGTGCTGTCGTTTTCCCTGCTTTTATAAACGTGCATGTAGATACAACTTATAGCAATGTGCACATCAAATAAGATTCACTTTATTTGTGATAGACAAACGCGCTATGCATGTACAACATTTAAAACACATGAAAATTTACCTTTCTGTTCCACAGTTCTCAATTTACTTACAGATGGTGCAGCCCTACAGCATGTGATCATGCTATCAACAATAACTTTTTTAGAATGATTCTTAAGATGATTTTACACTCAACTAACGTAAATGATATTTCCATTAAGGATGGTAAAGTGCCCAAAACGATGAAATTTCATCATCACAAAAGTCATTTCAAAAGTCACAAATGCAAAACTCATAAGAAAAATGCGGCCAGGTTTGATCCTTATCTGATAAATGAATGCTTGGGAAATCACCATACATCTGAGGACTTCTCTATTTCAATGTGTTCATTTTGTCGGCTGCAATCACATCAGCTATGTAAAATAAATTTTGAAATAAATTTTGTAAAATGCAATATAAAACCTAACAATTCTATTCCCTGCAGCCGATTGTAAAACATGTCCACAGAAAATTCCCTGAGAATTGTGATACAGAGAATAGGTAAATATATTGTCACCGCTTGTTGGACTTTTGATTATCAAGGCTGGCTCCATGGAAATCCGACACTCCATAGCAATAAAGGGCATTTGTGCATAGAAGGCAATAGTGCGTCGTAGACAGGGCCAGGCGCAGGCATGACAACGGTGCCTAAACAATGGCGGCTTTTAGTGGTTGACAATGGGAAGGTACTGCTACATTGTCCATGGATCTTACAAAGATTCACCATTATCATAAATTCTCTTTAGACTATATTCAAAATCAATTTGATATAATAACTTGCAATATACCTTGCGGCATGATTCTGCAGCTGTTGCATGTTCATTAATTTGATTCTTCTTTCATTGAGGTAACTCTGGCTCCAAGAGAAGATCCAGTGCCTCCATGGAATAGATCTCGTGACCGTGGAGGAGATTTCCTTTGACAGCCGGCAAAGACCGCATAACGGGATTCCTTCTGGGAACATGTAGGTCCGACAGCACGTGCTGGATGGCTGTGTCTGGCGCAGTGATAGTTTGGTCTGGTTACTTGGTGTCAGGGTTGGTTCTTGTTGGGGTCCCTGCGACCAAGAGCTTGTGACCGAGAGACTTCCCTGTAGCTGGCAATGTGTCCCTGAGACGCCAGTCAGCGCTAGTGAGCACGTCTCAGATAATGTGGAGGATTGCTGTCAGGGTTGCTTCTGTTGGAAGTCAGCATGACTCAGATGCAAACGGACCGGAATTAAGGAGCTTGATGGGTACCTTCCCACAAGAGCAGCTATGTCCAGTCAGCTTAATGGAGTGCCCCTGTATTCCTGCATCCTTTGCAACATTTCAGGGCCTCCAAGGGTGTTGCAGGGCTGTTAGTTTGGTGGTAGGTAGATTGGGCTAGATTATTTCTCCTCTGGGTCCCACTCCGCACCTTCGGGTGTTTCTGAAACCTTCTTGAGACATAGCGACATTGCCGCAGATCGGTACCTAAGTGAGCAACTGAAAGCGAAAGTTGGATTTCTATGTTTACCTCGATACATTTGTTAATTGGATTTCTAGACTGAGTCATGTCAACGTGCATGCATCATTCGTTCATCCAATCGGCCACATGGGCGAAGTTAGTCTGTAATTACACGTAGGCTATATTGATTGCATTGCAGTGAATATCTAATGTCTCAGCTCGGAATTATTGTGGACTGCGACAATTTCTACGAGACACTGTTGTTCCTAAAGCATTCATGGACGAGCATTCTTGCATTGTAAGCGCTTCGATTCCAAACTTTTGAGAATGCAGTTTCCACAATTGGCTGCAATTCAACACCTGAACTTCAACCAAACCCTTGATGACAAATTTAATGAGATAATCTGTCGATTCTGATGTTAAGAGGACAGAATCTTCTGTTTCAAGCGTCAAGGAGTGTTGAACTTGGAAACAAATTCTTATGAATTAATAAAACTGTCGGATGAGACTCCCTCAAGAGCTGTCAGCCGATCTAACAGCGCAAACAGTCTTCACAGATACTTACACATACTCCTTCAACTTCCGTACGTTTGTTCTTCTAATGGCTGAGCAATCATGGACAACAATCTGCTGATTTTGCCCTTCATTCAACATTGCGGAAGTGACAACTTTCGCGCCGTCCGTCCACTTGTCTGCAGATGTCAACTTTTCTTCTTCATCCAACTGTCAATGTTTACATCATCTCCAGCACTTCAACAGTCGAACGTTAAAGACAAACAAATGAGTCTGCTCTACAAATATGACACATCACCATTCAGACGACTCTACTGTGTGCGAGCATAAAGATCTGAATTATTTCATCTTTATCAGCTGATTCAGACTTTTTCCATTTTGATAAGAAGTTGACGCAAGTAAATTAGACTTGAAAACAAAAAGCAAGTTTGACATGACGTCATCATGAATATTGTTGAATAAACTTATTCATTCATGAGCATCGTCAGAATGTCGGTGCGGGGGGGCAAACGGATCTAAGAGAATTTTATATATATACACATATATATATTATATATATATATATATATATAATATATAATGTATATATATATATATATATATATATATATACACATATATATATATAATAATAAAATAAGTGAAAACCGGAAGAGAATCTCAAATTTGAGTATATATCAGCCAAACGTTTTCACTGGGTCACCCGGCTTTTCAAGGCTACTAAAGTAGTATTTAGGGTACTTTAGTAGCCTTGAAAAGCCGGGTGACCCGGTGAAAACGTTTGGCTGATATATACTCAAATTTGAGATTCTCTTCTGGTTTCACTTTTTTTATTATTACGTACATTTGCCATTACTTCTGATTTCTACATTCAGTTCAGCCCGCCGGTACTGATATAAGTGGTTAGTCGATATCTAAGCAAACAATCGATGTTTATCAGGTTCGACTTATTTCTCTATGTATTAAGAATTCGATTTTGTATGTTTTAAGTTGTTATTACCATTGGTACTTGCCGGAAATAAGCAGTTAAGCATTCCTTCACAATTCCAAACCAGTTTGTTTTGTCGACGCAAGTAGAATTATCCTGACTTCGGTTACGAAGATATCTCTTCTGTTGTATCATGTTCTATTGCTTTTGATAATTGCGAAACAACAAGAAGAGCATTCAATGAACACTGAGAACCATCTTAGATTGGAAAAGGCGTTTTAACCAAACTCAGTGTGTTGCCGATGAAGCATTCATGTGGTCCTGCTAAGTGTCAACTATCTGATGAAAAAGAGAAGCAGAAATTGTTGAAGCGTTTGGAGACAATCCATGTAGGCTCCAAGCTTCACAGCGGAAAGTTGCGGAACAGTTCGACGCGCCGCAATCCCCGATGCAAAGAATATTGTGCAAGAATGAAATAAAACCCTTCACATTTAGTCGAGTGCAAGAACTGAAGGAAATAGATTTTGAAACTTGGCTGAACTTCTGCCTCACCGTTATACAGATGAACAACGAAAATTTTGGCAGGTAACGAAAGATTGTCTACACTTATGAAGCTGTTTGTCATTTAAATGGTCAAGTCAATCTGCACAGTAGTTTTTATTGTGCGACGGAAACCCTCATGTGACTTGCGTAAAACCCCTCAAATCTCCAATCGGGTTTTCGGGCAATGATTACTTTTGACTATGGCATTCTGCATGAAGTCATTGGTGGGACAGTAACTACTGAAAAATGATGCGATGAAGAAACAGTGATTCCTTTATCATTCGGAGAAAACCGACATTCATCTACCAGCAAGACGGAGCTGCGGAACAAGAACACTGATTAACTACTTAAAATCCTTAAGATCACTGGATGCGAAAGACGGCCATCGGAATTGGCCATCTCGAAGTCCTGATCTGGAGATGAGCAATTTTGGCAATGGGGATGCGCGCGGGATTATATCTACAAAATTCCAAGACCAGAATCTACTCACAAGGTGAGAGACAGAATTGCAGCAGTGTTGAATTCTATTGACAAGCCTACTATAAGACGCAAGAAACACTAATTTCTTCAAGCGATGAGAAGCATGTGTATCAGCGCACAGGTCTCATTTTGAGCAATTGTTGTGACCGGGTTAGTAGAAAACCGCATTCAATTTTGCTAATAATACTTTTTAGTGAGTCTTAGCTATAAAATTTAATTCTTGACTACTTCGATCTTTCAACACCACCTGTTTAATTACCGGCGGGATGAACTGAATCACCCTGTATATATATATATATATAAGCAAGGTCGCCAAAATTAAGTCAAAACATGAAATTTACTCATTTTGTAGAGACTCTCAAACATCAATTACTGAATCATGTGACTCACTTCAACTTTTATATGGAAGTTGATGTTCTGAACTCAATCATATTTCAAATTTCATGGCATTCTGATAAATAGCTTCTTTTCTGCAAAAGAAAATGTACGAAAATTGCTAAGTGTTTCATAATCCATCTATATTTCTTGAATTTTACCATTGGATTCCAATGGGAATCCTTCAACCCTACCTATAATCGAAAGCGACTGGCTGTGACACTCAAGAATTTGATTTCTGTATTCAACGCTTCAAGATCTACAAATCCATGCCAGTAAATCCGTTGTGCGCGAATTTAGGAAGAAAGTGCTAGTAGCTCCTGTCCTAAGAAACTGATGGTGCAATGCACGAAATATATCTAGGATTGAGAAATTAGATTTGCCGCAAATCACAGATATTCATCATATATTTAGGTTAATTTATGACAAATTGCAGATGATATGTCTAGGATAACTCAACTTTGTTTTCCTCACCGATGCTTTATTTTCCAAGAGAAAACATAGCACTGCTTTCAAATAACAAACGTGCTTCATATCAGATAGAGTACTTTATTCTCATACTTTAAGAAAATGAAGCACTCATAGCTTCTGTCTTCATGCTTTATCCTATATTCGAAATTAGTACTCTATCGTCAACGTATGTAATATAATCCAATATGCCCATCATGTACAGTATATACCTCGTAGGGCGTACATGTAGTGGCAAACGTGAAAACAGTGGAGAGCAATATAATTATTACATGTATAAAGCACATCCAAGCACAAAGGCACATGCCATGGCTTCTGGCTAACTCTGTGACGGCGATCGTTTAACTCAAACTTTTCTCCGTGCTCAGAAATTCCATTTGTAGCTTATCTTGTGTACTAGTATTAAAGACCAGCTGAAATGTGAAACGACTATTGGCTTTCGTTGAATACGATCGAATTTAGAGTGAGTATTCAATGTCTACGTCAGAAAAGCAAGTCGCAGTTTTTCACACGCAAAACAGTGTGGCAGCGGTGGGATTCGAACCCACGCCCCGAAGGACTGGTGCCTTAAACCAGCGCCTTAGACCGCTCGGCCACGCTACCGATAGCTGCAGCGACGTGTGAAACAATCAATGAACGCATAATAGCGCAATGGATTCAAGGGAATTGTTATGCACAAATAAATGCGTAATCTGCTGCTGCAGCATTCATGACAGGCATTGAGACCCACTTCAGCGATGAGCTGAGAACATCATCAATGAACTTTCATAGAAATTACAATTGTTTAAATATGAATAGCTTCTTTATTGCAGATCAAAACGTGCTGTGAGCGAGGGCTACTGATGGCCATGTGGCATCCATCGTTTTCGAAGTGCCTGATCATACGTATCTTGATGAATAAGCGAAACTCTAACACTAAGCTCTAAAAAATCAATGAAGAATGTGGAGAATATCCCCTTAAGACTAGTCACGCTTTTTCTTTAAATCTTCAATCTCTCGAACCTGCATTATTCCACGACTGATGATGGATAGATGTGTTTCCATGATTTGCAATAAAAGCAATAACGAAAATCCTCCTGAGAGGTAGAAATTTTCTATTCTTTCTCCTCACCTTTCCATTAACGACTTTACATGACAACTGAGTCACCTGTGCATCACTTTTGTACATTATAAAACCCTTGCGATGTTGAAATCATTCATAGCTTGATCGTTTCCACTTGATGGACAACATACGATTAACTAAGGTCTCAATAGAGGCGTCGACAATGGAAAATATTCCCTGAATTCTCTGTAATTACTCCTTGGTGGAAAATTCAGGAAGTCAATTAGGATGAGGAGATTCATCTGCTGCTGTGAGCTTGTTGAATTGAGCAAAGAGCTTGTCAACAATAATAATTACTCTAAATTGGTCGGAAGGAACATTTCTATTGACTTCTATTAGCCGTACTAACGGTAAATACCGCAATCCATACTTGAAGTCGTATCTCGTTTGTTGTTTTCTTTCACTGCACAAAAATCCATACAGCGTATGTAATGTGGGGCAGATTGCTAGTCGTGCCCACAGAACGCTAGTCGTGGCCCGGCATGGAGTCAGTGGGCTAAATGATAATTATAGCATCTGTCTGCTGGCCATTATCGCCCCACTGCGGCATTTTTCTGAACTTGCTGATTAAGCAAACTATTTGCCAAACCACACATCAATCGAAAGGGCATTGAATTGGGATTCAGAAAAGCTGTATTTTTTATTTTCAAAGTCATACCTGAGCTGAGGTAAAGGTCAAAGGTCAAAAAATGCAAATTCTTAGTTCAACTCAAATCGCACTAAAATTCGTTGTATGAAATGCGTTTAGTTGCTCATGCAGATATAAATAGTTGCGTTCCCATATTTCACCTGCTAAAAATTATTGAATATACACTAGATGTAGAACTAAAAAGTACAAAAATAATAAAACTCATTTTTGAAATTTGAATTTAAAATATGAAACTTTGCTTTTGTGAGTATCTTTATATTAATAGGAAGGCTCCTTTATCCACTCTCAACCTATTTCATCAAGAATTGATGACGCAATATACTTTAGAAGTGAATATACCAAAATCAGCCAAAATATTCCAAATATTCAAATTTTGAAATAATTTTCACGCCAAAGTATTATGTCAAATTTATTTTCTTTCAGTCAAACGTTGCATAACGCGTAGAAAGTAAACTATTTGAAATCTGGTGGCCATACTTTTTTTCGGTTCAAAAGATTATTAAAAAACTCGCTGGGTGGGGCGAGGAATTAAGTCGACCGTGAAGCAGTATGATGTACAAAATATTGGACAGGTTTTAGTGGCTGCAGACCAAATGTAGACTAATTCGAATTTCATGCTGTGAATCAGAATGATTCTCTTCTAAGATCTACATGCAATTTGCTTTTTGATTAATTGTGTCGATGTTGAGAGATGTGAACTAAGCCTGCTGATGGTTCCTGATAGTGGATGAAATGGCAGCTATTCAGGTCTGTTCCAACTTTTCAACTGAGAATGAAACTCAATATTTAATTTCTCTATTTGCATTGTGATTAGTAGCACAAGGATGATTGAATGAGAGCAGATGAACACCACCATTGAAACTTCAGACACTAAATTCGGCTGCGGCCAGTGGATGAAGTCCACCATTGATATAATGACCATTTATCGCATATTGTTCATGCAATTCAAATCTGTATTCATGTTCTATAAGAAAGAAATGGCTGACATTTTAATAAATGAGAATCCTCAAAGTGAAGGACTTGATGAGTCGCATGAAACACATCCCAATCCCTGGCTGAACGGACATAAACATTCATAAGAGCGTTTTGCTGTATACGCGCGCTGTCGTGACAAAAATTCTAAAGAATGTTGACTTCTATAGGCCGGTACCCTTTCATTCGTCAGAGTACTTTATAAAGATATTTTGTAGGGGTCGACAAAAAATTACGTAGTCTTAATTGATTGTCTTAACTTTGTTGCACAGTAAGTAGCTTAGCAATTTTTAAAAGGCGCTCTGATATGAAAATACAAGTCATACTATCAGTATGTAAGATACGAAAAGACGTCAACTGATGCATGAAGACGCCCTAATCTCATGCTCACTGACATGGGATATTCAACATCACCATCGAAACAACCATAGAACATTCACTCAATGATGATGATAACTCGTAGAATTTCAAGTAATTTAACCCTAGTAATTTTACTGTTTATGGAAATGTCATATAATCACTCAAATGGAAGTGATATTAGAAACTATTGTAATATTGCTCAACAATCACTTTGTTTTGACAATCGTCAGGACATTTGATGAAAAACGAATGCAATCTTAACAAACCAATCGTTTAAGAATGCGCAATTTTCGTCGACCTCTATATATTCTTACTTTGATGATCACTTTGATCATTTTGTTGAAATAGCTTACGATAAGAATCTAACCAGCTGTTGCATGTACATTTACTTCTTTAGATTCTTCTTACATTGACAGAGATACCGGCTAAGTGTGTAACTGATCACGATTTCTTGATCCACAAGTTCGAAGTGTATAGCGTTCAAATTAGCATGATTAATTGAGATAGGCTGAAAGTACAGAGGCATTGAACTACTCATTCAGATTAAGAATCTGAGCTCGGTTACAGCGTTGATTGTTTCATGGAATCTTATACAGCAGTATTCTAGAAAGACAGATATTTTCTCATGTGCACTGACAATGAGGAGAATATGACTTCTCAATATTTTGTTAGCCTTCAGTTCATTTGAAGAACGGACATTCGCATTGATGGACACAAATTCGTCCTGTCAGTTTCAAATGACTGGTCATCGCATGCTCATGATTGAAACGACAAGGAAGAAGCCATAGAAGGATTAAAAGAGAATTTTATTTCACCACACAGTCAGGAAAACATCATCTCGAGAAGAGAATTTCCTTTCATTGCCATTTCCGTATTTGAAAACTGAATCTCTACCTGCGGGACACTGACCTCCTGCTCAGAACCTTTACGGGCTTCCTTGTGACCGCAATGCCAAGACGAAGCGACAAAGAAGTGGCCGATGCACGCCACGGTCTGCCCACCTCCTGGCCAGCGTCCTTGTGACCCTCTCACCCCTCTCGAGAGACCGTGTCATCGGAGATGATAATGGGAGAACCGGCAGTCATTTCCTTTCACTAACATGAACTTTTCAGACTGATTCCGTGTCTCAGACAGTCATATAAACTCGAATTTGACAGCTTTTGAAATGTTTATAACTAGTGGGTCTGTGAAGCATTGTTGTGAATAAGGGGTCCTTTAATAGTCACTCAAATCATCACTGAACTAAAGATTTACATCTAGGTCATATTCGAGTTGCAAAAGCGATGCGTCCTTAGCAACTTGAAAAGATGATGAAAAAACAGAAACTTCGACTTTTGCATGAACTTTGTATTCAAGGTTTCAGCGATTCTTTCAGGGTGTAAGAACGGTTAAGGATTGCTTATTTTGAAACATCCTGCAATTCTATCTTTCAAAGTATGTAAGTTATGAATAAGTTGTCGCGTCCAATATGTGATTTGGTTTCATCCAAAATGTTCTGATAAAACTAATATTACATCTCTTGTTTAACTGCATTGAAATACAGTAATGAAGTTAGGAATATCGCAAACGCAAAGCATGTGCCAACAGTGAATATTGTGGTGCTGATAATTGAAATATTTCTCCCACTATTCAAATCACTTCTCTAACGTAAATGTCTGCAATTTTCTATTGATCAATGAAAACCTGTTTCAAAGTGAAGTAGCTGATCAAAACTAACATTCACAGACTTCTATCGAAAACATCGCGGAAAATTATGTGTCGAACTCTGCTGATTTGGATAGCAATGGCCATAGAGAAAGTATATATAGGTAGAGTGTCGAATCAAATAAGTATCTGTATACAGTGAAAATTTTTGTATGAGAAGATTTAGTTTTTTGCGGAGATTACGACGTTCCAGCGGTCCAAAAAAATATTTGAGCATTTTTAAAAGCTAATTATTTTCAAATTATTCCTGCATTTATATACTACCGAGATGACGCCCCGTTATAAGTAGTATGAAGCAAGTTGGATATCAAAGGGTATGAACATTTGCTAACAAGCATCTTAATTAAGCGGAAAGTAAGCTGATGATCAAGGGAATTTCATGATCCGTATTATAATGGATGTCTTCATGAAAAAGTCGGGATATTATTCGTGCTTTCTTGGCTGAAATTTCTTGTTTTTAATTCAATTTTCATCGATATAATTAATTTTATGATTCACTTAAATCTGAATATAGTAATGCGGACCCATTTACATCCTTTAACTTAATTTTGATCATTGTCAGTGGTCATTTTATTCTGCTCTACAAGTGGCAAGTAGCTTATGATATGATCACGCTCATGAAAGTGCTCTTGTTGATAAGGCTATGTATTCAAGTGATAGTAATCGATTCGATTGCTAATTCAACAAACTATCCCCTCCACACAGGTTGACATGACATGGGGAATTTGTAAACTGCTATTACCCCTTCTGTTTTGCTATCACGATCAGTCAAATACAAAATTTCTCCAAAAATGTAAAAATTTGCATATCTCACATGTGATGATGGGTCTAATTCGAGTTCATTTAATAAAATCGAAACTGTATACACAAAGTGGATTAAATTAATGCTGAGTTGCTACTCTACCTAATATACTTACTCTATGGCAATGGTATAGTGCAGGAAACAGCCCATCACTAGAGAATAAAAAGAATCATTTGCATTAAACTTGCCAAAAGTATAGCCTACCGCATATACTCTTCATAGGATTAACACTAGAATTTCAAAATTCGAAAGAACTCTCTCTATATTGATGCAAGTAATATGCATGCAGCAATATCAGGATATTTTCTGTCATGACCAACATCGAGAGTGAGTACTTTAAATTATCAACGCCAAGCATATTTTCAAACGATATGCAGACGATAATGATTCTTGGTTACAAGTGGGCCCAAGCAATCTTAAATGAACAGAACAGCAATATTGTATTTAACCCTATCATCCTACTCAATTTCAAAGGTATAGCTATAAGATCGACAAGAACATCTGTGTAGGAAGGCCACAGCATTGACTTGTTCAATTATAATACAATTTTAACGCAATTTATCATTTGCAGAAAAATTACTAGCTTTTAAAGAAAAAAATGTGGGGCCATGGTCCCGTTGCCCTCTTGCACCCGCCGATGTACTCTTGCTAAAAAGAATTATTCCCCTCTTGTATGCAAATTCTTACACGTAGCCAAATTGTCTGCGTGGTCCAATTTCTGCAGTGAAGCTCTGAGGAATGCTGATGCGATAAAAAGTGTATAAAGTGAAATAGAATAAATACAGTAAAAGATAGAGTATGAAAAATAAATAGAATTAAAGCTATCATGTTTTACAATCGAATTAACGGACTATAGAATTTTATTCTGAATGAAACATTAAATCCCTTCATTATTCGTGCTCTCTTTCATATTTTCACTTCTGCTTTTTCTCTGAAACAATGAATCAGTCAATGGATTGACCTCCTTGCTCAAGTTGCCAAACATTCTGTTGCTTCAAAAGGGAGACACAATCGTCATTGACCCTGTTGACAAAGTCTTCACGTTCGGGAGCTTTGAGTGATAATGAGATTAAACGATTAATGTTGTAGCAGCCAAATCTACAGAAGCGAGTCAACTTTGATCAAGAGAAGAACGACTTGTACAATTCCTTCTTTCCATTATATAATTAGAAAAAAATGATAACTTTGTTCTGTAAACGAATATTATGGAAGGTCGCCAAGTGTTGAGTTGTCTCGGAGGATGTTCGTGTAATTTCGCCAGCAGGAAAGGATCTGACTTGTTTTCTCTCCATAAAGTTGACGTGTTTGTCTCTCGGTGGGAGCTCTCATTGTCAAGTTTTAATCCTGAGAGTGATGTGTGATGACACTATTGATAACCTGATCTCGATTTTACTAACATTTCAATAATTCATTTCCCAATTGTTTTTTAAATGCTCGAATAAATTCAGTTTGAGTTGGATTTTTCAATCTATCCATCAAGTTTCAGAATAGTGTCAACATCTGGGATTAAACTTTTGCTAACTGAATATGAGAGTTTGCTCTTTGTCTGTATGACTCGTAGTATTGTAGATTGCTGCAAATTACATAAACAACTCTCCATCAAAAGCAGTTTCTACAGTGTATTCATGAAAAGCAGCAGCTCTATCCTCAGACTTGTAAATGGCCCAGGCGTGCTAAGAAAAAAGCCCGGAACCGGTTGATTGGTAGAATCCAGGCCCAGACGCAGCACACACCGCGCATTGAGGTCCAATTGGCTTGTAATTAGTGCATTTACCATGTACATGGAATACCGCATTACATGTACAATGCATGCACATGCGCATTCATGGCTAAATGTTCTCGATATCTAATATTTGAATCTGTAAACTTGATGAATTTCTGCTAGATTTTGATTATAAGCCAACAGCTGTCTGCAATATATAATGTTTGGTAGCAGATAGTCAAACGACAGGTTTATTCAACTTTGAAGTATATTTGATTTGACTTATTTCAAACATCGAAAAGCCAGTAGATATACAAATGTACATGTAGCACCAAAGCACATCCAGCATCGATATATCTTTCGACGCTTAGTCTCCGTTAACTGCACCGTAATCTTAAACTCATAACTGTTTTGTAGACCCATGTATACTCCGGCTCGAAAGAATATTCTGGTGCTATAACTTATGCTTGTGGACTTACATTATGTTATCGCAATACTTCTGGTTAACACCAAGGTACATGTACGAATACAAAGCACTTCAAATCTAAATTTATATTAGGAGATGATGAATTCAATAATGACTAATTTATCATTTTGACTGTGTGTCTTTGACCGCAAATAAGAAAGACCTATAAGAGATCGGTGTAAAAGCAGTTGAAGGTTTCAGAGATGATTTCCTCATTGCATACATGCAAGAAGTAAAGCATGAGATGGCACTGCAAATCTTAGTGTGAGTGAAACTTTACCTGCAAATATCACTGAAAAATGTGAAAGTACGTGAAAATCTCAGCGAAAAATGATATTCAGCAATGTTAATTTTTTCATCTTCTCTATGCCATTTTCGCATCTACTTTTGTACCTACCATTTGCTCAATTATTTCACTGCCCTGCCATTATCAACCAAAGGATCGAAAACTATTTATTCGCCCCCCCTGATTTGCAGTGTCTAAAAGTTCTCGTCCGCTTCGAGGCCTACATCTTCTTGTCCTCCTGTCATCTTTCTCATCTCTGATTGAACTGTTACCGCAGTTCTCCAAGTATCCATGCCAGGAATTCAAGTTCTCGGTCGCTTCAGCCATCTCCCGAGACAAACAACATAAAGTCTCATTCTTTCACTTTGCTGCGTCCTCCACATTGGACGTGAATTCTACTGTCAAAGTTGAAATTTATGATATTCTGAGACACAAAGTCATCCTCCGTCTGACTAAGGCGGAAGGAAGCTGGCTCCATGTTCCTCCTGAATGCCTAAGGAAGGAGAACGATTAATTTCTAACCTCAACCAAGGTCAATGCATGTCAAATTGGAATCTGGATAGCAAGAATTGAGTTTTTTAACAAGAGAAAAATGTCACTAGCAGGAAGATGATGTTCCGACTCCCACAATATTTTTGTTCTTGGCGCCGCTGTAAAAAATATTCCTACTATTTGATATGTATTTCAGAAGTTTAGGAAATTTATAGCCATCATAGGCTGGCTGGTGTTCTAGACACGCGAATTACTCAAATGATTAAAGAGACTGACAAGAGCAAGTAGGTACTTAACGCGCCTGTACATGTAGCGGCTGCAAAATTTGATGTTACTAGAATGCGTGTAGCCATAAGCAGCCCCTTGGGCAATGCCACAGGTGAGCATGTAATATTTATATGAAGTTGCCGTTAAAGCAATTCAAAAACAAAAACAATAAGAAGTAACCTCAAGCACTTTTCATATTATGCATGTACTTTTTCTTATTCATTCTTACATATGTAATAAGTTAGTAATTAAGGAGACGCATTGCTGTCAAGCAAATCTGGCCTATGAAATTGAAGTGCTTAATTTGATAATATTAGTTTCACATCATTATTACGGCAACCGAAGTATACTGTGTTATACTGTGTTATGCAAAGTATGGGGTGTGATACGGCACAGTATAAACATTACAAATTTGCAATTGTTAATGATAGTGGAGGACACTATAGTGGAGAACATCACCTTTAACAACCTTTTGAAGTGGTAACTTTTGACAATTTTTAAATGCTCCAATATGTTTTTTCTGTGTCAAGCGACAAACACAGACAGTCCCAAACATCAATGCATATATCGGTTGGCACCAACAGAATCGTGCTCTTCTACAAATATAGGCTTTATTCCCAAACTGTGACGATGTTAGGTAGCTTTGCTCCACTTCTTCCCATCACTGTAAATCTATGGATACGAAAATTACATACAAACATATACCAAAATTACATACAATTTGAAACTAACATCTAATACGAGATTCTCGTATGTTTACAGAGATCTGGTATGTTTTTCATACCACATCTCACTTTCTTTCGTATGTGATTGGTATGTAGCGATGCGAACTATTCTATCTGTGATTGGCTGTTTTACACTGAAATATGAGTTGTTGGTATGTTTTATATGCGAGAGCCGATGCAAATTGTCATGTGTTTCGTATGAAGAACTTTAAGTCACATAGCAAAAAATATGTATATATTACATACTACTGTCAAATAACATTTTTCAGTAATACCAGTCGTGAATATTTCTTTCTGATAGTGTGTTATTTAAGTAGATTAGATTTATTGTGAATTTTATGCTCCACGAGTATGTCGCCGTTGCTACCTGTCTATCAACATTAGCAGGACGTTTAGTTTGCTCTACTTTATGAACCAAGTTAATAAACAACAATTCATTTAAACGATATCTTTAGTGCAACCATGTTGACTTATATATCTCAAACAAAACTGCTTTTGCGTTCATGAATTATAATGTGTTTTTATTTCGGATTGATAACATGCTTAATTTCAAGATTGCATAATGCATAATTGTTGATGGTTGAATACTTATTGATTATTCATGAAATGCCATAAAATTACGTGTATTAAAATCGAATTCAGTATTGAAAGTATGACTCTTGAATGTCATTATCTCACTACTTACAGAACAGTAGTAACATTGGTGTGATCGTTATTGACAAAAAGCCTTAAATCAACATACTTTGGACATGATTTGCGCTTTCTTTTAACATTGTGCTGGTATGGCTTTAGTATGTAAAGCATACCACATTTGAAATAACATACGAAAAACATGCAAGTATATACCAAGAGAATACAGAAATATACCAAAAAATGTTTTGGTATGCATCCTTCGCATGTGATTGGTATTGAGCGATTTACAGTGATAGTACCATTAAAGTGAGCAGGAATCTGCATATTATTTATGTGCATGCAAAATTGTATCTATTTTGCTTTTGGGTGCACTTACACGTGTAACTTGATTGCTGACACCTGTCGATCAATGATGAGTCAGAAAGGAGTGGTCAAACAATGGAAGCAGAGGTATACCTTCAATAATTGTGCTTCGTGCGTCACCAGACAATGGCAATTTAATGAATGATAATTGATATCATCAGCTTGCTATCCTCTGATTGTCAGTAAAAAGTGGCAACTGAAGTTGAACAAGACCCAACATAGCTGACGCATTTTAATGACACTGATATAAAAAAGACATCAGACCCATGAAAAAGCGTTCACAGACATTCTGGAGAAATTGACTTCGTCTATGCCTCTTTGTTGTGTGATCCAGCTGCTGAAACATCTGCAGACAATGTTAATTTTCTGCTCTGTGACTCTATAATATAAATAAATATATATAAAATATAAAAATATACGGTATATAATGAACTCAGATAACTATTCTGATTTGATGGTAGAAAGGCTGACTATATTAAGAAAATTTGCGTACAGAGAATCGAGGTGATCGGAGTATTTTGAAGAAATTCATGACAATTCGAAAGTGATGAAAATTGCCTTGCCTATTCAACAAGTGCGCTAAATGTCCCTTCTCCCTACTTTACAAATCTCTGACTGTGGCATCTTCTTGCATGTGATTATACTTCTAATAACGCATTTGACAATTTAATTCTATCGAGCTGCAAAAATTCGTGACATCTCAATTACATGTAACTCTTTTACGACACCTTCTACAGAAAAATAATTGGCCGAGACGACGATGTGATTTTAGGTGTTTTAATCTAATTTTGGTCATTTTTGACGGATGTTTAATTTGACCATAAACTGGTAGCTTACCATATTTTGTTCATCCTATCGATAAATATCAGGATATCAGAAACGCATATTTTCTTCAATTGAAAAACACGTATACAAAAGTAAATAGAAATGAATGAGATGACTGATGACAAGCCGAATTGAGATATTTACAGAATGACAATGAAGTGGAGGTGAGATTATATAATTATGATATTGAAGAACGCGATGACAGTGTTTAGAGGGAAGTGACATTTTCATTGATAGTTAATATTTTCAAGCAAGTCATGATATCATTTGTAAAAGTCATGCACCATCTTAGTTTTGAATTGAAAAATGTAAGGGGTTGATAAAAACGGCACATCAATGCAGATCAGTCTATGTATTCAAAATTCATAACGTACGTCAGCATTCTTGTCACCTAATTATTAAGTCCTACTTATTAAGAGGTCTGGAACGAGACTGATTTATTGAATTCATGCATTATCACAGATAATCGAACGATGAAATTGTACCTGAATTGTCTCAATGCTCACGACATTAAAAGTAACAAAAATTCAATCAAAAATCATTCCTTTGCCGTTCGAGATAGTTTTGAGTGCACTAACAATTAATGCGACAGCGTAACTTCGAAATTAGTCATCTAATCAACCAGAAATTAATACTTTTCTCTCTTGAAAATTGATAAAAACACAGTCAGTGTGACGAATTATTGTAATTTTTTCATAATGCTTTCACCTTGCTTGAACATAGTGTAACTTTTGTCAACAGAATTTCTTATTTGTTATTTGCATTCAAATTTGTTTCATAAGTACCCACTCAGTTGAGAGATAAGAGTACATGACTGTGTGGGAGAAGATCAACATCTTATCAATATTTGAAGACGAAAATAAAAGATAACAGAAAGGAAATATTCCTGAAGCATTATTGTGTGAGAGTACTAAGGTAGGAGTATTATAACAACAACATACATACGTGTAAGTGTTTAGGTATTTTTGATTCAATAACAAAGATAAGTTTTATTATGAAAATGCAGTTTATGGGAAGTATTTATCATTGGCAAATGCTCTTCAATAGAAATGTGTTATTAAGAACACGTCAGATGCTGATAGTTTCGCTTTAATTGCTGTCCGTTGTGACTGTAAACATGATATGCGTCTATTTGATAAAGTAATATAATTCACATATAAAATCATTCAAATACATCGCAGTTCATACATGAAGTCAGAGATAAGTTACACACGGAATCAGGCAGCAGGAAAAATCCGTGAGTTCATCCTAGGTGCAGTTTTGCATACACAAATTAAATTAATCTTTATCCAATAAATATTTCGCACGGCAGTGGTAGATTGTCTGTAATCGATAATTGGGAGGCTGCTATACTATCGACCTCAGAAGGTCCGTCGTGGTTGTTATTTGAAATTAAACTTTTTGTCAAAAAGACCGAAAAATTTTCTGTTTCACGGGAGTGGTCAGTCAAAATGGCTTGAGGAATGTCAATTCTGTCGGTGAAGACATGTGTGGTTCAAGTGAATTCAGTGCATGGTCTTAGCACGTGGGGTGTTGAAACTGCTTTATCAACGCCATATCCCGTTTACATGACAATTTGTCGAAATCATGCATGGCGAAGTCCATTCCACAGATCATTTTGTGAGCTCCTTATAGCACTCTCATCAACGCTTACGCGAGTTTTCCCTTACATACCGATGAACAATGGCGAGGAATATTTCAAAATTGATCTTATGATGAATTTGCAGATCTTCACAAGAGATTCTTGGTTTTACGACGGGTCTTTTCAGCTGACGCCGCAAAAATAGATTTCTGGAAACAAACCTTGCGACGTTATCGACATGCATCGACCAATTCATTTTCAAATCGAACTTCAGTTCCAGAAGCTTGAATGACACCCGGAATACCCGAAGGAACAGTAGGTGAGAAGTTAGCTGTTTCAGGAATGGCCAATAGTCGGCATTTATCGACATTTATGGCAAATCGGTTTCTTTGCTAAGTCTATCAAGACTGATGGTTGTAATGAAGAAGGGGAATGCACATTGAAAAGTTATCAGCGAATTTTATCAGTCTACAAAAAACAGGTTGGAGGATTTCATGTTCTAGTCAGCCGGAAAATAAGTCTGGCGCAAGGTCGTAACCCTGTGGTATACCTGAGGCTCACTAAACCACTCTTTTGCGATCGATTGGCATATGTGCAGCATTCACTGCTGAAGTTGCCAAGTTTTTGTCATTTATCTGTCGTAGATTTCTGTGAGTGTCAGTGAGCCCGGTTAAGATCAAATATACCCAGCATTTTAGTTAAAGAATCACATGCTCAAATGCCTGTACTTAAAAATAATGGAAGAAAAAAATACCATGATGAAAATTTTTCAAGTACTCCCAAATCATCGTTTTTTGTCTTCTCAATTATTATCGCATGATATTATATTAGAAGCACTATCATGCTCAAGCATCTATGGAAAAAGCGAAAACTGCATCTGAATGTGTGTATGTGAAGATGTAGGCCTGTACAGTTGATATTCCTCACAGGTATCTCAATTTCAGTTTTAAAGACCACTGCAGTGCAACTCGATTCAACAGCTCAAACAAAGAACCCTTCGTTCAGATTGAAGAGACAATATGAAAGAATTCCAAGAGATTTGTATTATGAATATTCACTCCGAACTTTAAAACTATGCAGTTGCTAATATTCTACTTTTTTCTTGATCATGCAATACCAAAACCTTTTTTGAAGCGAATTAATTTGCAAAGCAGCATTTGAGTAATTCATTTTCCGACTACACAGACGTCTGTGCCTCTGAAACATTTATAGAGATGGAAATTATCAGACAGCGCTGCGAAATCTTGCAAGCATAATGCCATGAATCAGAAATTACAACGCCTTGTGCCTTTGTCATCGCGTACATCGACATACCAACTTCGACACACATGTGATAAATAGCATTGCTTGTGAGGGGTTTGCTCAAAGACTTACAAAGTCGAATTGCAGATTTTTCCACATGGGAGAAGTTTGGCGCCGTCAGAAAGGATCACGAATGATTTGCGATATCCGAAATTCGACAGACAGACGATTAACTGACGTGGAAAATGATGATAAGTTTGTCGAGGAAGTTGCGGAACTAATGCAGAATCCTTAACTCTTCCTCGCACTTCCTTTATTATCAAAATTGTCGCGAGCATTTAAAAATGTCGTCTGAGTTTATAAATAGAGCAAATTAAGGCTGATCGGGAAATGAACACTGTTCATCATAATCGTCGAACAGCAACTGCCAGAGTCACAGGACATTGTATGTCGCATTGCATTCAGCATAGAAGTCGAAAACAACTGTCAGTGCGTGCATTATGCTTCAGATCAAAGTTTCTCGACCCTTTACGCATCGCGGTACCCTTGGTCGTGGTCCTAGCTTCGGTACCATCGCTATACAAATGTCATTGATTGTTTGACAGTGCGCAAAAATCATTAGATATGCAAATTCACTCTGAACTGCATGAATGTAACTTATGAGCCGTTTATGTGTGTGTTTCTGGGTGTCTGTGTGTTCATCTTCGTGTGTCTCTGTGTGTGTGCGTGTGTTCTTGTACGTGCGTGTGTTTGTAGGTGTCTTTGTGTGTGTTCTTGCACGTGCGTGTTAGATGATCACTGCTCTTGTCAACTGTATTTGACTCTAGGGGGTCTTGTGTTGCTCTTGTGCTTCCAACACTTTTTTTAGTAAATAAAAAAAAGAACAGACGTCTTTCATTTTTTGAAGTTTCTTGTAATTGAGTTGCTGCATATAATCTATACAGCAAAATCAGAGCATGACATGTACATGGTAGAAGTATTGCTAGGTAAAGAAGCTTCCACCATCATTGTCTATTAAGTTCATAGTTTGTTATTCATAATCATATCTCATAAGACTAAGACTTTACAGTTGCTGACATAACATACCTGTCGTACTTACCCGTTACAACAGCATCTCTTCTCCGTCATCCACAGATTCTGGAAATACTGACCCGCACCAACATAAACATTGCCGCATTCATTTAGAAATCGATCTGATGACTTGGGGCTCAGTTTCGCTGGAAAGCAGCCATTGTTGTTGGCCACACGAACGTCTGCAGAAGTTTTGTCTGTGGATATAGCCCAAACAGACAACACGCTACATTTTGTTGTCCTTTCGGCTACATAAGATACATGCACACATTTTCTCCAGAATTTAAATTCCTATGTTTAAAATTCGTTTTACTGTCTATGGTATTTGAAGCTGTTTGACTTTTCATGAATCTGTTGCATATAATTCGCTTTATGCCACATGACCATCATGCAGCCAAAGTTTCGTATGCCGTGCATTGATGAAATAAGAGAAGTAGTGTATATTTAATAAATATCATTACACGACGTTCATGTGACGCATTACTATGTTTACATTTATCAAATGATCTATCGCTACATGGCTGTTCAAATCTCTTATCGCACTATGGTTGTATATAATGTATTCGTTGTATGCAAAGTTTATTTCAGGACATAGAAATAGAACAAAAACATTTTGATAATCAGTGATTTGAGATTTGAGCGACTTTGAGATTCTTGTAATCGGCTAGCCAGCACCTTGTTATTTCTAGGCATAGAAATCGAGTTATCATCAATGGCATTTATCTACTGCTATTGTCCAGAAAAGTCTTACAGTAGGTTGATCAGTGGCACATGATTCCTTCGCGTCTTCAATACCGTGGACAAGTACTCATCAATTGTTTCCAATGTCCATCGCTATAGATTCAACTGAAGTGCGAAGAGTGCAGCGTGACGTAATAATGCACATTGGACTGTAGCATTAAGTTAATTAATGCACGCCTTATAGTCCGGCAGCCACAGCGAGTTTCTGCAGGGAATGAGGCCGAAAATGAGACTTTCACAGAATGATGTACACCCTGTGCCTACTACGAATCGACACGTCTGCCGAGTTCTAGTGAGTTTCTCTTCTTGTCAGACACGATCAAAGAAAAACACATGTAAATCCAATGGGACGCAGATTGCAGTTTTTGGCTAAAATGATATTTTGTATGTTTTCTATGATTAAAGGATAAGTACTCAGCCTAGAGTCATAATTTTTGGCATGGAATGTCTTCAGGTCATTTCCTTTCATTTTCATGCACCCCTGTCTATATAGCTGAACGCATTTAAATTTGGCGAGCCTCTTAATGTCGGCAAACGCAAACATTTTGAGCAACTTTATCCACATTCAACCACATTCTCGCATGCATCGCCGATTAGATACATGATAAAAGCACATGCACATCATAGGAAATGACCTGAAGACATTCCATGCCAAAATTGTGACTCTAGGCTGAGTACTTATCCTTTAATCATAGAAAATATACAAAATTTCATTTTAATCAAAAACTGCAATCTGCAATCCATTGGATTTACATGTGTTTTTCTTTGATCGTGTCTGACAAGAAGAGGAACTCACTAGAACTCGGCAGACGTGCGGATTCGTAGTACGCATAGGGTGCACATCATTCTATGAAAGTCTCATTTTCGGCCTCGTTCCCTGCAGAAACTCGCTCTGGCTGCCGGACTATTAGGGTAGGGCCACATGATGACCGCGCTTTAAAGCTGCCAGCGACCATAGAAATAGATTGCTTATCTGAAGTTGACTAGAATGGGTAGAAGTTGGGGCATGAATGATCAATGAAAAGCTTGGAATTATGCATGTGACTGATTCTAGCCCAATGATTCAGCCGTTGACAAGTGTATCTAAGTGAAAATGCGCGCGATTTATGTGCCACTATTGTGTATTGCATGAATTTCAACTTCAATTCAAGAGGTTTTATTTCTGTCAATTTCTATGCCAGCGACTTATAGGTTTGTCAAGTTTTGAGCTACGAGAGCTTCGCGGCCACGTAATGAGCCGTGCAGCTTGATTACCGCTTGCCACTCGAATTGTTGGTTTACTACGTAGTTCTAAAAATAGATCATCCCATAGCTCTAGCTTTGAGCTGTGATAATTGAGAGAAGAATTACCAAAGCTCGAAGCTAGCTGTGACAAGCTGCCACATTGCAGCTGGAGCTACTGGTGTGGCCGCTCCGACTGAAACACATACAAACATTTTCACAGCGTGGCTACAGCGCAGCTTATGTGGACTTACCCTTACGCGTCTCGACGCTGTCATGCATTAACCATTCCTTATTGAACTTGCAATCTTGCAGACATATTGTTCTTTCAAAATGGACGCAAGAATATCAAAATATATCGCTTTACCTGTGAGTCTAGCGAGAGTTTACTAGGATCATTCATTACTATTACAATTACATCTCAACAGAGGTGAAAGTTTTCAACTTAGTCTACATCCTCTTACTTAATGTCAGTCACTTGATCGCTATCCTCTCCTCCAGGACAGTTTAGCAATGAAATAATAGATCCCCTGTGGAATCCAATGATATTTATTTTTCTTCTCGGATGACTGACAGGTCAGAGAAGGAAATATTTCCTCACTTCCCCAACACTTTGGATGCAGAACTAAAGACATCTCATTGTCCAAGTCTTCCCATCTCACTCAGAGACAAATAGAAGGAATTTCTTAACTTTTCATCTGTTGAGAAAAAGTCTTCCTGTGCCGCGTTTTTATGTGGAAGTTGTTTTCGTCTATAAATTGCTCCAAACGCCACCAGGTGTCTTTTCTTCTTGTCAATATCAAAACTGCAGTCGTGCTGAGCAAAACAAAACCCAGAGACTTTTTCTTAGAAGAGAGAAATGATGCCAAGGTGGTTGCAGTGAAAAGGTATGAGGAATTTGAAAAAGCAATATTCCAACAGGCTTATCATTCTTTGTCTTTTATATTCGCGCGACTAATACCGTCTGTATCAATGATATTTCGAAACAAAAAGATTGACTTCATTAGATTTCAAACCGGACGAATTTTTCGCTTCGCTTCCTATACAGCGATTGACATGCTCATCTGAGGGCCGTCAGGGAGGTGAATTTTCCAATAAAGAAAACTGTCGCCATTTAGGGGAACAGATGGAGTTAGATTTCGACGATTTCCTTCATTGGAATTCTTAGAATTCTTCCGAAAGAGGAAGGCAAGTCTTATTTCATTCGGTACTATTAGTTCGTCGGAAATGCAGTAATTTTGTTTGCTTTTGTTGCTCTGTATCTTCACAGTCAGACTATTTGTTTGTGCTTACTCATTGTTAATGCTAAATGTTTGAATATTTTATGACTTTGGCTGAGGATTAATTGAGAAAATCGCATCAATGCGATAGTGTGTCTTGGTTGTGAGGATCTTCTGAGTTACACATCAATAACGCGGTCGATTCGCTGTAAGGCATCATTCGTTGAATTGCAACCATCTGATTGCAGCAAGTCACTGACTGGACTTAAATACATTTTCATATTTTGGTGTAGACTGCATCGCGCATAGAACTAAACAATGAGTTGCATGGCTATTCTTTGTACATGTAGCTAGCTGGACTTAGGGGACAGGACAACATGGGCTCATGTCAAAGTCGGGTGAAATCAAAAGTTTTCAAATTGAACAATTATCTTAATTAATTTGCAACGAAAGCAATCAATTCATTAAGCTGTTTAATGACCGCAATCAATTAATTAAAATTAAACAATTAGTTAAATTGCATCTATCTGATTACAGCACAGAATTAGATTGTTCAACTGCATCACTTTGCTAGAAGTGCTAACTTATTCAAAACGATGGCACATGCAGGAACTTACTTATATTGGACACTCCAGCTGACAATTCTTCATACTTCTATAATTCGTTTCTTCAAATCCAATCAACAGGTGAGTGAACGTTATTCTTGAGCCAAGCCAAACATGTCTTAGTGAAACTGTCTCAGCCAATGATTTCGGTTTTTCAAAAACTTTGTTATTTGATTGCAGCGTCATGTGACGTCGTATGTTACTGCTAAATTTCCCTATTCATCTAGCTGTTAGCGTCTATCAGTCATGGTAGGCCTATTGTCTTTTTTGCTTTTGAAGCATTCGTCAGACTGTGGTATTAGCTTATGGAACTCAGCACGAAATTAGAGTTGCTAGAATGTTAAATTTTGTGAGATAAGAGTCCTACAGCTGCTCTTCGCAAATTCAAACGCAGGCAGAATATGATCCGAGACCCAATTTTCTGCTGCGACTGTGATCAAATTAATGACTAAAGCGTATGAAACGGGCAGATAATTATCTGCATGGCTTATCTGCATGATAAGCCACGTTCCGGTCGTCCTAGACTAAGTGAAGAGGATGTGGCCTCTGTGGAAGAGGCCATCGCTTCTGCAAAGGAACAAACTTCCAGTCCCCAGTCCTCTTGATTACTGGTTTTGGGCTTGTCTCAAGAGTAAAGTTTCCACGTTTCATTCACCTGCTCAATCGAAGGAGGATTTGAAGAAAAGAATTATAGAAGTGTGTGAAGGTGTTGCGCCTCAAGAACTGTCAGTTGGAGTGTCTAATATCCGTAATAGACTTGATTATTTGAGAGAAGTTGGTGGTGGTAGTTTTGAATAAAGTCTTTTAAATTGGATTATACTAATGATATTTTCATAATCTTGTCTTAATGACTTAAAACGTGTGAGTAAATGTTTTGCTCCTCTTCTCTCACTTTTGAAAATATTTGAATTCTAAATTTTTCCACACTTTACGGACACACGGTATATACCATGAACTTTGCTTATCTCAATCTTTTCTTGAAAATGGCTTTTCAATTCATACAAAGTTAAGTCTATGACCTAGTGGAAAATTCTAGTAGAAAGTAGTTCATGCTTGAATGCTTCATTAAAATAGAGGCTAAAACCCTTGAGATCCATATTCTGGTATAGAAAAAATATATAATACATAATCATCGATAAACTGGCTCTACCAAAATCTCAGGCGAACTTTTCTGTAATAATCTGATGACGAAAATGCAAGCAAAAACCAAAAATACTAATGAAGATTTAGAAAAATCTAAAATTTGTAGCTATGCAATACTATTATCAGGGAAGAAGAAAGTGGCTGCGATAACATGTGCGCATCGATAAAAAAGCTACTTGACCACTTTTGATCACTTTTAAGTCCGCATTTAAAGTTTTTCTCTTCTTTCTCTCTCTCTCTCTCTCTCTCTCTCTCTGTATCTCCTTCTCTCTCCCTCACTCTCTTTCTCTTTCTCTCTCCCTCTCTCTTTCACACACACACACTCTCTCTCCCTCTCTCTTTCTCTCTCTCTCTCTCTCTCTCTCTCTCTCTCTCTCTCTCTCTCTCTCTCTCTGACAACGCGTGGAGAGTTGGCCAAAATTACAAATGGGTTACCTGATTAAATTGTTAAAGGAATGTGTACCTAAAACCACGTTGACATCAATCCAATGCCAATGACCTGTAACTATCAAATCGCTACATTCTTGTTTGCCCAATATGACAGGATAATTAGAGATTATTTTACTGCTCCCCATGTCATCTTTACCCACCGGGCAAACAGCTGAAAATTTCGCTCATTCTCAACATTGGATGACGCTTTGCCAACATTGTACACTCGGATGATGTAATAACAGGCGTTTCTCAGGGACCGTTTTGAGGATGGAATGGAATGCCTTTGATGTCATCTTTAGAAGGAAGTAGTTTTGAGAATGATAGAGAAAAGTCTGCAACGTCTCCTCCCAAAATTCTCACTACAAAGGACATCTGGATAAATACAAAATCATCATTACTAAATTTGTGAGATGAAATAGCAAGAAGTGAGCAATGAGAATATATTTGTGGTAAAATGAGAACATTCTGCAGTTTCAGAGAGAAAGGGAATGTGTTGAGAAATTGTGAAGTCAGATATGTAGCTCTGCTAGCTTAGTTTTTCCATTTGGTGAACTTGAGAGTTCGATGCACATTGTGAAAGAGCATCAGTTTTTAGAAGTGCAATTATGGCACTACAAAGGGCCAAAAGGGACAGAAAGAGAATCTCAATGCATTGGTAGAACAATGAAACAGTCCTCTAGCTCTTCTTTACCACAGTGATTTCCTACAAAATAACTTCGTCCACATTCATTCTTCAGAAGTCAGAGAATCCAGATTGTTTTCACACACATTTGATCGATGATTTAATCCAGCCTCATCAATGTTTTTGAAGGTAGCATTCTGCAGAACTCAAAGGTTGGATCGTGCTTCTTCACTGTGAGTTTGCTATTAGCCTCAATGTGCAGGTATTACTTGGTGTCTATCGCTGAACTTTCTGTTTCAAGTTCGATCGCTATCGCAATGCGTCAGCAGTTTGGCATTTCATCCGCGTCAATAGATACAATACTTCTTTCAGTTAACCAAAGAAAAGCCATTTGCCCATCAAAAAACATAATTTCATGTTCAAGGTTGATTATAATTGATTACAATTTTGCTTGTTTGAAATATGTTAGCACATTTGTTCCTGCACGGTTGTATGAAGAACTTGTGAGTGAGTGAACAATGAAATTAAATAAGTGATATATCAACTTGCCATGCAAAAGATGTGCGGCTGGCAGGATTCGAACCTACGACCAAGGTTAACTAGACCTGTGCTCTTACCAACTGAGCTGCGAGCTACCTATGCGACTGTGTTGATTGGCAGGATCAAACCCTCACCAACACACATCAATTGTCATAGCAACTATAATCAATGAATAAATAACACGTCACAATTGTGACCGCCGACATTAAGGCAAGTAGCCGGGATCGGTTGTCCACTATTGCATCTTTAACTAAGTTGTGAATGCAATTAACAACAATGAGATTAAATACACGATATATCAGATTGCCATGCAAAAGATGTGCGGCTGGTAGGATTCGAACCTACGACCAAGGTTAACTGTGCTCTTACCAACTGAGTGAGAGTGTGAGAGAGAGAAAGAAAGAGAGAGAGTAGAGAGAGAGAGAAGAAGGAGTAGAAGGTTGACTACCCTCCCTCGTGTCACTCGCGCTGTTGTCGGCAATAAGAAAACAAATTTTTTGTGTAGTCCGAGAAGACCCGGTTTTCACGGTCTTTGTCAATCCAGAGAGAAGATAGAAGAGAAGAGGAAGCTTGTTCCCCTTTGCTCCTCGATCAAAAACTCACAATTCGAGGAGACTCCGGAGTTTCGAGAGACTTCCTCGGTCCTCGAGGGAGAGAGAGAGAGAGAGAGAGAGAGAGAGAGAGAGAGAGAGAGAGAGAGAGAGAGAGAGAAGAGAGAGTGTGTGTGTGTGTCAGAGAGAGAGAAAATGATATCGTGCGCCAATTTCTCTCAGGTCCTTCTCAAATGCATTCCATGACGACTCAAGTATTTAATTCCAATCATCTCCTGTCGACCTTGCTGGTCCTCACGATTGGTTCCATTGAACCGGAAACATCCCAGCATGGATTCAGTCACGCGATGAACGGGGAATTGCTTGGGGATGACGATGAAATAGCGCACATCCTTCCAACGCATGTTTCAGGAAATTCAATGGACATTCGAGGATGACACGGACTCCAAATGATTACCCGTTTAGTAATCAGTAACTTGCATTCAAAGTTACGTGCTCAGCATTCGCCATTAAAAATTCGCAACATTGTCAAACGCAAAACAACGTGTCACGAAATTATTAAACGTTCAATTGCCTGCCCTTTCATTTTCTCATGGAGTGAACATTCCCATTCTTCAGCTGTTGAAAATGATGAGAGGAGTGAAATTATCTACTGTTGTTCAATGACAGTCTTGGGAAAGACACACTTTCAGAGACAAAGAAAGACCATCCTGTGGACGTCCTTAGCTTTCTATAACAGGTAGCTCAGTAAAAGATGATATCAGAGGTCAGGAAAATCTCGTGACTGTGCAAAAAATATGAAAGAATCTGCAGTGATCTCTTGTCATAACGATTATCATCATTAACAGGGCTTGAGTTGTCATTAAAAAGTGTTACTGAAAAATGGATTGAAAAAATGCGATTGCGTATCAATTTTAAATGTACACTTACTTTTAGTGCAATTCGTGCTCCCATACACGAAGACATGTACATGTAGACTATCAATCATTACATGAAGTTTTTCCTTATTCATGGATTGCGGGAACATTTTTCACTGCGTTTATTTCCGACAGAGAGTAGGCCTACATGCACAATATTACTTGTTAGACAAAAGAAACAATAGAAGTTTTAATAATAGAAGGGAGTGAATTCAGTTTCATCATCCATGTCTGTTTCCTTTCGGTTGCTGTTTCTTCAAGAGGCAATTCCACTTCATCACAGTGTTTCACTTCTTCATTAAAGTATATTCTAATTAGCATCGCATGACACATGTGCATCGCTAGCGGCACCACTGATGATGTGACGTCATAATTTTCCCTTTGGCCGGGGCAAGTGATCATTTCGATCTGTCTTTGATCCAATGGCTGGTGCTACGACTATCCGTCCGCTGAATTTGGATAGAATGTGCAAGATGTATAGGAAAAAATCGAAGTGCGGAAAATGGCTTCAAGTCCAACTTTCAGGGGAAAGACTTTTTCGCAAAATGGCAACCCTAATGACCAGTGGGGTGCAGCCGAACCCCAAAGTGAAATGCACACCTTTTAAGATGAGCTGTATTATGAAAAACCGTCGTTGCAAGGTCAAATCCTCCACAATATGGTCCAAGCACACCATCCAAGAAATCCATTCATTTCATGAAATTAATATATGTACATCTGGGGTGAACGTACACCACGAACTCTGAAAACATTACCTCTACTTGTTTGTCAATTTTTGTATTGTCAGCATATTGAATTATTAGAACGAATCTAACATCATCGAGTCAGTTACTGCTTTTGCTTTGACATTCCCGAATCTTTGCGAATGTATTGTTCATGCACTCTATGGAAGAAATGCTGACATGTGAGATTTCAATCACAACCACGATGGAAAAATGTTCAGAAAAATTAGTTTAATTGACATGAGTTGCACCAATTCACCACAACTTCATCTAATCAGCATTAATAACCTATGACTTGAATTTGACCACTTAGTACAAACATGAAATTCGAAGACATTTGCAGTATGTCTCTAAATGCAAAAATGCAAAATTTGGAAATTTGAACTTAAGTATTGAATACAGCAACATTGCACCAGATTAAATCATACGCTAAGGAGATTTCCTCCGGGCTATGGACATGGCTACCAAGTAGACAACCCCCGCATATCGCTTGTCTATGCTAACCTGATAAAATGCTCTTGTTTCTACATTTCCATTGCCAACTATATGAACATAAGCTATTTGCCTTCTATACATCCTAATTACATTTCACATGTCGCTGCGATTCTCTTAATTTAATGTTGTCATCAACAGAACATTGCTTGTTAGCATAATTCTACTCAGGCATTATTAATAATCTATTCAGCTGACAGTATTTTACATCACGAGATCTCGACGTGATATAACCAGCAATCCATTCCACATACAATCAGACACATGTAAACAAGAAATCTGAGGAAATTGCTTTCAAATAGAGTGATGGTTAATGACGAAATTACATGCAAGTGATAGCCCGAGGATTTCAATCTCTTGGCGACAATAATTTGTTGATTGTTCGTAATCAACTCGAATTGTTGAGCTTGAGGCAAAACATTCAAGATAAACTACAGACGGATGACTGCAATCATGTTTCCATAAAGATAATGACTTAGAAAAATATCTAAAGCAACAAAAATTTGTTTTGAAGAATGCCCGTGAGAAATAATGCGTAGATGACCGATAACATATTTCTTTGTTCAAATTTCGATACAGAATCCATCTTTGAATAAATATGACTGCCCTTGTTAAAAGAAGAGGAAAAACACGAATGACAGGAAATGGCAATTTTTAACATAAAAAGTAGCGATTTGCTATCATTATGAGCATCTTTTATCTGCAAACGAATAATTATCAAATTTCCTTTTGAAGATTTGAGAAGAATTCCTTAATAACGTTGTTTGTCACAAAAAGAATTCTGTTCTAGTAAACTCGAGTAAATATCTTAAAAGAAAATATTTTGGCAAAGAATTTCCTGACATGCAGAAGTCAAATTCACGTTTTTATCATTAATCTGCAGGTCAGTGGCTTCCTTTTTAAATATCTTGCTATTTTTTCTTCAAGGCGTTCTCCTTCTCAGTAAAAGGAAATATCTTATTTGAATCGCGATATCGCTGTCTCAGTCATGTTTCGCTTGCACGCGGCACTGTGACCTGCTATGTATTTATACATCAGCCTTCTCGTAGAAAGTTATTCAAGGAGATCCCTGAAATACATGTATATCAAATTGGCAGTAATCAGGAGAATCTGTGCTTTTGATTAACAGTCCATTATTGCTGCTGCTATGAGTTCAAATGTAATCCTAAATGTCAATGCCTTCTAATGATTTAATTTCAGGAAATTTCCAGCTATTTGCAGACGCAGATATGTCAAAAATTAAGTACAGTAAATTTTTCTACCTAACTTTAATTAAGATTCCTTTTATGGCATCATGATTGCATCTAGGTCTCAAGGATGCCGAGTCGGAGTTTCGGAGTTTCGGAGTCCTTTCATTTTGGCCGTCGTCAGAGTGTGACACCAGACTCCGTCCTAACATCATCTCTATGAATTCAAAGTTTGCTACCATATAAACAATTCTTCGAATTAATTGCACGATTTTGAAGAAAATATCAACCTAAACATGAATCAGAAGGTGTGTTTCAACATCTTAAATCTGTGGTTATCGGTTTGCTTCAGTTGATTGGCAGTCATTATTCTGGAGTTGATTTTGTACAGTGCTAATCAAACCTGAAAATATCTTATTGACAGTGTTCGCGGTTACCAATGAGTAATTTAAACGTGTGTAGCGATTTAGAGTACTGTTACTGAAATACAAATCTTACAATAGTCTTGCTGACGGTCAAACTCATAGAAAAACCAACAGATGAACCCTCCTGGTGAGTCGTCCAAACAATTAAACTTCAGCATCACACCAACGCATTTCTCTATCACAAGTGCTGCAGAAATTCATGTTTCCCTGCACTTTCTTCAAGTTGTAACTACATTGTTTCTAAACTTGCAATTAGGAGTTTTTCTGTCTACTTTGATTAACGAGACAAATCCTTTGTAAGAACTTGCCGCTGTCACATCGTAGCTATGATATTGTACGTGACAAATCTGAGTACGATGATGTCAACGGCGTGTAATTAAAGGTTGATAAGCAAAAATTAGATTGACATTCATCCACTGGTTAACACCTCCACCTTATAATCTGCAACACCGAACGTCCACTAAGTTACTCGTAATTTGAATAAAATTATTTCTTCAAAGACACCACCGATTGTCTCGGTGGTTTTGGTCACGAAATAATTGTCGTCTTTGGGATAAGCATTTTGACTGAAATTGCAAGGAAGGGCTCTGTCTATCAAAGTTTCTTTATATATCTTCACTTGATTATCATGTTTAATGAATTTTATGTTTTTTCAAATTTAGCATAGGACAGTAGAATCCACGTAATTGAATTGTGTTTGTTTGACCGCATTTTGTAAGATTATCCATCTGATTCAATAAATTACATATAGATCTGCTCCCAATGAATCATCAGCTTTTGCACCACGACTTAACTTTGACATTTACTAATGATGTTCAGAATTCTTTCAATTTTAACTTTTGTGACTTTCCCAAATTAAGCTTGCATCGAGGTTGCTATATTCGTACCAGCCTCACGATTGAGACGTTTTCTTCTCTATTCTTCGACATTTATGGAAAGGAAATTGTATGCAATGTCAGAGTTATTAGATAAAGAATGAAGTGAAGTAATGTGAAGAACAGAGCTGGAACCAGGCCCCTTCTATCGGCCCAGACCCGGCCGGGATATTGTATCTGGGCCCGGGTGAGAAATGTCATCGTTTTGAGCACTTTGCCATCCTTAGTGAAAATATCAATTACGTTAGTTGAGTGTAATTGCCTTTAGAATCATTCTAAAATGCTGATTATTGATTGCATGATCGCATGCTGCAGGACCTACGAGTATGTACCATTTGTAAGTAAATTGATTACTGTCGAGGACTACGGTGAATTTTTAAACATTTGACACATGGTGAATTTAGATTTGTTTTATACATTGCACATCTTTCACGCATTTGTCTATCACAAATAAATTGGATCCTATTTGATGTACCGATAACTGCATATTATCACAGCTACCTACATTCAGGTTCATAAAAACAGGGAAAACGAAAGCACTGAAGACATGCAGTGTATTTGAAACGTGAAGTCATTACACCGGTGTCTATTTCATCATATTGCTTAAGAACCATGTTGATAGGTCATCATGTGAAATTGATTCAGAGAATTTAAATGATCAAATGAGGAAGATATTTCTGATTACAGACATAATAAACATCGGCCCGCTTCAAGCTATGGTGATGTAATCAACTCGCGTTTGCAAACACATCCCTCATTTAGTACATAGTGGGTATGCTCATGTAGAATACTGTTAACCCTATTTTACCCGTCTCCTTGACCCCTCCACCGCATAGTTTTTGCTATTGATGAAAAGCTATCACAGCTTTTGATCTATTAAATCTTTTGTGACTTTCGCTTTGGCGTATTTCTGATAACCAATACAAATTTTGTCAAATTCGGATCACGGTGACATCACAAATTTGACTTTTATTTAAGAGTTCTTTCAGGAAATGGAGAAATTTGCCAGTTCCTTACAAAATTAGCCTCCCAACCATCTGAAATTACTAATAGACCATTAACAAGTACACAGGAAGTTATGTTTGACATTTTCAACCATCAACAAATACATCTATGTAACTATTTTGTGATTGATAGCAATATCTTTTACCACTACTGATAGCACCTTTATAAATGATACTGTTAGCTCTATGCTGCAGATTGTGGATCACAAGTCAAAAATGAGCAGGTTGCTGTAATTCTTCAGCACGATATACATGTATAACTCAGATGGTATCAAAGGTGGTGTTCTCACAAGTTTCTATTTGAATTGTATCTCAATCGAATCAAACATGCTCTCAGCATAGTCTTAAGACGTAGTCATGCGATGACTGATCAATTTATATCACTTGTGAACGTCGTCTACTTGTAATTTCCAACTGACACTGAAAGAATCAGCACTTTGAAAATGGTGTAATTCAGATGCTAGACTGCTGCATTTTATAGAAACAGTATGTCTGAGTTGGCAAAACTAATTCACAAATAGACCACACGTCAATTGAGCTGAATAGAAACTTTGGGTTTGATCATAGGAACACTATAGAATCAGGCTTTCAAAGTCGCTAGGGTAAAATTGGGTTAAAGATCAAAAATAATCCTGTAGCAGATGTCGCTCACTTTTGCCTTTGCAGATTTGTCATCCGGGATTCCTTCTCCAAGGCAGCGAAATTTTGGCTTGATGTCTTTGTGTCAGAGTTGGCTGGCTTTTATTGGTTCCTAGCCATCTGAGACATCGAAAAGCAAGAGTTATTCTTCATTATAATAAAAATTGGTCACAATCACTGCTAGTGTACACTGTAATCTGGCACCTCCTAAAGCAGAAGAAATCTGCATCCTAAAGCGCCACACACTAAAATTTCAGAAGGCTAAGTTGAATTAGTAGGCTAGCATACTGAAGAGAACAATAACCCTTAGACGTAAGCATCTGCATAGAGGAGAGCGTGAGTCACTGCTTGCCAGACAGCAGGAACGCTGTCGCATAACAATAGCTGCTATTGAGGACATCATAAGTTCACGTTGCTGTATGTACGTGAATCATTCTCCGCTTCATCTCTCCGAGGCTATGTAGCTGGCTTTGACTTCGAGTGGCAAGTTGACTTTCTGTCAGTGATATTGCAATTAAATTGTTTAGTGAAATTATCTGTTGAAGTTGTGCAGTTGTAAATTGCAAATATATGGGTATCATGATGTCATGCCAGGAGACTACATCTTTCCCATTAACGTCGATCGAAATACTGGATAAATGGAAAAGAAATATAATAAGACTTGAAGCCAAATGGCCAAAAATCTGCATTCTACATTTTCTCGTGATCGTCAATCGTGACAGATATACTGATCAATCTGGTTCATCAACCAACGGCAGCTCTGAAAAATGAGGTGAGTTTCCTGTTGCTCTCGTAGCCTATTCGAAAGAGTTGTAATGCATGCATGCTGTATAGCACTAATGTAAATCGAGTCTGCGACTTCTGTAGTTAAAATGACACTTTTCATAACGGGACTTTTTGCGGATAATGGAAATTATAAATTTCAAAAAGCTGTAAATTTTCGAGGTAGGCATACATTGTATTTGTCAATTTCATGCATTCATTAGCGTTATCTGTGCTCGGTGAAGCCTCTGAGAAGCAAATGCGCACATTCAATGCAAAGTTCTAAATACTTTGATGTACACATGTATCATTTATGTGTGGTCAATTATATTCAGAATATTCGAAAATTGGTTTATCTCAATGAATTTTAATAGAAATACAACAATCAATTTTGTACTTAGTTTATTGGAGGCACGCATTAGTTGAATGTAACTTGCTAATGTAACCATTTATCACCAACTGTCATGATAATCTATAGTCAGATAATAGTATAGACATCGAAAAAATGCAGTAGACGACACAGAAGGACATTCGTTTCCATTATGTAGTAGAAGTCTTTCCTGATTCATACATTTAAGAAGAAACATCTTTGTAAACATGTGCTTAAAATTTCGCACTCAATCTTTTAAACGTTTTTATCTAATCTATTAAAATTCTGCTGCCATATAGTTGTGAACTCGCTTAATAAATATTCATCAAAATATATGAAATTCCGGATGTTGAACTATGGGCCAAGAGACTACTGACAAATTAAAACTTCTATACTTCTGTATAAAATCTTCTGCCAGTAAATATCCTTCTTGTCAGTATTCAAATATCCGCGGTTTTTCTACAATGTCCAGACACTATTGGATACAAACGTATTTTTAATGTACGGCGTTGAGTGTTCCACTTCTATAAATATTCAGTCCATCCTGTTGGCTACTTTTAAAAGTAAATCCATTTTAGCAATTAAAGTATCTTTCATACTCTATTCATATCAGTCATTACTATTAAGTTCTCAACGTAGCATGATATCAAGGCAAAAATAGACTCCAGCACAAATAGGAAAGACTAAACAGTCATTAACACAAAAAGAGAAGATTAATTAATTAATAAAGAATGTTTCTATTCTGTAAAAATACATGATAAGGTAATTCTGATAGCAAGAAAATGTCCGCCTATTGAATGGAACTTTTTTATTCTTTTTCATAAAATCATCTCATGATCTTTCCATTTTTTAATTTTTATAAATGTTCTGACGACGATCTATATAAGCCATGCCAGTTATTATTTTTGAAGTCAACTTAGCTCATGCATGTTTGGTAGAGACCGGTGACGCTCATATTGTTTTCATCTGATTAATAAGTACGGCTACTTGTTGCCGACAAATAGAAGTTTGCAGGACAGTGCATGCTGTCTGAAGTGGAGAGTCAATAAGAAACATATGCAGTATTGCATTAGAACTTTCAAACGAAAGTTAGTACTTGTGAATATGGATTATTAGCATAATATTTGCTATTTTTTGGAGATATGAAGCTCGTAAATTTCCATAATCTGTAGAACATCGAATAACTAAGAAAGGAGCCAATTTTCTGCAACAAGAGGTTTCAATCATTTTATCAAAGTACATGTGTATGTATTCAATTCAGCATTGATAAATTATATTATCTAGGCGTATATCAAAATAGATAGCGTAATAAAAGTAATTAAAAAAATACGATATGCTCTATGTATGCATGATTATCAGAAATTCTATTTTTTTCAATTATCTGTCAAATCAAAAACTTCGAATTTTTGAAGAAATCATAATTTGTTCAGCCTGCTGCATGTAACATGTAGATCTGACGTCCTTGTATCTTAAAGTTAATTATTTTCTTCCTGATTTCACTCCATAGTTCCTAACTAAAATTCCTTTTTCTTTTCAGCAATCATTTCGACTGGAATATCAGTGAATACTAATATATGGTGTCCAAATATTATATATGTGCTTTGACGGATGCAGCATCTATGCCACCACGGTACATGTAGTTTTGTTTCTAACATATAATCTCCAACGCAATCGACAGTATTTGGCCACCACAGAGACTGCTGGCAGGACTTCTTCGTGTGCGTCACATCTTCACCAAGATCAGTGCACAGATCTGTGAATTTTTTGGTGTCATAAATTACTTTGAATTCTTTAGTTTCGATCTTTCTAAAATAATTCCTTGATGATTTCCATGATGTTTTAGAGCTGCAATATCTGTTAGTTTAGATCGTAATTTACTTGAACAATAATAGAGATTGATTTGCATATCTAGAGCACTTAATTGTTATTCGATATTCGCATCTTGAGAAAATCTATTTGTTACTTTATCTCTATTGCAACTGTTGATCTACGATTTCACACATGCTTTTATCCACATAATTCTGTACTAAATATCCTGCATGTTTCTGACATTTTTTACTGTCCCGACACTGATTATATTATGTAGCATTTGTATTTTTTCACCGAAAATTGCGTGGTCAGGCCAAAATTTTCATTGTACATGTATACATGAGATTTCGTTGCATCTGTTACATAAATAGACCTGTGATTGTATTCATTTTGGTACTGGGTGTCAATTTTATAAATTTCAAGTGAATTTCAGTAAAGTTTGTTTTATGTATTCGAATTGTACAACACTTATGTCATGTTCTCTTGCATTACAGTACTACAGGGGTCAAAGGGTTCTTATTTCTTTAGAGGGTTGTTTGTAAAGCAAGAAATAAATATTGAATGAATATAATGACAGCTTTGTCTGCAATAAATCTCAATGCGTAACCCGTCTATTGCTGAATAAAGATAGTAGTGTGCATTGTCATAAGGGAAAAGTAGAATATGGCATTGAAAAACTGTTTTAGGAGGTGAGAGGCTAGCCTTCTAAAAGGCGCATGCTTTAGGATTTTTTTATTAGTTACGAATAGTGTCTTGCTTTAGGAGGTGATTCATCTCGCTTTAGGAGGTGCTGGTTTACAGTGTATCTCTGAAGAAGTCAGACAAAATAAATAAATGAACCTTGTTTATACTCGGAAGCACATTAGGCGAGGAGCCCTTTCTTCCATGTGGCCGAGTTGTCATTCATCCACTCTCATTTCTTTTGTGCTGAGTGTTCAACAAGAACTCAGAGTGCACTTATTTTAAAAGTCTTAGGTTTGACCCGACCAAGGTTAGAACCAAGGTCTCCCGGACGCAGTAACTTGTTCACAGGCGACTGCCATGAGTTTAAGATGACGCTCATCGGACATCTTGCTACAATTGACAAGCTTCGTAGCAGTAAAAACAAACTTGAACCGATATTTTCATTGCAAGAACTACAATTAAGTTATTCAATAAAAGCCTCAATATGATTTAGAATTGAATGAGTTAAGATTTTCGATCTGATGAATTACTACACATTGCTCACAGAAAAATCATAGTTATTCGGTCTTAGCAGACAATGAGACATTAAGACATGGACCTTTAAAAGTTGTGAGGTAGCTGTTTTTAGTGCACAGCTAAATCTCAGACAATGTCTGCACTTCCAAACCGATTCCATAATTGTTTTATATTTATTTTTATGTAATTGAGACTCCATACATTAAAACCTTAAAACTGCAATGACATAAAAGTGTAAAATGCAACAACTGCAGTAAAGAACATGTACAAACATGCACGGTGCCTATTGTCAGACCTAGGATGAAATACATGTAGTCAATAACCTTAAGATGTTCTGCGGAGATGCAGAGATATCAAAATGCGGAGTTCTTGTCAGTGATGAAAACTTCATGTGCACGTAATTACCTAATGTATTCACAGAAGTTTCAATTCAAACTGACAATTTCTATGACTAAATCATTAAAAATACAGCCTCTCAGCAGTCAATATCCTCAGCAGAAATCAAATTTCTTATATTCTATGAACACTATTTATCACAAATAGATCAATTCATGTGTTCTTGAAGTTCCTACTGCCTTTTATCTAATTTCAATAGAATTACAAATGATTTTCAAGACCTACTCATTCTCATGACAATTCGATGCACATTATGGATGATACCAGCTTGAAAATTCGCAGATTGCCTCATCCTTGGGGACCTCACCGATTTCAGGAGATTGTCAATGGCATTTTCAATAATGCGAACGTGGAAAGAAAGATTAACCATCATAAAAACTGAGGAATAAAAGGTTATCACCCTGTGGAGTAGAATTGTCAAATGTTGAGCTGCTCGCATCACTTCCTATGGAATTTCTCTGCAAATGCCAAAATGATAGCTGTCAACGAACCTTTTCATCAGGAATAAGTGGCAATAAAAGGAGGAGACATCAAACATACTCCGTAATAATCAGTTGTTACTTAGACAGAAGCATTATCAAAGAAGGCAAGCTAGAATACGAGGAGAACATCATCAGATGTCATTTACTCCCTGGTGAATGATTTCTTTGAATTCTTGAACTATTTCTTAGATTACACAATTAATTATTTGAATATCTTTCCTTTTATTTTGAATATTTCTGCCTCATATGTCGATCTGAATATGCAGTGCCTACTACAGTTTCAGCATTGATGTCTGTAGAAAATGCATATTATATGGCCTACATGTTAAAGTTCTGTGCTAATAGGAATTTCTCAATTTCTAATAAGTGTTTGCATTATTATTCAGCTAGAAATTGATAAATTTTAAATAGCCTATTCGAAACCCAGTCATGGAGTTCATTGGTGGAATTCATTGTCTATTACAAAATCGTTTAATTTGACCATGATATGGGATTGGAAATATTCTGTAAATATTCATAGGCCTAAATGATTTAAGATCCAAATGTTCAACTTCGAATTACTTTTAGTGCACGCCACGTCAATTTGTGAGCGACACGGATACTTAAATCGTTGCATCAGCAACTGCGTCTCAAGTGGCTGTACAGGAATCCAAAGTTCAACGATTCGTCAATTTGTTGATAATGATTGGTCTTTCGATAGATTTGCGCGAATCCCAAGATGCAATGCCTCTTTGATAAATTGATGCTCTGAATTACAACGTTAATGAGCAGGAGTCAATGCAGTATATGGTTGCGTAGTCTCACAAATATTAGTTGTAGATTAGCAGATATTTAATTGATTGAATTGAATTAAGGATACGTTGTCACGGATGTCCAAAACGTCATAAATATAATCAACGGTTATTACATTAAAAGTAGTAACCTGTGTCATGCCTGCATGCTTGTCATAAATCCATCAGTTGATCAATAAGTTAGCATGCTCATAAACATGAATATAACCTCCAATTACAGGCCGACATTAACAAAGAAATCTAATTCTGAAATAGGTATATTCCAACCATGTCGACCATCGCAACCATGTCACACAAGTAAATAAGAGGTCGCAACGAATTATTAAAGACAACTTTCAAAGCTAAATAAAGGCATTAACGTTGTGAAAAAGCATCAGAGGCAATGACATTGTAATGAAATGTGTGAGTTTGTGAGTGCATGAACACACTTTGGAAATCGTCGCTCGGAACACCAACTCTCAACAGGGGCATCCTTGAATTGCATTCATTCACAGAACATTGTGTGAAAAGTGTTTGCAGACTAAGTGATCAAAATCATCAATCCGATCTATGGGTGACAGATATCCAAACGACATTATTTTTGTATTGATGAATGTGACCATCGGAGACTTTACATGAAATGAATGTATGCGATGATCCAAAGCTCTGACAGAACGAGGATTATTTTGATTCATCTGTAAAATTTAGGATTCGTGCGGTGAGTCTCAACCTGTGTCCCAATGATAAAGGCGAACAAGCATTATGAATTTGATAATCAAAAATAATGTTTGCTGGTTCATAGCCTGTGTGAAATGACTACACTGAAGTGACTTACACTCCTACAATAGGATAAAATGCTGATATATTGACACAAGATAATGTTCACTTATCTTCACTACAGAGAACAAGCGAGGTCATGAAACAGCAAACGATGTTTTTGATTATGAAATCTACAATGAAAATAGTCCCGAAGTTCATATAAAAAGTCAAAATTTTGGCTAATTTCATTGCAAATGCGCTTTTTCCAAGTATGATTGCAGTAAGTAGTGTAGTTGGCATATTTTTGAAAAACTAAATTATCGCTTTCATGCACTTTGATGGCAAAATTTATTTATTCATGGCAAAATTCACGTCTACTAGTACTGATGATTTTGAAAGTTTATTTAACGGTTTGTGGGTGATCGGGGTGCAAAATGCCCCCCAAGGCACTTTGACACATTGTTGTGGCTAAAATACTGATGCAATAAAGTCATCATTACATGAATTTTCCTAACTTTTAAAGTGCTTAAATCATGTAATATATCAGCTTTCGTCCATGTCAAGAGATAGGATTTCCAGATAGTTATAAGATAGTGGGTGCTTGGGGTGCATTTAGCACCCCAATATGCCGAAACAGCTACTTCACTAATTGTGCCAAACTGGTGACTCGAGAAACCAAAACAATGCAAATCATTGAACTTTTGGCAATTTTCATGGTTGCTATAACATACAGAAGTTTCAAGTTGACTCTTAAATTACCTAAGCTTAGGCCTTACCCTACATGTGGTCTGCATGTCTTTCCTGACGTGATGGCTCACAAGCAAGCTAGAGCAATTTATAGAAAGAGTCTGATTTCGCAGCTAATCACAGTAGATGAACATATTCATGCGAGATGTTCATATTGAAGAAAAAGTTAGAGAGCTGAGAATTTCAGCAATTTAGGCCCTATTTGCTAGATCTATTCACAACTGCATGAAGGAGCATTCAAACCAAACTATTTGACCACGCATAGGAGAAAATTGCTATTCTCTTCGGATACTATGAATGATTATTGTGATACTCAGAGAGTTAAAGATCTTCAGTGAAGCTCAATTAATTGTCCAAGGGAGTATAGTGAGATAGCACAACCCGCGAGAGTTGTACATTTACGGTGTCAAGGAGGAATTGTCAGTTCGGCTCGCCACAAGTGCCCCACTATGTCTTGCCATCTAAGCATATGGAATCAGTTGAATAAGGTTGTTTTCAAGTTGTTTTCCACCAAAGGTTTTCACTCAGGCAATAACCCAGCCTACCTAGTGAAATTTTGAAAGATGTTCAGTTCATGTACCTAATCATAAGGATCCAACTTACCTCCTGATCAAAAGATTGCATCTTTCTCTCAACAACTAATCGTTATCGCCATATGTGTTGCTTGGTAGAAAAAAATGTCTGCCTGCTATATATTATCTTGACTCCGTTGCGGACGGAACGATCGCCGATGATTATTTTACCGAACTGAACAAATTACAACTATCGTCAGTTAGTAAAATCAGTCGCTTACCCTTCTAGAGTGGACAAAATGGGCATATTCGTCCATGATATGTCGCTGTGTTCATTTGGGATCGAGAAGAAAGTCCGGTCTTAATCATTGTGTCTGCAAAAATGACCGCTACCAGCAAAACTTCATGAAATGCTAGTAACGACATGTCGGGAGACGTCACACAGAAAAAGTAGCGCAGTTGACAGCGTATGCTTAAAATCTGTTGTTTTGAAAACTGAAAGCAACTACTAGTGTCAATGGGACACTATTATTTGCATCATTTGTTGTGGATGACCCAGTTGTATTAAACATAAGAAGCTGTAAATTTAGGCCTGCATGTAATTTTTGAAATACAGTTAACTCTTCGGATGAATCAATCAAGTTACGATAAGTTGGTCGTTGAATATAAGAAGTAAAGTTGATGCTAGATCCCGGCCAACAATGCTACGTAGCAGATGGTGGCATTGGTTGCAGTAGGTAGCGTGTCTGTGCTACGCAACTGCAACGTAGCAGCTACGAATCAATAGGTAGCGGCGCTACCTTGCTGCTCCGTAGCAGTCAGGTTTTTTGTTGGCCGGGATCAGAAATACTACCAAAATTTGTCAAGTTGTGTGAATTCATCCGAAAAATCTTCCACATGTTGTCAACCGTTTTTGCCATAGTAGGCCTAAATTCCACCATAATCAATAACGATTGTACAATCTTGACTCAGTGGATTCATTTCAAAACTTCATAGTACATAGTTCATCCATTACGTTCTTTAATCATTGTAATGTATCATTAGAATTATCTGGGGTACAATTTGCAACCCAAAGACCGTCTAGTTAGGTATGAAGTGGAACACCGACGAAGCGTTAAACTGTTATGTAGATTGGGAAATGAACACTATCGTAATACTGTGACTTTCTTGTGTCATCACATTACATCAAACGTTTGCAGAAATCGTCTTATGTCAACTGTTTTAAAAGCTGAAAAAGGCGATATTTGAGCTTGAGTTTGATTGAAAATGCGATGCCTGCAGATACGATAACAAAATTTGTCATACTTTGATAGCGGCCCTTGGGGCTGCCCATATGCAAATTTAGGGGAATACTAAAGATAGGTGTCTGTTTATACAGGAATTCCACCAATCTACAGTGTATCTAATGAAAATGGAGGACAGACGACGGCTCATAGGAAAACTACGCGCTGCGTGAATTGTGCTAACAAATGTTTTAACGTAATGAAATTTTCATGGTAACATTGTTTAACTTTAAGCACACATCAAAATATATATATATATGTCTGCTTACTACTTGATTATGCTAATCAGCAGTATCAATAAGGCTTCTAATTCATAATGAATTATTTGAAATGCCATCAGTTGATCTTGCACATCAATCTGTATGCTTAACCACTGTCTTTGTGTTTCACCGCCGAACAGACGCCTTTGAATTTTGTAAAGTATTTTAAAACTGATTATTCTTTAGGCTGAATGTATCAACAAGGTATTTCACTTAATATAGGATACCTAACAATTATGTATGTTCAGAATAAATGCTTTGTGCATCATCGTGGTCCATCTTCACACTATCAGTTTGATCAATTGCACACGACATCGAAGATATTTTGAATTTTTTCAGTTGTTTTGAAACGACAATGAAATTAACTAAACAATAGATCAAATGGCCATGCAAAAGACGTGAGCCTGGTAGGATTCGAACCTACGATCAAGGTTAACTAGACATGTGCTTTACCAACTGAGCTTCGAGCCCACAGAATTAGACAAGTCATCTCTTCTTCTGTTTGACTAGAAAGGAAACATTGGAACATGTAGCGTTATTGAAATGGCACAATCTCCTGACTAAATACCATAGCAATTGAACAATGAGCAGCCAGTTCAACATTGAACACGTCAAATTGTGCAAAGTTTCAGTGACTGTTATCAACCGGATCACACAGCAAAGAGACGCAGTCGATGTCAAGTTCTACAGAGAAGTTTGTGAACGTTTTTTCATGCGCCTGCTAACTTTTTTAAAAATGATCGGAGGATCCAACATTATCGAGAAAACTTTTCGCAATGATCTGAATTCTTCGAATCTGAAGGAATCGTGGCGATCTGAGCATTTTGAAGGAATTCAGAGCAATCCGCAATCGGCGCATGACTATTTTTCCTATCTCTGCAAGGTATTAAAAATTTCTTTTTGCCCACTTATTAAGTTCCTGCATGTGCCATCTGTTTGAATCAGTTTGCATTTCTAGCAAAGTGATACAATTAAACAATCTAATTCTGTGTTCGAGCCACTTACGCGACTGTGTCAATTGGCAGAATCAAACCCTCACCACCACACATCAGTTGTCAAGGCAGCACTACTGCAGTTTAGTGCACCCTAAAACAACGGCGCATTCTCCCGCAAACGATGACTACGCACATTACACCGAAGCGCGCGCTCGGTGTAATGTGCGAAGACGAAGACGAAGACATACGAAGACACAAAGACAGTCATTTATAACTATAGGGTGTGTGTTGTAATAGATGTGTTTTCAGACATATGCATAGTTGTTTTCTCACATGCATTTTAGGGTGCACTAAACTGCAGTAGGGGTAAAAGAGGGTGCACTAAACAGCAGTAGTGCCGTCAAGGCAATCATAATCAATAAATAATTAACTCGCCACAATTGTGACTGCCGACATTAAGGCAAGTAGCGGGGATCGATTGTCTACCAAGAGCATCTTAAACCATGTCGTGAATGCAATTAACAACAATGAAATTAAATGAACAATAAATCAAATTGCCATGCAAAAGATGTACATACAATTCACCAATAGTGTGTTATGTTTTTGAACGTCCCACTAACTGAAAATGGTTAAATTAGCAAGGAATCTTTAGGTTCAATAATCTAAAGATACACGAAATGGGACAACTACACAATTTCTTGACCTTCCTAATCAGACGTAAGTGGATGGATGAACAATGAAATGAATTTTCTACTAAATTAATCCAATTGCAATAATATTCGAAGTCAATTTTGCTTAGTTTTGTGGATCTATTTTGCTTACTAATTCTTCACAAATTCTTCATATTATTCGTGGAATATTTTCTGATTTCTGGAATAGCGTGGTTACCTCGTGAAATCTCTCGACAAAATTTTAAAGTAGGCTATACCGACTCTATCCTCAAGGATGTCCAAACATGAATGTTGATATTTAGTGATATAATGGTGTTAGTCATCAAGGCAAATTTAATGTTACAGGTGGTGAATCCGCCTAAAGTCGACAGATCGTTAGATACGATGGAATGAAGTCGTTTTAGAAATGAATATAGACTGCTCACATAAGCGGTTTTTTATGTACATGTACCTCGACAGCAACGAGATCGAATCAGTTACAATTGCCTTCTACATCTTCTAATTTGTTCTGGAAAATGCATTAATTTTTGTTGAAAATGACAGTTTAATTGATCCTAGCGTTGTTGCGAGTCAATAACAAATTTGGTAGGAAAAATGAATGACTTCGGTAGAATGAAAGACATAAGACATACATTCATAGAAATCCACCTCTCCGCTTTAGTCCATGAGATTAGAATGTACAACAGCAGTCTGTTGATGGCAATTTCAGCTGCTCGGTGAGGTACCGGTCTCAGATCATGTTGCTAAGAAGAATTAATAGTTGCAAATTCTTGCTGTAAGACGATGTATTGCAAGTTTCTCAGATAAAATGATTCTGTATTTAAAGGGAGATGACAATGACTGGCCACTCGTTTCTTAGACAGGCAAGATGCCATGCCGGTACCTAACTGCTGTCAACCAGTGGAACCTGACATCGACTTGGAATCATTGTCATGACAACGACAACGCATGTCCACGTCATAGCACTGTTTTCAATGTGTGTTATAGTCCTATATTTTTCCGGAGTTTCATATATCGCATTTCTAAAACCAAAACTCTGCCTACCCACCATTTTTTGCAATATTTGATACAATCCAATATCACCTTTACTACTCTGGGTATTAATAACAAATATCTTTAATAATTTAGATACTTCAAATTGCTTCCATTTCAGGCATGTTAAGAATGATTTTCTTCTGTCTAATCAAAACTTGATGATTGACCAGTCAAAACATTCCTGAGCACAGAAGGCCTACTTTATGTTTCTTCTCCATAAGTCTCGGATCATAAATATTAGTAAATCAAATCTTCCACTAATCACATAGTTTATTAAGTGGAAATTTTTCAATCCGACTTTTCATAAAAAATGAATAAAGCAAATTGAATTATTGTTACTGTGACTTGCGCATATTGAAACTATCATATTGAGTTAATTAACAAGACTGATAAATCTAGGAGCATGTAAAACAAGCTGAGAGATTAACTTGAAATAAATGAATACTCCATGGATTAGCTTTCATAGCCGTATCTACAAGTAGCTCAGACAAATTACTATTTCAAAAAGATTTCAGTAGTATGTTTATTACTATTTTTTAATGGAGAAATGAATTTTGTAGCAATTTGCCGACAACCAATTTTATCAAAAAAATGCTGCAGCAAACCGGGCTACAGGCGACTAAAGAATTGACGACTTCCAATCTAAAGTACAATTTCAAATCAATTTTGGTAAAATTATAATTCTTTTAAGATAAAATATATAATTAAGAAATATCACTTCATAATAAATAAATATAAAAAAATAAATTTTGGTGTATGTTATGTTTTCTAAGTGGTTGCACTGTAAACTGTAGACAGCCAAAAATCAGACAAAATAACAGCCAAAATGATCAGACAATTGCAACAGAGAACTTGAGACAATGCACAACCAAAAATGGCTGTTCAGAGAAGACAACATGAGACAATTATTCGCCAAAATATCAGACAATTTTGTCTACTTTTCTAAAAATATTGTCTCTCAAACTCAAAGTGTTTCAATATGATCAAACTATTCAACATCAGCTAATGGTAACTAGTCACTCATAATCACATAGGTTCTAACTCTGATCCACTCATTCACACTCGCATTATGAACAACTCTTATACTTTACAAGTCCGCTGTGTCAATGGCAACTATAGGGAAGTATATAGACCCTTAAAAGCTGTAAAAAAACATTGTAAAAACAGAATTAAAAGATGGCATCAATACGTCAAATATCCAGACCTGTTATTGCCATGCCTCAAGGTGTATACAAAGAACCCTACTTATTTACAACATTGTATATTCTATAATTGAAAATTAACAAGGATGCCATCCCATTTCAATAAAAGTGTATATATTAGTCATAAGTAGTATGATATGCAGTAAACGCAATAATGTAAATTAGTTCGTGCGATGAGACAACAATTGTCTGACAAGCAGAAATTTGTCTGATAATACGCAGTAAGTGCCAAAATACTGATGTGGCTCACAAATTGTCCGATAAGTGGCTGTTTACAGTTTACAGTGTATACTTAAGAATTTATTATACTTAGAATTTGCCAAAATGTTGAGGAGGGTATTAGAAATCCATCGCCTAACTCTCTCGCATTTTCCCAATATCTAAAACTTTAAAGTTTAGTATGGCTATTCCGAGCAAAGACAAACTCTTTTGTTTCTTACTTTCCTCTATTGTTTGTACTATGTGACCACATGGCAGAAGCAGAAGGGCACTTTATTGCTCGGTTGAATGAACATAATATGAAAGGTGGACAGACTTAAATTAGCGTGAACTAGTGTTTGAAGTGTGGTAAATTACCGGTAATTTACCGGTAAGATTGAAATAAATTGCCAGTAAATTACCGATACACAATTGATCATTTTTCGGGGTTTCCTCATTCTATTTTGCTATGACAAAATTTCCAATACACTCACAATTCTCAGGTAGCCTAGAGAATTTAGAGTTTCTTAAAATTACTAAATCATAGCTTATGCATCTAACCTATGTATTCAACCAGGTGTGCATGAATGATTCGAAGTTAATAGCTATACCCACAGAATTAGACCGGTTGTCTTTTCTTCTGTTTGACTATAGAAAGGAAACATGGGAACATGTAGCGTTAATAAAATGGCACAATCTACTGACGTATTACCATACCAATCGAACAATAAGTAGCCAGTTCAACATTAAACACGCAAAATTGTGTGAAGTTTCAGTGACTGTTATCAACCGGATCACACAACAAAGAGACACAGTCGATGTCAAGTTCTACAGAGAAGTTTGCGAACGTTTTTTCATGCGCCTGCTAACTTTTTTAAAAATGATCGGAGGATCCAACATTATCGAGAAAACTTTTCGCAATGATCTGAATTCTTCGAATCTGAAGGAATCGTGGCGATCTGAGCATTTTGAAGGAATTCAGAGCAATCCGCAATCGGCGCATGACTATTTTTCCTATCTCTGCAAGGTATTAAAAATTTCTTTTTGCCCACTTATTAAGTTCCTGCATGTGCCATCTGTTTGAATCAGTTTGCATTTCTAGCAAAGTGATACAATTAAACAATCTAATTATGTGATTGCAATTGACCATTCACTTTGCGATCACCAACCCCTAGCAGGACAGAAGAATGCCTGAATTTATCAAATTCCACGCTAGTTGCTTTCTCTTCAACACGCATTTAAAATATTCTAATTCTGGTCTCTCATTGGTTGGGACGATCGCTGTTGCTCTCTTATCAATGTCTTTATGCACCTTTATGATGATTGTAGCCTGCGCGCGTATTGTCAAATTTTACCAGGTGGCTACAATAGGGTCGATGTCTGTATATTCTTTCCATTGATGATCTCTCTCTCTCTTTTTCATATTATAGTAATATTTATTACCAATTATAGTTACAAAAATACATTTCTTGAAACAATATTGTCTCCATGTATCTAAATTTACTACGCATAGATTTCATACTCCTTCTAACATTGACAACTACAGGGTGTTCAGTAAAAAACCAGGAAATTTCAAATGCATGATTTGTGTATTACAAAAACAATAATGAAGACTCGGAAATATCAATAATGTTCAAAATGAGAACCACTGACTTTGACACAGCGCTTCAAACGTTGCATCCATGCAGAAGTGGCTGAGTGAATGGTTCTGTCGGGTATTCCATTCCACGCTTCCGTCAAAACATCTTTAAGCATTTCAATGTCAGTTATCTGTCCACGCTGTCGCTGAAGATGAGACAATAAAATACTCCACACACAGAAGTCCATGACGTTTAAATCTGGGCTTTTTGAAGGCCAATCACCTGGATCAATAAAATCAGGTGTGTTTTCTCTAAGCCAATCAATGTTGCGACCGCTGTGTAGAGCTTTGCGCCATCTTGTTGTTACGTCCATGGTTCATTTTGCATTATGCGACTGATATCTTCGACAACCCGAGGGCACATTTCTTTTCGATGAACGTCCTTATTTACTGTCTTCTTCTTCTTTTTTGAATTTGGGATGTGGTCTTGGCCAGCTTCAATAAAGTAAAGATTTGACTTCCCAAACCAGGAAACCGCAGCATAACAAAGTATCGACTTTTGCTGAGTGTCGATTTCTGCCAAAATATCGTTATCATCGATGTCGGTCTTTACGTTCACTGCTCTGTAGATACGCTCATTCTGCAAATTTAGTGGGTCGTTGAGCATGAAACTTGCTTCGTCAAAGAACCAAACCGACTTCCACGAATCTCCTGGTTGAAACTTATCGATCACAAGCATTGATTTTTCAAGTCTTCTTTCTTTATGAGCATCTTTTAGGTTGCTACACTTGATTCTTCGATAGCATTTTAGCGATGACATTTTGAGAATTGTGTCATTCACAGTCCCAATGACATATTCAGTTGGTGTGATATTTCCCTTTGGCGTAACTGGCATAACATCCAAATCCAAAACAGCAGTCCGTGCATTGTTGTCAAATTTTGTGGCGGTACCTGTTCCACGCTTGCGATGGCCTGCATTGCCTTCTTCTTTTATTCGCTTAGCCACAAGGGTGAACTGATTTTTTGTAATTGTGCTGAAGAAGTTCGGCTAAATTTCGTCGCATTTACCAAGGCCCCAAGTGGGATGCTCAGTTTTAAACTGAGTGTTAAACTTCTTGGGATTTCCAGTCACAATTCTTGGAATTCCCAGATATTACAAACTATGCAAGCATAAATTTTGAATTTCCTGCCTTTATACTGAACACCCTGTAGCTTGAATTGTATTTATAGAAAGCTAAGGATGTGCAGTGCATAATTTACAAAATATTATAAAGCGTGTTGCCTTTCCCTAGAACAATGCTTATTTGCCGTCTAACCTTTGATTATTATGGTCTATTTGGGTGAAATACCAAAAAAATTCCTAAAAATGTCAATTTTTCATTTCTCAATTGAAATATCTATGACAAGGAATCAGACGTTGAGCAAAATTCAAGCCTTCATCAGAATCAGATTAAGCCAAGTGTGTATTTAGTTAAAATCAAAGCATATTGGTGCGCTCGATTTGAAGTTATGCGGACTTGAATATAAATTACCGGTAATTTACCGATAAATTACCAGTAAATTACCGGTAATTTTTAAACACTAGCGTGAACACATTCCTAGGAAAGAGAACTGTTAAATTACTTATATAACCAATCTGTAGCTGACAAAGTTGGCTGAAGCTGCACACATTCGCAAGATAAACAACGGGATACTGAAGAATATTCAACTTGCGACGCAATTCACTGAAGCCCCACTACTCCAACGACCACTGAGGCTATATATGGAATATAGCTCACTTTTCATCTCCATTTATTGTACTATATTGAAGCCTACCTACAGTCACTGAATGAGTCATTTCTTTCTTAAAACATGCTATCTTGACCCTTGTAATGAATGTTATCACTGTAAGCTAAAAGTAAATTATACTTAAATAACAAAAAGCTGATAGACTTGGAATTATTTTGTTGAAAGATGATTTTTATTTTTATTCATTTCACAATCCAAATTGAAATCTAAGGCATTGTTGCAATGCAGCCAGTTTAAAAGTCGCAGTATCTTGTCATTAGACAGAGCAATTCATACTCAAAGTTCTTATCCAGATCAATGAAGAACAAACTTCGATGAGGCAGTTCCGTTTTCGTACATCGGTATTTTTTAATTGTACGCTAACAATTAATATATTTAGAGGCTAGAAGATTATATTATTTCTAGTCAAATAGCATATTCTTTTATATGTGTGGCAGAATCCATAACGAATTGCCTTGCACGTCGGAAGTCTTAAGCTAGTGAATTCCAGAGAAGAAAAATGTGTTATTTCAAGAGATTAGTGAACCAAAAGGTCAAGGAAATTCCCATTGAAGCAGGGACTTAGAACAGTTGAAATATCTGAATTATACTTGACTACAGACATACTTGGTTGTCTTACCAGATATTCTCTCTTCCTGTACTTATGCGTACGCTTGAGTCGTGTTCTGGCAGCTTGTATGCATTTCACATTTGTCGTTGAGACCCACTGTAGTGATTTTTGAGACAAGGATTCGAACCCCCTGTTGCATTTTTGCTGGTCCCCGTAAAACGAAGCCGTTCGACAAAAGCTTTCGAGACTTCAAATTTTTGCACCCTTCCAAATTTTTCATCAAAAATCGTTGGATTTAGCGGTCTGGAAGATAAAATTAATGACCTATTTTGAAAAGTACATTTTTCAAGGTCTGAATTTTGTTACTTTAGACTTTTTAACTCTAACAAAACGCATCAGTTTTCAATATGAGTGCACTATTTTTTATACATGTATGCATTCTATGAATCATGTCATGATCACCTATCAAACCATGCATAGACATTGACTCGAGCATAAGAAATTCAAATTTCCAATAAGAAAGCCAAATTTCAATAAATGCAAAGATCTGGTTTTGAAATACTTTTGATATTTCGAAATGGATATATATACTCGTACATACAAACAAATACATAGAGCATAAATAGAAGATTTTTCATCACGACTGGTGAAAAGTCTTACATTTTGAGTTCACCTGAGGCTTTGTGATATTTCCCTTTACTATTATAAAAACTTTAAAATACGTTTTCTTCAAAAAAATACTTTAAATAATTAATGTTGCCATTTTCAAAAAAGGTTCTGTTCAAAAGTTACTTTTGAAGTATCCATTCAACGATATCCATGGATATTTCACGAATTTCGAAATACATTCATGGATAATAACATGCATTCAAGACAAGCCTGGTTATATTAATCATCCTCCAACAAGATGAAGTTCAAGATGTAAAATAATTCCGCAAAGCTGTCGAATCGTCATAGAATTAAATTAAAGACTGAACTACGAAATGAAGTTCAGGGATCACTCCATGCAGACTTTACAATTTGTCTTATAGGCCTAAATATTGAACACTTCCTGAGCAAATGAATTTGATGACAACTTCCAGAATTTACAAAATTGTTTTTCTCGGTTAAACTCATTACCTACTTTCGATTTCCATGATAAAAACGTTTTCAACTTTGAAAAAGCAAAATTTATAAATTCTTATCTAAGGATTTTCATAAATCTCACGAACGAAAATTATCTCTGTTTGCATTCAACTAGCAAACGTGTTAACGTTGCCGTCGTCTTCCTAATTGAATAGTGAACATTCTGACAAAGCGGCCAAGAACTACAAGACTCGGCGAGAGGATTCGAGGACGCAACTGAAATTTTCCGACTGTGTGACAAAAGTAAAGACACGTCATGCTACTTGTGACTGAAATACGAGCGAGTAGACGGTTACCAGTCTATAGTTGGAAATAGAAGACAGATACACTGGGACTCGTCACGTAGAGAATACTTTTGTGTGATGGGCTATTATTGACCTATAGTTGGCGTACTTCTTCTGTTTGTTTGATGTAAATGCAACTCATGATCGCCTTGAAAGAATCTTGAGTATCTTCATTGACTCCATTTTGTGGTCTATCAACTGTCACTTCACTATCATCTCAATCTCCGTTATTATGACTCACCGAGTCGTCTCCTTTCTTCAAAAATGTTTTCCTTTCATACTCTAACGCTGCTTCATCTTTCGTCAAAGTAATTTGTCGGCGTGTGTCATTTTCTGACCTTTTATTCAAACTTTGTTGATTCTCTAAGGACTTCCATTATCATCTAATTCTTTAAAACACCGCATCTTCACTCGGCCTTCCGCATCCCAATGTTATCTGCTGACTGGAGGAAGTCTTCAGGTGACACCTCCATCGGCTGCGACTTAACTCACGCTCTGAGGTTCCGGTTTCTCAAACATGCAAGACAGAAAGCCCATCTTGGGATGAGAGCAGAGAAAACTCTTCACTTTGCTTTCGTTTGACACATGGGGGATCATCACAGACACACACTCCGGGAAGAAAGTGTTTCATGACGATGATTTCAGTGAATTCGGTGAAATTCTCCTTCTAATTTGCGGGTTTTGTAAGGCTTCCGAATCCGCGGGGATTGTTGTCATCCGAGGGAACTCGGACCGTCTTCATCTATACTGAAGTAGGCTTATAACTCACAATTAGAGTGTGCATGATCTTTACCTATTAAATGCATATTTTGACATAATCAGCCAATAAATTCTAACCTATAAGCAGATTGAGACCTGCCTGCATGTTGAAATTCCATGCGACAAGAGACTAAAATCTGAACATGAAACAGTCACATTTGCCAAAGGATGTCGCAAATTGAATTAGATATATCTACATGTGCATGCACGCTGGCTAGTAAGTGGCTCAACATGGTTTTTAAGTTGATGACCACAACGTATGTTTCCACAATGTTATTCACTCATAAAGTGAGCTGAAATAAATGACAATAGTGCTCCTTTGAAGTCTTTGTTTGCGTCTGCAAAAGAGTCTTGGACTTTTTCTCAATCATTTAAAATAATGGCTATCCTGTCCTCATCAGCGAAGTCTTGATGTGACAAGCTCGTGCTTAGCGATGCATGGAGCAATTGTGGGCATCCTAACATGTCTTTGAAGGTGCTACCAGTCCAATTCGTCGTGTGGCCAGCATCCGCGAGCAACAAAGCAGAAATACTCGCTCCATAAGCAAGAAACTGAATTATTCTGATAATGGACAACAGAATATGTCTCAAAGGGCAGGGTTACCATTTCAAAAGGACACAAGCCAAACTAAGCTGGACTTCTAAACAAATTCGGATACGACATGTATTCTGCATGCAGTTTCACTTTTTATTGTCTTAACTTTATATCACTAATCAGCCTTATCAATCAGTCAGTTTTGTAGCTCATCAATATATTTTTCACTGCTATTGGACCTTCGCCGTGTTAGAAAAATCTTCTCCGGACGCAATCGCACCGCTGAAATCTACAGGAAAGCAAGAATTGGATAGAATATTTGGTTGATCATTTTCTATTTCCTCATGTTCTGCGAAAATTGATGATACTGTGAAAATGAACGGATAATTCGCTAAGAACCTTGAATGTCTTTAACCCTCGAGACATGAGCTTTTTCACACTCTCTGAGACCTAGCTGAGACCGTGTACCCCTTTATCAATTCTTAGCTTACCTGCTTAAATCGATATCAAAACATTGAGAAAAATGATCGTATTATCTAATACGGTTTGACGCAAATTGCAACAGAAACTGGTTGCTTTAGAGTCTAATCTCTTACATATACACACCACTTCACTAAGTTTCTGGAAATTATCCTCTGAACGTACCCGTTAAGTCATTTCCCGATCTCACCCTTGCGCCGTTGATTCTGTTAGTGAGTTGTTTCTTCGGTCGATTAATGGGAGCAGACGTGCAATTCCGCCAATCACCCAACATCGAGCCAGCAATCATCAGCAGGTCTGGTTGATATCCTCTACCAACAACGCAACTGTGTATCCAATATGAGGACACACCCGGAATATATCATGATGTGAAATGAGTATTAAATGAATCTACAATTGAGCAGAGGCATGCGTTTTCCGCCGCCAAAAAAATTAAAATTCCGCTCAATTCCGCATTCTGTAAATTTTAAAAGCAACTAATCTGAAATGATTAAATTGACCAATCACTTGCTTGAAAGAAGACCTGACTTGCCATTTTCAGCTTTGTAGTTGGAAAGGGCCAGGACTATTTAAAGTTGTTATTATTATTGTTCTTATATAAGAATAACAACATTAGTATCTTAAGATACTTCTGGCTGTTTCCAACTACAAAGCTGACCAATCACTGTTCGTCATTGGCTTGATGTTTGTCTCGTGTTTTTCATGTACCCGACTCTTTAGGAGAAAATATTTGACTTTCGAGGTCAGCAGCTGTCATCTTCTACACGTTTGTTCGGTTTATGGGATGCTCATCTCTGTATTGCGAAAACTGTTTCTTGTTACAGTACAATACATGATACATGATGGACTTTTCCAATAAATTTTTGTTAAATTCAAAATGGTTTTGTGTCATCACTTGAAAGACTGTGGAGATTTAATACACATTAGGTTGAAGTGCTCATTGTTTATTATAATCCAGAAACTGATTCTTATGGCTCTGGAATACTAATTAATTTTCTAATGCATAATTGTGTGTTAGGAGGACACAAAATAGCAATTTTCCTCAGAAGTTAAAATTTTCTATGGAATATAAGTTAGTGCACGGGCAGTTTAGGGTCAACGCATGAATGATAGAATGAAATCATCTGATAACATCTTAAGTCGACATTTTCCACCTATACTAGAAACTTGTCTGCTATTGCTAAGCAGCATCCTTTCCGGGTGATAAGTTTAAATGTAAACAATGTCCTTCTTCCTAACAATTTCTTATCGATTCCTCCAAGGTACATGCCCGGATTGCCCGGCAAAATGAAAATATCTTAATGAAATTGTTCAGAACACCCAAGATTGTCACATCATGCCGTCTCTTAAGTGATCGAACAGGCTGGTCAAATCCTAGGCCTACTATTCCCGTTGAGATTGAATTGTGACGTAATAGAATGGATCAACAGTAAATACAGAAACACGTGGTTCAGTGGAAATCAGTAGGTCATCTATTTATCGTCACTTGCCCGGCGGCCACAATAGGATTGGACCATATTTCGACAAATTTTAATCAAACAGCATGAATTGAAACCTAATATTCCGCAATATCCGCTATAGTTGCTCGAATTCCGCAATTTCCACCGTCAAGGCAAAATTCCGCATTTTCCTCTAGCGTCGGAAAACATATGCCTCTGCAATTGAAGCAATTGACACCAGCCGCCTGTACCGCGGAGGTAATCATAGAATAGATTCCCAAAGTACTGCTACTTTCATGATCCGGACGTATTATCCCATCGTCCTTTGTTCAGGGAAACTCACACGCCCTACAACGTGTTGATCACGGGGTTGCAACCTTTCACCTTCTTCACCGACTGTGGTTTACAAGGGACAGTTGTGCGCATTGGCTACAGCTCATTGAACTGCTTTCATGTAACGTTTTTGTCAACGGTAGAATGACATGATGAGAGTTGCGGATCATCAAAGATGACCTACATTGATTGAACTATTCGCTTTGCCGGTGCCAGAGATAACACCTATATTTTGGCAAGATTTCTCCATAGAAGGAAACGGAAAACAAGCAGAAGGTTAGAAATATCAAAGAATGATGAAATAAGAATTTCATGAAGGAGTGGAATTATTTCTAATTGAAGATGAAGGCAGTGAATATGTGTTTAAACTAAAGTGCAAAATTATTCTGAATTGGCTACTGCAAAGGTAAAAACATTTATGCAACACGTTTATAAAGACATCTACAAAGCCCTTGCATTTCAACATGACATTTGAGTTAAATCTATTCGTCTAACTGATGATGATTATCTTTTCTCGTTTTCTGATTTCCCCATCGGACATCAGATCTTTGCAATGTTTACTTCAAGGCAGATCCAATTAAGCAGCCACTTCCATAAAAATTCAAATTCATTCAAATCTAATGAAACTCATCACACGTACACTTGGAACACATTTCAATCAGTCAGTGGTGCCAATAGCTTTTGCTATGGTTCATCGCTTCTGTTCGCATTAAACATTTTCCAGTTTTTGCTAATTTCTGACCATTTCCGTTGATATGTCGATCGATACAATTCGAAATCTAGTTATGTTCTTCTTTCTAATCTAATGTTTGGCCAGTTGCTGGGCAGATGGAGTAACCAAAATCATTCTTTTTGAAATTTTGATAAAAAATGGCATTGTCAGCAAATCTCATTTTGATATTGCGACCGTGATGCAGAAACAGTTGTTATCCAAATTGATAATATGGGGTAGTATGCGATTTGTAAAATATGCAGGCGCATTTAGCCTAATCTGTGAAAGTAAAACAACAGAGCGAAGAATCCAAGATCAAAAATGAGCCTGCTCAAACGGCGATTATAAAAAATTGCAATTAATTGATTGCTTCCTTTTGCAATTAGAATGAATTGATTGCTTACCCAAAATAAGTTGCAAATAATTTTGGTAACACCTGGTCTGCATTGATGAATTCAGATCATTGCGCAAAAGTTTTCTCGATTATGTTGTTGTCTCCGATCATTATTGAAAAAGTTAGCAAGCGCACGAAAAAAACGTTCACAAACTTCTCTGTGGAACTTATCTGTAGGCTGCTCATTGTTTGATTGCTATGGTATTATGTCAACAGATTGTGTCATTTCATTAACGTTACATGTTCCAATGCTTCCTTTCCAGTCAAACAGAAGAAGAGAGACCTGTCTAATTCTGTGAATGGGCCAGTTCCACCACAGAATTAGATTGTTTAATCATATCACTTTGCTATAAGTGCAAACTGATTCAAACAGATGGCACATCCAGGAACTTAATAAGTGGGCAAAAAGAAATTTTTAATACCTTGCAGAGATAGGAAAAATAGTCGTGCGTCGCTTGCGGATTGCTCTGAATTCCTTCAAAATGCTCCGATCGCCACGATTCCTTCAGATTTGAAGAATTCAGATCATTGCGCAAAAGTTTTCTCGATAATGTTGGGCCCTCCGATCATTTTAAAAAAAGTTAGCAGGCGCATGAAAAAACGTTCACAAACTTCTCTGTAGAACTTGACATCGTCTGTCTCTTAGCTGTGTGATCCGGTTGATAGCAGTCACAGAAACTTTGCAGAAATTGGCGTGTTTAATGTTGAACTCGTTGCTTTTTGTTCGATTGCTATGGTATCTAGTCAGGAGATTGTGCCATTTCAATAACGTTACATGTTCCAATGCTTCCCTTCTAGTCAAACGGAAGAAGAGACGACCTGTCTAATTCTGTGAGTTCCACACATGGTTCCACAGCAGTCACTATGTTAAATCTACATGGTGTTTGATGTTCGCTGAACTTTCAAGCGACTTAGTATATCGATTTTAATTACATCATTGCATGTGTACGTGTGCCATAAGATCATATTCTAACAATAAAAAGCTTGGATCAACAATCTTCAATGTACAAGCTCGCTATTTTGCTTGTAGGTTAATACCGGAGCCGGTGAAATAATCACTTTTAAATTATGTTTTGGTTTTCAATGTTCGCAATTTTAATGGCAAAATTTGTTAGCGATTGCCATCTAATCATAAGTTAAGGTTACATTTCCTTCACAGAAGCATTTTCAGGATTGAAGATTTAATGTCTCATTCATCGATTATCTGAAGTTTCTCGCAGGATATCCTCATATTCCATTGTTTGCCATTTAGAATTGGACAAATAATCAAACATGAGCAACTATGAAATGTTCCCATAGCCATATTCAATGAAAGATTTCTTTTCAATAATATTCTGAAATTTTCAAAGCGTCGTCAAATATCGAGCTAGATTTCAATGAATTCAATAATGAGAATGTTTCTAATATTTGAATTCGTCTCTGTTTAAATTTTCAGTCTCTAGAAATAGCTCAAATATAAAGGATTAATATAAGAAAGGAAATAATTGATTAAATTATTTTTATAGAAACATCTGTCACAATGCCTTATTTTCATTTTAACTATTCGAAATTTAACAAGCTTATATTGTGTTTGAAGTTTCAATCAATGTTTCGAAACATATGGCGAACATTGGGTGAGTTCTTGTGATCAAAATTCAATGGATTTAGTTACGATGACGGCTCATGTGTAATGGGAAGACTAAATTTCGCCGATTTCTCTTCAATAGTGCATGCAATCTGCTCAAATGATAGGACAACAGGCCGCGATAACTATGATGGTACTACGGTACTACGAGTAACACTCCTGCATAGTCGCACATCTTTGCTCGACAGTATAATTACCGTTTATCAATACCCTTTCATTCGTACTTCCATTGTAATATTGAGGATCTTTGCCTAATGCCAACCTTTTCATGCTGCGTACCCCAAAGTAGAAAATCACAGCAATTTTCATTATTCCGCGTACTATCACTTAACAAGTAAGAATTCAATCACAACAAAAAAATTAATTAGGCGCATAAATATACGAAATTCGTAATTGAATAACACAAAAAATTAACTAGGCGTAACTGACAAGCGCAGCGAAAGCCTTGCTCAAACATCAAGCAAGTTCTTTGTTTGCTTTTAATCATTACTATGGTGGAGAATCCGGATTCATATAAGTATGTGGTTGCGGTCGAGTTGGTGGTCGTTAATTAGCAACGGTTGCTTCAAGGCCAGATGATGACAATCCAATGCAGAATGCGAACAAATTTAAACAGTTCAACAGACCCATGAACAGGAAAGTAATGAAAGTAAAATTGAATTATAATACATCTTCCATATTCTGCTTTCCCCAAAATTCCTTCGCGTATCCCAGGTTGGGAAGCCCTGTTCTAATGCATCAGTTTAAAAAGTAAGGACGCACTAAATAAAATGATCAGATACTCCTTTATACTGACATTTTCTTCCTAAATTCGCGCATGAGCTTCTTATTTATAGGTTGTCACCCAACATCAGTAAAACAACAATTCTTAAGTCATAATTCCAGTCGTCTTGCAAGTTACGTAGCGCCAAACATCGCAAAATTCAACCTGTTTCTGTAGATCCATGTCCCTCCGAGTTTGGTACACGTAAAAACGTAGTAATCTTATTTTCATTTAATCACTGAAAATGAGATTTGTCATTTTTTTGATTATGATTGCACTGTTAAGACTGTTAAGACTGCCTTCAGGTCATTTCCTTTCATTTTCATGCACCCCTATCTATATAGCTAAACGCATTTAGATTTAGGGAGCCTCTTAATGTAGGCAAACACAAACATTTTGAGCTACTTTATCCACATTGAACCACATTCTCATATACATTGCCGATTAGTTGCATGATAAAAGCACATGTACATCATAGGAAATGACCTGAACACATTCCATGTCAAAAATTATGACTCTGGACTTAGTACTTTTTGTTTAATCAGAGAAAACATACAAAATTTCATTTTAGCCAAAAACTGCAATCTGCGACCCATTGGATTTACATGTGTTTTTCTTTGATCCTGTTTGACAAGAAGAGGAACTCATTAGAACTGGGCAGACGTGCGGATTCGTAGTACGCATAGAGTGTACATCATTCAGAGAAAGTCTCATTTTCGGCCTCGTTCCCTGCAGAAACTCGTTCTGGCTGCCGGACTATTAGTAAAAAGGGCAAATAAACGGTTTTATGTATTGCGCAAATTGTGGCCTTATTCATGTGAACCTCATGCAGTGTTCACTGTATTTATAAGATCTTTACTGGAATACGCTTCTCCTGTTTTCGTGAGATTGAATAAAGCAAACTGTCTTACTAGCTGACAATCTGCCTCAAGTCATGCTCACAAAATCATTTTTCGTAACAATGAACGTTTGTGTAATTGTCAGGATGATCAACTCCAAAGACGTCGGCAAGAAATGAGCATTCGACTGTATAGAAAAATAGAAGGCATTGAAGACCACGCCCTCAAATCGTTGCTACCAGAAAGACCGTCCAATCCAAAAATGTACCGTCCATTCCGCTTTGCAGGACGGAAAAGTGCCTCAGATCCTTCGTTAACTTCACTTCATGTATTTTGAACAATTCTTATGTTACGCAGTTCCGATTGATGTTGAATAACACCTGTGCAGATGATTCGATTTCTATGGCTTGGTTCATTATGATGGAGGCTCCTATATCGCGCATGCTAAAGTAGATATCTCTGCGACCTCAAGAGGGATAGAGTACCCAATCCAGAGCTGTAATATCTAGAAGTCCATCCTCTGATGTACTGTACATGCACAGGATGAGTCAAAGGTCACGAACAATTTTCTAAAGCTTGTTTGTCCAAGCCAATGGACCACGTTGCATTGTTTTACGTTTACTGGTCATTTGAATTAGGAATATTCATAAACTGATTTCTTCCTTGGATCTCCTGTTATTTTCACTCCTCAATTGAAATTCAGCTTCAAAGATGTTTCCTCGGCTATCTGGATGATGAACTGAAATTTTCGAAAATGTGTACGGTCACTCTTTTACTGAAATATGAAACTTCGTTTTTAAAGTTCAAGTTGTCGACAATATTTCAAATTGACAAAATCTGACGCATTTTTCTTTTCAATTTAAGCAGCGTCAATTCTTTTACTACTACCTTTTGATTTAATTATGCCTCTACACTAGGCCTATCTCCATATCAAATTCATCACAAGAAGTCTATGATAAGCAAGGAATGTACTTTGTATGAATTCATTTACTTGGATAGACGCCTAGTTGCGCATTTTGCATCACCGATGACATACACAGCATGAAGATCAATGTTTTTGCAAATAACGAAATCTCCTCATTACAATGCCACAAAAGATCGCGGAATGCAAAACCAAAGAACACATATTTGAATACAGTTCAAATCAGCAGCGAATAATTGGAGAATACCGCGGTTCCCCAGATTTTCAAGTCGAACAAAATATTTCAAATTACAATCCATAAAAAGGCAACCGCACCGAGGATTTTTACCAACTATACAATAGATGAGAGAAAAAGTATTGCGTCGGATTCTTTCATCTTTTCCAACTTCCCACCAAAGCAGGGCCTCAGAACTTCAAATATGAACTGGTTTCCCTTGAGAAGATCAGTTGCCAACCATTTCGGTGACGCTGATACAAACATACAAGTTTTCTCTTGGGACATAAGGAGAATTTGGGGACAATTAAGTCGACATGGAGCAAGTGTTTTCTGTTTGAAAAAACGAATTCATTCAAAATTAACTCTCCTAACAAGGAACAAACAGGAAATAATTCAACGAAGCGTTCATCTGCCTCAATTTGTTCCTACTGTATGCAAATGCGATGAAAACCATTCCAAGTTATTCTAAGTCATTGAGATTTACACTCATTGGGTATTCAGGGCGAGAATTCGCACCAATTTGATGAATAATGAATTCGACACATCTGACCAGATAGATCTCATGATATCAAACTTTCTATCTCCATATGTCGGCGTTGGAACAAATTCCGCCTCTCAAGACACCTTCCGCTCGTCAGAGAGAGAATGGGAGTCTCACATGTTTGACGAAGCGTGGAACTAAATTGGCAGCTCGAGTCTCAACTCCAAGTATCAAAAAGGAAAAGCGGTAGCTTCGAGTGCTCCTAAGATTGTGGCTTGAAGAATAGAGAGAGTGAAACAGCTTTCACATTAGTCTATCAACGCATCGAGGCTGCAAAGTAACAAGGAGAGATGAGTGAAAGGATTATCTTGTGATGTTTTCAACTTTGAAAGTTTGTCATTGATGCGGCTTGAACGATACCGGTGAAATCTCTTCTGACAAACAGATACAAGATTTGTTCAAGAGATGGCAGATGGTCCTATTTTCTATGTACATGTAGGCTCTACAGATCTGGAAGCAGAAGCTGTTTAGATGAAGTTCTCAGAGAAAGTGTGCCTTGATCCTGTTGCAAAGTGCACGAAAGACAGCGGGTTTTTTCAATCTACAAATAATGCATGAATTCAACATTAATTGCGATCACTCGCTATTAAATTCGCCAGATTAAAGGAATTATCTTAAAAATATATTTCAATATAATGAGCATGGCATCATTATCATTCTGTAAATTAGTGTTTGACCATTATGCCGATGGATCACAATTATAATGAAAAATATAATATGATTTATTTTAAAATTTTGAAATCTTTGATCGGCTATTGCACAGTCGTTGATGTTTTATGTTTTATCAGCAATTAAAAGTTACAAGCATTTTTCATAATTTCAGTCATATGACTTCTAGCAGGGATTGCTGTTGCTGTAAGCTGTAGCTGTAAATATCCATTAAAATTTACAAGTAAAATTGGTTTCACGGTTTTTTACAGTCTGAACTGAAAATATCCGTAAAAACAGACGCTTGTTTTATCTGAGATGAATGGATTTTAACTGTTACGTCATTACTCATCACGTTGTGACGTCATTATTTTAACAGATATTTTCTGTGAAGTTTAATTAACGGCCATTTTAGCTGTTTTTAACTGTTTGCAGTTTACAGTATACCCTGCTAGAAGTGACATGACTGAAATAATAGAAAATGTTTTGTAGCTTTCAATTACTCTAATATCCTAACTTAATATGGCCTTAATACTCTAACGGCCATTGCAATCATATGTTTAACAAGCGATTGATAATTATACATGTACATGGAGACTGATGAACATAAATGTAGATTGATGACAAACGTTTTTAGCATTTAAAACTTCGCATAAAGGATGATACTTTGCAGAGAGATGTCTTTATATGCACTAGGAATGACAGCTATAAAGTTCATTTCAAAGTAATTGATAAGTCGATTAATTGAAACAATTGATGACAATTGAGATAGCTACAAAAACTCTCATGAATGGTATCATTTAGAAAGCCGCCCTAAATCTTCTTTTATTCTTCGATTTTCTTTTAAGCAATCAACCATCATTGCCAAAAACAGGACATAAATGACTCATTGATGGAGCAACAATAGTCAATGGACCCATTAAAGGCTCGCTATATCATTTACCTCATCATTTGAGCTCTCATTCAAAGGAGTTACTTCATCAAGATGAACTGTCATGTCGAAGCAATGAAGAGCGCTCCCGAAACCTTACAAAGTCGTGTTACCGTCGCCCTGGAGTTCAATTGTGAGCTCAACTTATTGTTGGATTAGGTCGGCAGGAAGATTAAAGACAAAACGATTGAATTCTCCATATTGAAACAATTCGTTAAAAATTCCTTCTCTCTTTTCTCCATTTCAAATTCCAATTGTCACTGTTTCATCGGACATGAAGGCAAATGGAGGCAATGGGAAAGCCGAAATACGGATGGAGTAGAGATTTCCACCAAGGTCACAGAGTCCAGCGCATCATTAGAGGCTTGTGAGATGGTAAGACGGAAACTCATCGAGTGGCAGGAAAATCATGTCTGAAATGGAAGAAGACATTAGTTTTAATTGCGGAAGGAGGAACAAGCTGGAACGTACAAGATCATTGGGGCGTGGCTTGTGCCGGGAAATTGCATGGCTTGTCAGCGGACAAATTCACGTAATGAATGTAATTTTATAGTCAATGAGATGATTTATAGACTAAGGACCAGATTTGAATGAGATCTTGATGCACTGGTGTGTCTGTGTGTGTGTGTGTGTGTGCGGTGTAAATCATGAGAGAAAAACAGTGTTGAGGGTACAGCTCACTCCGAAGAGTAGCCTCACCGACGTCTCCATATGCAGAGAGGCCTGAGTTCGAGGGTGGACTGACATCTTGATCAGAACCAGAGTGTCACACTTTAAAGGCGAGTCCAAGAATAATTATAGAGCGGCAGTTGAATGCAGGTCAAAGAATGCTCCTTAGCCAATTATTGTTCTCACATCATTCAAGTCATTACTTTTATATCTATCTCAACTTTTCCTCTCTCTCTCTCTCTCTCTCTCTCTCTCTCTCTCTCTCTCTCTCTCTCTCTCTCATTCTCCTCTCTCCCTCTCTTCCGTCTCTCATTTGATATTTTGGGCGTCATTGTCACATGTGATTTAAGCTGGAAGATGCATGTAGATAAAATTACCTGAACTGTAAATAAGCGATTTTTTATGTACTTCGTAGAATGAGACTGTATTTTAACCATCACGAACTCCATCAATTGTAAAATGGTTTTATTAGATCTGTAATAGAGTATGCATGTCCTTGTTTCGTTGGATTGAACATTACACTGTCCAAGACACTTTCAAAGATTGATAGAAGAGCTCACAGGATCATTTTCCAAGATGCAATTGCGCCGTTGATGAAATCACCCGTCGCCGAAATGTCACCAGTATAAAACTTTTCAAGATCATAGCCACGAATAAAGATCACTCCCTTGCTCACCATGTGCCTCGTACACTTACTTTCAGCAAAAAGTATGCTGTTCCACTGTACAGAACATTGAAGCAGAAGCGATCCTTCTTTACATTTACTGTTAACTTGATGAATGACAATTGTTGATAAGTTCTCATTTTGTGATTATATGATGTTATATATGATTTTCATTTCAAGAAATATACACTTATCTTATATTATCTTATTTCATCATTCGTGTTCTTCTTGCAAACAGATTTCCATCAGAATTGTGTGTTATGCAACATCCGGACTTCATTTCACACAGCTGCTCCCGTGTGGATGAGAAAGCAATGTACATACAATGGCTCCTTCTACAACTGTAGGTCAGTGGTGGGTACGAGACTTTTCTGATGGGAGATTTGTCGTGGCTGATCTCCGGGCGATTACTTGGAGTTATATGCTGATAGGGGTCTTTGTTTTATGTTGATATGTAATGCCGCAATCACATATCTACAGGCAATTGCATATATTGCCTGTAGTGTATAAATGGCAATTTAGTTAGCGTGAAAAATTTATCTCCTGTGGATTTTCGTCTGAAGAATTAAGCCATTTTAATGAGTTAATAAGCAATTTTATACGAGTGTCTTAGGTCAGTCATGATTTAGCACTCGCATGCAAGCATCTATGTATAGGTTTCCTGATTTTGAATTTGAAGTCTAGGCTTCGAAATTTGCTATGTGATTTATAATAAATATACATATCATGAAATTTCATGAGTTCCTCATGAAAATCTCACTAATAAATTAACAATTGCTTCTTCATACTTCTGAATTTATTTTTCTGGCATGTAGTGATTGAGGCTTTCTTAGCCTAGCCACGTTGCCCCGGAGCGGTCCCATGCCATGCCCGCAATGCTGTTTCTGTTTTTGAAATAATAAACCATTATTTATCATGATAAGACATTGAACTTTGATTGTATAATGCGTCCATTTTCAACAACTTGCATAGGAATGGAAATTGTTTAAAGTCAAATTATATATGCATCATTTCAAAAATGCTGCTGCAGATCGCCATGATATATTGTATATTTTTGCTTTTTTATTCTTTATAGACTAAACTTGGAGATACCTTACTACTTATAAACTCATTTTCACAAAAGCCTCATGAATGCTCTCATTATCACTCATTATATTCTCATTAAAGCATCATGAGCACATCATGAGGCAAATATTTTCTTATGAGAATATCATGAGACTCATTATGATCTCATGAACTCTCATAAAAATCTCATGAATCTGCAGTAGATAGATTTCAGTTCTCATGACAAATTTTCGTGAGGGTGGTAATAGTGGGAAATCTGGTGTCTCCACAAGCATGTCTATGAATAGAAGAATTGAAGGTGTAATCTAATCATTCTCAACATTTTCCCGTCCGCTTTTTTCACGTCACCTCAATTTCATTGTTTTGGCAATTCATAAAATGATGTTCATTGGAATAATTAGAGAAAACAGCCGACGCACAACGCATCCAAAGGCGATTTACTTCAGTCTGAACCCAACAGATTGTAGCTTCTAGATTTGAGTCTGCATTCACGTGGCTGTGTGCATATATTAGACAGGCTTGACCCAAGTATCTTTGCATTGCATTTGAAATGTTAATTAATGCATTTTTATGCATCTGTATGTGAATTTTGAACCTTCTGAAACGCACATTTAATTACATGACTTCTTGCAATCGAAGCTTTCCGGGAGGAGTTTATGCAAGCATTTGGATGAAAAGCATAAAGGTCGAGCTGCTCTGTCAATTAAGGCTGATTCATAACACACAAGCCCGGACTTGCAAATGCTTCGGGTACCCTTAAATATGTGTTACATATGATATTGAGGGTTCTTAAACACGTGCGGGCACGAATCATGAGATGCAGAAATCATTGTCAGGGCAAATTATCTATATATATCGTTATTATTGACTGGGTACGTTTTGCTGTTATCGCTTCTCTCATAATTTGAAATCGACTCAATTTACTTAAAATTGAGCATCGTTTGGCTATATATAGTCAAAAATAGAATCTTTCAGAATCAAACTTCAAAGTATGTGCATTGAACTCGTAATGCGGAATATCCTGCGGATGATGTCCTAAATAAGCGGCCGCAGCTGATTTCCCGGACTGTCGCCGTACTTTTTCTGAGCGGGCCTGAAAATTCATTCACAAGTACAAGCACGGCAGGAACCCGTCATCACAAATGCTGCCAAAACATGTGATAGCTGGCTTACAGTGCTATGAATTACTTCGTTGACGCATTTTCATTTGAACATTTTCTGCATGACTTCAGATAGCTTTGAACCCAAGATTCTTATGGTGCAGATCATTGTTGTCATCTGATCTGTCCACTTCATCAGAGAGACCCTTTGCTTTTAGCAGGTGAAGAAAAATTCCTGCAAAGACAAAATATCCTGCTTCTTATTCTCATTTCTGTCACCTCTAAGATCTTGTCCACCATAATTTCGTAGAGTAAGCACGTAACTGAGCATTTGAAATGTAATTGAATACTTTTCTGAGTCCTGAAATCTGAAAATGAATTCGAATTTCCAAGAATTGCATTCGTTGCGAACCTCCAAAACTTGAACAATTGAAAAACAAAAATCCTTGACAGCCGTAGATGATGCGTTTTGTCCAACAGGGACTCATCGGTGTGGCCCGGAATGTTTCAACGCAGCTCACAATAAATAAGGTGTCTGACGAGACTGAAAGCCTGTTGTAGTGTCTGTTGAAGGATTTTGTGGTGTCCTTTGGCTTGTTCAGCCGTTCTAGATACTTTAAGCGGCTGTACTGACGAGCCCTCGCAGGGCGAAACGCAGTGTCTGCGGCTGGCAAGGAATTCTTGAGGTCAAATAGTTCAAGTCTGAGGTAATCTTTCTACTTTATGCCCACGCGAGTAGGCACTCTGCAGTCTCTGTGATTATTATTAGACAGCTTGAGATAACAAACTCAATAACACAAGAGAAGATGACGCAACGGCTTGACGTCTTCGTGTGACGGTGGATGTGAGTGAACACTTCTGTAGATTGAAAATCTTCTATCATGCGCATGTCCTTGAGATGTTCAGTGATCTCTATGACATGTAACCCAGCCGCGAAAGTAATTCTTGTCACAAAAATTAGAAGATTTCTGTTCGGATAATGTCTATACTCAGACAGTGGTGAATTTCTTGGTAATAAATCAGTCTTGGTAATAAATTACGGAGCAGAAGATTCCCTATCAACCCCATGTGATTGATGATACTCTCACAGCTGTTGAAAATGAAACAAGACGAAGACGTTGTAGACGCGACAAATTTCTGTGACATTTCCAGACAAAAACATTAATTCAAGGTAGTACCAGCTGATTATTCCGTGAACATCAGACAGAGGGACATGAAGGAAACGAGATTTATGGACTTTGCAGATCATTTGCAGAACTGAGTTATTGCTCTTTATATAAAAGTATAGATAACTGGACGACAGTTCAAAATTCAATATTCCAATACCGATGTATCAAATAATTCATTATATTTTGCATTTCAAAATGATTCCGTTAAGTTGTGATAGCTTCCGCGCTCATGCGCCTCAGATAATGCTAAAAATACTCGAAGATAAGACGTTTGCCTGATCGTGCACGCCCTCGTAGACTTCAATGATCAAGAAACGTTTTTCATAAAAATCGAACGAGAGTATCAAGAAGGGGTTTATGTGTTCTGTTTCCATATCCACTGCGATTCATATCCATCTTATGTAATAGATAATGTATTCTTTGTAGGCGCTGTCTTCATCATAAATTTTAAAATCCAAAACGCTGTTTGCTGGCTCATGGCAAACAGTTCTAACTTTTATTAAACAGTTTTAACAGTTTTTATTCGTAGTTTTAACTTTGCTCAGTAGCTCCAGTTATTATCTTTTGTCAACATTTTAGTATTTTATCTTGTTGTAGTTCACTTGAGTGAACAAGTATGGCCATGAACCAGCAAACAGCGTTTTGGATTTTTAAATTTATAATAGATAATGGATGATTTTGAGGTCATTATGGAACTCATTAACCGAAGGCCGCTAGGCCTGCTAGGTTGAATGGATAATAAATCATCCATTATCTGTTATAATGCATGTTATAACGCTCTGACTCCACACCGATTGATAATGGCATGTAGCTGACATATCTCACTATAAATTGTTGTACAGCTAAGGAGACATTTTGTCATAAAGTTCTTTCTACATATGCATACATAATCAACGACAGAACTACAGCTGCGCTTAGCATATACAAAGAATGACAATAATCGAACTTGGTATTGTTCAGCAAAGTGATTGCCCTTAATGAGAGCACTAACAGACATTCATTACGGCAGCAAAAGCAAAGTGATCGATTGCAAGTCCATTAGAGAACTTTTCAAACCTGAAGGCAGAAATTCAGAATTGATTTTTCTAATTCCATTACGTTTCTAACGTTCAAATAAATGGACTGATAAATCTTTGTTTATATGTCATCAGCATGCCTCTGGTGTTGACCATGTGTTAAGTGAGCGGAACAAATTGGTTGCCATTTAAGCTAACACCATTTAGGCGTTGTAGATCTTTCAGGCGCTTATAAGCTTATATGAAGCAAATGATAATTTTTAACCGAGATGTATTTAAGAGTTTAAATAAACATAATTTAAAGTTCTTAACATTTCGCACTTAGGATTGTTCACGAGGTGAAATGTAATTGATAACGAAGATATTTCTGTATTTATTTTGTATATTATTTTAATGTAATGCTTTGGGCATCTTTTAGGACACATCTCTTCGATAAAACAGTAGGCCTATATTATGAATATGTAGGTATAGCTCCTACCTTTTACAGAATGGCACGGAAGCTTACTCCAGAGCAGCGGCAAAGACAACGAGAAAGGGACCGAGAATATCGGTGGAGGAAACCGGCTTCCGGAGATCTGGCCTACTCTAGGGAAGAAACGAGCAATCGATAGGAGATTCATTGCAACACATGAAGACCGTCAAGATTCTTGAGCAAAGCGAGAATTTCTACGCGATAGAAAACTGCACATGCGCGAATATAGGAAAAACCGAAAGATAGAAGCCGATACGTCATTTTCGAGCACCAGCACTGTCAGTAAATCGACAACTGTATCTCTTAGAGAGGGGAGCAAACCTTAAAATAGCAAATTATGCTAGAGACTTCGTTCAAGCAACACAGGACTGCAACATTACTATCGGTCTTGTTTCTGTTGTTGATGAGAAACGACATGAAGATTTGTTGCGGAACGACCGGCTTGTTCCACCCGTTCCGCAAATAATGAGAGTTTCCTTTTATTGTATTTTTTACGTTGCTTTGTATGCTAATTGATTGTAATTGATTTGTTAGTAATTAGTAGATCTATTGTAATTGACTGTTAATTGAACTTTGTATGCTAATTGTATGCTACTATTTTGAAATTCTTATAGTTGTAATGAAAATTGATTAATCATAACTGCTTTGGCTTGCTACATCGATTTCTTTCAGGATATTGCTAAATGTGCACATAACAATGAATTGTTAGTTTGGTCAGCAGCTGAAAACAATTGACAAGTAAGCTTATACACCAAAATCATGCATTGATGCATAAATTTTCCCATAATTCATTTTACCTTATTCTTCCTTAATCTGACCTCCTCAGGCTCATAATATTAATGTGGAATGTGTTGTTGCGGTTATGCAAATGCAGAAGTGTCTGTGTCTGCTACAATACACGCACGTGGAAACCAAGCATCCAAAAGGAGCCAGCAAGCATGGGGCCAGTCCTGAAGTGGAGAATGATGTTCGACAAGCTGAAACTCGCCTTTGCAAAGCAGCAGCCCTCAAATACTTCAAGACATTCAAATAGCCATTCCTTTAGTTTTAGATTGCATGCCTACTTTTAATGGAATAAAACTTTGTTTTCCGAAGACTTAAATTTAAGCAAATGTCTAAGGAGGGGGTCAAGTTGATAAGAGATCCATGCAGCAAGCTACACTAGTTATGCGTAAAAATGGCACGAGACATTCTTATTAGAGGCAAAGTAGGGTCTTACATCAAAAAACGTTTCGCCAAATGTTTGTTCCACGATACGCAAATGTTTCATGCAAACTGTAACTCGTTTGATGCAACATGTAACTCGTTCGATGAAACAAAATTTTGAATTTCACATATATACTGAAATACAAAATTGGTGTGATCCCCGTTATACTCTCTGCTATTTGGTCGACATATAGGGCTTTAAAAGTTAGGTTACAAGAAATTGTGGAATGGTGACCTTCCAAGACAAATTTCGATGCAATTTTTGTATAATTTGTGAGAATCACCTATATCGGTGCTAAGTAGGTAAATTATGCAGTTAAAATATCTAGGTAATTATGGTGCTATATAATGCATGATTTTGTAAGTATTTCTATGTCCACAGGTTAATACGTTCTGCAAAGCAGGTGATTATTTTTCTGGTTGGAAATTATTAACATGGTGTAGACTTCTATGAAAAAAGTCATGCATTATAAGAGATAATGCACAGATTTCTTCGGTAATTATTTGTCATAATAACCTCGAGCCCTCGGCTCTCGGTAATTATAGCAAATAATGACCTCAAATCTATGCATTATCTATTACATAACGACCTCACTGTAAACTGTAGACAGCCAAAAATCAGACAATTGCAACAGACAACATGAGACAATGAACAACCAAAAGTGGCTGTTCAGAGCAGAAAAGATGAGACACAAATTGTCCGATAAGTGGCTGTTTACAGTTTACAGTGCAGATTGTGGGAATTATTAACCTGGAAACATAGATAGCTATACTTTCGATGTTTCTATCTATGAAGAATTGATTCGTTTTATTTATTGCCGGTGATAACTGGCTGAAATTGTTAAGTACATTTTTGTGTAAGTCATTAATTTAAACTGCTGTTATCTTCATAAGAATTTCCATAAGAATTACACCATGTTCTCTGTTCTAGGATATTTGCCTAGTGGTGCATGAAGCAATGAGGTTTGTCGACCATTGATGGCTAGGCCTACATGCTTGCTCACTTCGAATATTTTTCAGAAGTACATGCTTACTCGTGAAATGCATGAACCTAAATTAGCAAACATGTGATTGGTAATTTGCATTATGGACATCTGGGGCATATTTCAATTCAAGGTCTCTAACCTTACTACCTTACGGTTAGGTACCTGATGTCATACTCCTTTAAGGTGGATAAGCACAAGGTGGACCTTCAAGGTGGAAATCTGATACTCTGTAATAATAAATGACTAGAACGGCCATCGACAATGAAAACAGTAGAATGTCGTGGACGGACATGCGCTATCATGATAACGGTACCTACACAATGGCGGTTTCTGTGGTTGACAATTGGAAGGCACCGGCAGCTTATCTGTGAACTTCGTAAATATTCACGGCTATTATCATTTCTCTATAGGCCTACATATGAAGGCATTCTGACAAAATAACTTACAATAAAACGCCATGCGGCAGGAATTTATAACTGTTGCATGTTTCATTGATTTGACTCTTTCAAAGTGTGATGACTATGACTTCTCTTTCCTCTCCTCCTTCCTCTACATTGATCGCGCAGAAGACAAGTGACGTCACTCTGCAACGTAGGAGAGAAATCAGGCTCATAAATGACATTCATAAACAGCTGCCGTGGCCCCGCGCCATCTCGCACTCTCATCTCGTGGAAAGAGGGTCAAGACCTCTTGCTCTCGCCTCGCGGAAAGAAGGACAAGACCTTGCCGCGCGCGCCGTCATCTTCACACCTCCGCACCGACCAAATCACTCCCAATTCCTGTCCGCGGAGCTCAAGCGTGCCCGTTCAAACTCCGACCGTTCCCGCTCGCTGCTGCTGCTGATCACGCGCACTAACTTTAACGTGAACGCTTAACTGGTCCTTCTAGGGGCCACTTTCGAGACTTGCCCTCCAGGCCCTCAAGAGGGCCATACCATTTGCCGCTCAATAAAGCATTATTAAGAAGCCAATCCTCTTTTCTGCTACGACCTACCGGGTTTGGGAGATCGTAACAAAAGATCTAGCAATTGGCACCCAGCCGAGCGGCTGAAATTTCCACCAACAAACAGCTGTTGTCTATTCTAGTCAGTAAACAAAGCGAAAAGCGGATTTCTATGGATAAGCGTATTACAACTGCAAAGCAGCACCTTTGAAGCATCTATTCAAATAACAAACAATTCATCGTCTCTGGCTGTCACGTGGAATAGATATCTTAACCTAACTCATCATCAAAAGAGCGAAAAATCTTAAAGTACTGTACTTGCATCTTAGCCTCTTTCAATCTTATGTTAGGTGGCAAAACTTAAGGTAAAGAGTAAGCTAGCTCTAGACCTATCTCAGCTACCTAACCTCTATATGGTCTTTATATGGTACAAGGTAGGTTTCTTTGTGATGTAGGAAAACAATGCAGCAATTACGAATATGTAGACCGTTTCAAAAATAATTGCACAAAGAAAATGCATTCTCGAATGAAGTTCTCGAGTTGAAGTTGTGGTTCAATTTTGATAAACCTTATACCACATAAACTTATGTTTCACAGATAATTTCGGCAAATATTTCAGTTTCTCAAGTGGTTAGTTGTGGTCAGTCGAGACGACACATGAAAACAATGTATGACGCAATTTACATATACTACATCAACTAGAAGTAAAAGGAAAGTGTTCTTCATTTCGTTTCATGGCCTTTTGTATGTGGGATTTCATAAACATCGATAATTTAACGTTTAAAACGCTTCTTTAGCTGCAGTTTATTCTCTCTTACAAATGTGGCCAATGCACTGTCTGTCATCGAGAACTTTATGCCACCCATCTTGAGAACCAGCGACGATCTTTCGATCTTTATCACCTATATTTTGAGATCAACATCCTTCTTGTATATTTACATGAATCTTATTGTTTCCAATACACATCCTGAATTAAATGGAATGTCATTCGTCTCCAGATTCATTCATGAATTTGAGGCTTACTTTTAATGGTGTATATTCATTCTATCTGACCTGGTGACAGACAGAGGCATTGAATTGTTTGATATTTGATATCTGAAATTGTTAAGATATTTAATCTTAAGGAAGCTCGCTAGGTACCTTAAGATACCTTAAGATAATGCTCCCTTAAGACTGAAATACGCTTATCCACCTTAAGGGACCATGACGTTAGTTACCTAACTTTTAGGTATCAAGGTTGCGAACTTTCATTGAAATAGCCCTTTGTAGAAGATTTCATTTACTGCAAAATGAGTGTCGGAAACGAAAATCTACGAATATTACGAGCGCAAATATAAGCGAATGACGTATATAAGTTTCTCTTGATGCTGAGTCACCACCTCAGATGTTTTAGGGGACCTAGCGTTATCTTAATGAACCTAGCCTTAACTTTGAAATGCACTAAAGTCATTTCTAAGATTCCTAAGGTTAGGTACCTCAAATTGAAATAGGCCCCTGTTCTATGCCGTTGACAATGTAGAAGGTGCTTTGTCGTTGAGCAAACAATGCATACACATGTTTCAGGAAATGAATTTGATATCGTTTTACATTAAATAATAATAGGCGCGGCATTTATTCAGCTCAATTTCTCGATCGGCGCGAATCTATTGAATTGACGAATCCTTGAATTTTGGATTCTCACCCAGAGCGTCATCCCATCAGAGTGAATATTTTATCATAAAATGCCATGTTATGAAAGCAGTATGATTTATTCTGTCAAGTTCATGAGTTCCTTCGGTCAACAATAAATTTATCTCATATAACCATTGAGAACCTGAAAATGACTAATGTAATGAGATATTCCTAATAATAATATTATTATCTGTCTGTTACTAACTCATATTGAGCAGAAAAATGCAGCATCATAAACATCATCTACTTGTACATAAACAAATGTATCAAAAATATTTTAAGACATGATTATCTGACAATTTCATACCTGGAAGCTATTTGTAGCACAAAGAGGACAGCACTACTTATAAACCCATAGTGAGTGGTGCTTGCATATTGTGGATAGATGAACATTCTAATCATAACTTCATATGTGCTTTGTCAGTGGTCTTATAAACAATTTGAATTGATCAAGATTGATTCAATTTATAAGAAATATATGTAGACAAAAAAACTGGATTTTTCTAAAAGTACTTTTGAATAGCGATCACATGTTCAATGTTCCCATGGGCCAAATTTGATGAATTTTGGGTAGGTACGTTATCAGATGCACGTAGAAACTGAAATTCACAAAAAACTGAAACAATATCAAAGAATGTGTAGGGCGTGGGGTGGATCTCCAGGAAACCTCTCCCCAAAGGGTAAAATCGGCTTAACTTGAAAATCATTTCTTACATATATACAAGCTGTTGGTTGCATTAAGTTCTCGAAAAAGGTGATATTTTTATGTTCTCGCAGTGATACTGTAAGAGAGAAATTGCAATAATTGACTCAGTTATATAAATCATTTTCTTATCGAATTCCCTTGGCAGACAGATTGTCTTTGATCTAACTTGTTCTCCTAATCAAGAGAATTCTTCCTCTTCAAGTTATTGACAGATTGCTTAGTAAAAGACTTCACTTTGAGGATATTCTGAGTACCTGTCAATCTTCCAATCCCATTACAAGAATGTCCAAGTGCCGAATGAATTTTATAAAGATATTAAAGCTCTAGATTGATCTTCCATCACTGCAACAATGCCGTGATTGGATTGACATAACATATCGTTCACTTTTCTTTCATTAAATGATCGACAAAAACGACATGAAGACTCTTCAATGCCAATTAGTGAAGGTGAATAAAGAATTTGCTGAAGGAGTAATTTCCAAAGCAGGAGAGAGAATGCTAGATCATAAAGTGAGTGATCCGAGAAAGTTCCTCAAGTGTTTGAAAGTCGGAGAATTCTAATAGTCCGTCATTTTAATAAAAGTCCTAGCTAGAAGTCTGCTGAGTTCCATTTTTCTGCATTGGAATGAGGAGCAACTTACAGGCTTGCCGTAGGGATGAATTTCCAGCCCAAATCCAACCTAATCCAAATGGATCCCAATCGCCAGCTTTAGAGCCAAAAACTTACACAAGTTGACCCCAAGCTGCATCGGGGCTTACCGCTTAGGCCTACCATATCTTTAACTTTTGAATTGACAAAGACCACGGACGTAGGCCTAGGACTACTGGCTTTAATAGCAATAGGGATTTAATTGATTTTACCCAATTATGTATCATAGGCCTACTGTATGGCAAAATTTTGAACCGGGGCAGCCTTCACCTAAGAGCTTATAGGGGCCTACGTGTATAGCTGATATGCATGTGACAAACACACTTGGCATTAATTAAGTCTATATCGGATAATACGCTGTTTGTAAACAGCACGCCACACCAGTTCTCTTTGAAGCTATTGTTCCTGCGCAGTGTAACACTGTCACAGCGTCATACTATTACTTGTTTCAATTAATGCCGCATACGCACGCGCAAAGCACGCGTCGAGACACACGAAGGCCTCCGAATTAAGCCACTATTTTTAGCAACTAGGGAAGTTAAAGACATAGAGTAGGGTTAAAGATGACTGTGTCAATTGGTGTGAATCACACTAAGAGCTCTCAATGCTCGAATTCGACAAGGGCAAGGTCAGACTGGAGACACAGCAAAGTGAACTGCTCAGTACAACCAGAAAACATTTGTAGCGTACTGAATAATGTCAACGATTACATGTATATTTTGTTGGGAGAGGGCTTATTGGGATCCCAATTTGGATCCCAATCCTAACGACAAGCCTGACAATTGATCACCATCGATTGTGTAGAACTTCAGCAGGATTTTCTCTCGGAACGTTTTATTTTCCTTCTATTGTGGCTGTCTAAATGTACCAGTTCATAACGAGTATCTTCAATTACCAGTGTCTTTCTCAGGAATCAAAAAGAAATTTCTAATACCCATTATTTCTCTATTCTTCATCAATTGGTTGTTATTTTCATCGTGCTGCCCTTGATATGGAGAACGAAATATTGGCTGTTGGAAATTTCTTCTTGATCCCTGTAAAGGTGGCAATTGGAAATATACTGAATTATGCCAGGAATGGCCTCACTGCAACTTATGGAATCATCTCAACCATGGAGACGTCAAAAGTGACCATGATAAACAGTTTATTATCGTCAACTGTGCACTAACATGAAGACAACCAATATATTGCTGTAAAATTATAAAAAGTACAAAATATATGACAAAAGATACCCTAATTTGACTTAATACAGAAATACTAAAATAGGATGTTTATATTCATCAGCATTGAGAAGGAATTTGCCTTCTCTCTTGTAGCATTTGCTCTTTGATTAATTATGCTACGAACTACATGTGCTGTGCCATACAAACAACACTTCCATGATCAAAATCTCATAATAAAAAGAACTTGCCGCTTTGGCATGATGACAAAATGATGAACCTATCATGGGAAATAAAAATTCCAGCATTTGGTGACTTCGTTTGTCTTCTATGTACAAAACTGAGATATGCATTTTATATAATAGAAATCTGACGTAAACCAAATGAAAGAGTAGTTAATTTGTGACTGAACCGCAGTGATGTATAGTCCTGAAGGAAAAGGCGTCTGTCGCACACTGTAAGCTGTAGATTGCGAAGCTATCATTATGGAGCATTCAATTTTGTGCTATGTACTTCGATTCCCCATACAAACGCATCTTCTTTTACTGTTGGCTATCATTGCTAAACACAGCAGTAGTGTGAATGGTTGTATACATGTAAGAGGCGAATAGAACACATTTTCGATCGCAGTCTGCCTGAAATCAATCCCAAGTCTGTCATAGAACAATATTCTTCCTGCCTTGAAATATTATTGTGTAAGTAATATTGTATAATGACAATTCAATTACATGAACTAGCACCTAATGCTATGAAACTGTATTATCATTTATTTATATGAAAAATGCATTGATTTTTTTAATAAATTTCGAAATTTAATTATAAAGTAGTTTTATGAAATTGCCATCCAGACCCTCATACATAGCATCGGTTGTATTAACTCAAGAGAAATGTAATTCTTCGTAGTTTGAACTCATCACTTGATATCAAAGTTAATCTGATTAGAATTTTAAACACAACCTTGCAGATTCGATAAGAAACACGTCCTTGTATAATCACAACCACATGGGATGTTTTTACATGCATACTTCTTGACCAACTGATGGAATCTACAGACATTCTCACATGTTTCCATTTAGACTTGTTCTTTCCGAAGCTTTCTATCGTATCGCAACATCCTCACCATCAAATATCAATTTTTGAATCGGTATATTCGTTAAGTATTCGAAGTTATTGAATGACAGTCTGATTAGGAAAACGTCTCATTCGCTAGAATATTATTCCTGATTAGCTACCATGCCACCTACAGCCTCAGAACTGTTCCTATTGTAAAAAAGAAAATGTCGCTTCTTGTGATAGAAGAAAGGCATCACACAAAAGTCACGAAATTTGCCATTGAAATGAGGACAGCACAGCATTGTCGATGTCAAAAAATAACTAACTCGACATTTAAGTTATGATTGGAGATCATGGGTGCCATCGACCGGTACTACACTAACGTTTTTTGTGGTATTATTTCAGCGAATTTCTACTGCGGTGCCTTCAAAAATAAGAAGGTCCACTGAGATTTTGAAAGAAATAGTGATGGTCGACTTCTGCATTTTGGAATAATCCAATCTCTATAATAAATTGGTCATAAGTTCGAATTCTGGTTGAGGCTATGGGCCTGGGGCATGCACATTTTTAGGTGATTCGGTTTGGAAATTTTCTATTTTCATTTGAATGTTACTTCACTTCGATCCTCAGATACTACAGTGCTCATCGAAGAGAATAGTCTAAGTGAATGGACTCTTCAAATCAATAATGTAAACGCCCGTGGTACTAAATTATGGTCAGGAGTCATTATGGTGATCGAAATACAACTGGAACCAGATGTAAACATTTTCCACTCCGATTAGTTTGCAGAGTCTTGCTTATTCAGCTGATTATAATGTTTCATAAGATATTCTTTTCATTGTAATACCAAAGTACAGGGGATACCAATGATGATGGGGAGAAACCAATCCAGTACGGTGACTGTCTGATTTCTAAGTTGACACTAAGCAAGCTTTTCCGGAGAAATTGAGGTTACTGAAAGCTTCATCAATCATGCTAAGTGCAGTCATGAGCTACTATTATTTAGGAGTGCGCGGTGCAGTCTACAAACTTGAGCTCATGCAAAATATTTCATTTTCGTGCCAAATATATAAAGTGCGGAACTTTTGTCGTATCCAGATTAAGATAAATGTATGCAAAGTCTAGCCGATCCGAGTCGAGCTGCGCGGCTAGCGGCTAAGCGCTGCTGAAATTCTCATAGTCGTTAAAGCCGATCTCACGATCTGTGAGAAAAATTAAAAGCATTTAAAGCATTTCTGTCAGAATTGGAAAATTCACCTAACTCTACATAGCTCACATTTCGCGACGTATCCATGGGCTGTGTTTCTGATATGGCTGTCTCATAATTGCTATTAGGAATTTTGAATTTTGAAGTGCTATCAAAGTTCTATGGAATTCGCTTGCCTTTTGCCAAGAAAAGTATCCACAAGCCCTTAATAATACCTCAATTACCTAAATGCATGTTGAGGTACGCATATCAGCTATGTTAACTGTGAGGAACAATTGAATTTCTTTTCTGAATTTATATCGGCGGCCATTAACTTGTCTAAAATGTAATACAGTTATAGAAAATTAAAGGCAGAATTGTGCTATCCCGATAGAACACTGGATGGCTCACAGAGATAAGTTGCCGTGTCTGCGAACGTGAACACATCTCTGTGAGCAAGCTATACCAGAGCAGAATGTCGAATCTTCTCCAGTCGTTTCATCACGTGGAACGTTTTGTTCAATATGACTATCAATTGAAATTATCAATGCAAATTTCTTGTGATGCACACTGAAATTCTGCTAATTCGTGTTTCTATTCTGGTACACCTCGCCTGTTCCGCTTCCTTTGTTAGAAAACCTGTTGATGTGAGGCTCGTTTCCGTCTTGCTGAGTAGTATTCCGGTAGTGCTAAGTTGATGAGTTGTCAATTTAGGACGAGGCATTTGTGTAAAGTTCACGCAATTTCCATAATTCCTCACTCTTTATTTGTGACAAAGTACAACCGTATTTCCGTACAATCTTTTGTTGAATTCACCATAATGGATGAGGTTTTCCTCTCTTGTGTGAGCGTCGAGACCTGTTGCTTGCACTGATCACTGCATGTGGGAATCAGAGGTAAAAAGTACACAATGCCTAAATCCTGTCTACTGGTGTCCGGTCCGTGATTATTGAAATTATACACAAGGCTATCGACCTCAATATAGTGGGATTGCATAGTTATAGGCTTCTGCCGTAAACAGTGAAATTTAACATATTACGTTTAATGTGTAAGTTCTTTCTAAGAAAATATTAGTTAGCAGAAGGAATCGTAACTCTCCAGCAGCAAAGTATTGAATGTCATTCAATTTTCCGCGATGTAAGCAAAAATATAGCTCGCCCTCAATTTAGACGATTTTCTTATTTTATAAGATAAAGTTCCCCGACGCGTTTCGTCACGGTGGACAGTGTCAAGGGGTCCACTTTGGTTTTACCCCTTGATACTGTCCACCGTGACGAAACGCATCGAGGAACTTTATCTTATAAAATAAAAATATTGGTAGTTTATAAAATTGACTGTAAAAATTGCAAACAATTTACATAGGAAGCACAGTCAAATTTCTGTACACCCGAATTAATTAACATCTTACTAATCATCATTCCTCTGTTTACAAACACCTCCTATTGTGTAATCATAATATTGATGTAACAGTGATTGACAGAGATATCAATGCCATAAACTTTCGCCTTCGAGAATCGGTGCTAATCAAAAGACTATGTCGTACATTAAGTAACAGGGAGGAATGCACAGAATATCAACCACTGATTTTTTAATTTTGCTGTCTTCCTTCTAAACATTATATCGGCTTGATAAGGCCGTCTTAACGGTGAGAATTTGTAATAAAATATCACTTTGCCACATTTGATTTTATCAGCTTGGCTTAAAACCCTTAAATAACTATAATCTACTATCTGTCACGTTCATGGTGGCTATAGTGACTGTGTATCATTTCGCCCAGGCTTTGTATTTCTTTCTGACGTCTTACGCAACGTGAGGTGCAAAGTGCGTTGCAATTCGCCTATCGTCTCATTTTATTCAGCGACAGCGCCTTGCATGTGCAGCATGAGTGACTAATGCTCTACATTTTTCTTCACAGCTCTCACAACAGAAGTTGCGAAATCATTCCAATAGATCAGCCATTTATCCGATTTTCTTCATATATAGTTGGCGGCCGCTATTCAAAAAATCAAAAGACTGATTCAATTACGCGATTAGAATGCGAAAGATCAAGGTTCCGATTTGCGATTATCCAAACTTCCAATTCGATCTATTTTAAATAGAACTGAGTTTCTTTTATTGGAGATGTTCATTTACTGTTTTGTTTTTCTCAACCATTTTCAGAAATAAAGTAATGGTATTACATAGAATCTCTTCACACTGATCACAATCTAGACGTACCGCGTAGAACATTGTCGGGTTGTCAGGTTTTCTATGTAGAAATATTCCACCATAGGAAGGATGCCTATCATGTTGGGCAAAGATTTTCATTCTGACTTAAATACATGGATTCAGTTCATCATTGGATCTATCGCTTAATTTATAAAACGAAGACAATGTCAATAATAAATCATATTGAATAGCTTATGACTTCGTCTTTGCCAATTCAATGCAACAACAACTACCTATAACAGAGCATTAAGAAAAGACATTTATTAAGAAAGGTAATTCATTATTGATTTTGCCTTCATTTTATAAATTGACTGCAATACTAAATGAATTAGTTGATCAAGATAACACCCCCCGGGATTCTCCGCGCACCAGAATTCGCTGTGGATACAAATACATCTTCATTGACGATCCACAGAACTTCAGAAGTGATTCATGAATTTGAAAATTGATAAACATTGCGGATATTTTGTCTGTCTCTAAATGTATTGAAAGAAAGCGATAAAAAAACAAGATTAAGAGATTTGGTTGCCAGCATAAGAACCAAATTGACGCAGTAATTTCCTAACCTCCGAGCGATCTTACTTGGACACCCAATGTCAACTTAATTCCTGTAGGAGACGATTGCGTCAGAGAGGAACATGTCCCATGAATGCAAAGGGTTATCTGTCAGTAAAAGTGTCATCTTTAATGCAATAAGTTGGTATTCACATGTTTAGACAAAGAACAACTGACAGGATGATAGAGAAATGCCGCACATCGCCTCGCAACTGTTCACTTGTGCAACAGATTTTCTCTGACAGAATGGCGTGAGCTTGTTTTGACATCTTGAATAGAAAATAGTCTATAATTGAAGAGATTAGTTGGTGAAAATGAAATTACGCAAATGTTAGGACACAAGGTTGTAGGAAATGGTCCATAGGACGTACACAAGGTCATTGCGTCGAAGAGCAAAGTGATGATTGAAGGATTGATTACTCCACCCAACCTCCAAATTTAAAATGATGTCGAAAATGTCAAGGGTGAAGAGCTCCTTTGATAATTGAGTCATTTATCAATGTGGCTGTAAATTACTGAAGAATTCATAGCTTTTTCTTCATCTGTCAGGTAGATAGATGGTTTATTTCATCAAAGAGAAGGCGTGACAAGATGAATAAGAGAAGCTTTTAGGAATATCACATTTTTCTTCTTAGAGAGGTGAAGAATAGACTTAGGAATATCAAGGATGATAATATGACAAGGAAATTATTGTTGACCCTCCTCAGACATCTTATTAAATGGTCTTTACATTAATGTTATTTATAGTGCCTTAGACATTGATAAAATCAGCGAATTCATGCGAGTTATATTGAGTATCAACCTTTTGTGAGGTGAGGTTGTCGTAAATTAGGCACTTCGGCTCTTTCATTTGAAAAGACGTTGAATTGTCTTAATTGTTTTCTTGTATAGGAAATTTTATTTCATGCTACACATATTACATGCTGAACATTAACTTTGATGAAATAAATTAACTTGCAATGAATATACAACATGGATGGTGCGTTAGTTCAATGATGATTAATAATACAATATGTAAATTATTATGATACTGGGGTGTCATTTTAAAAATAAGTATACAATCATTTATTATATGTTATATGAATTATATATACAGATGACATCACGACTTGTTTAAACATATTAAACATGAATGAAAATGTCCTCTCCTTCCAGACAGCGTCATCTCGTATTGCAATATCAATTAGTTACTCTCACCTCCACTTTATTGTCATTCTGTAAATATCTCAATTACTCTTGTCATCAGTCATCTCATTCATTTCTACCAACTTTTGTACACGTGTTTTTCAATTGAAAAAATATGCGTCTCTGATATTCTGATATTGTACGTCAATCAGTCACTATGTCATTTTATTAACATGCATGTATACAAGTGCATGCTTTGCTACCGGTATATGAAATGTCTAAACTTCAACATTTTTGATTTCACACTCGATATGATTAGAAAAGGTATGCGCAATAGGCCCTAACATTAGAAAAGAGGAAAATATCAAAAATGTTCAAAAATTTAAAAAATGTATAAAATGCAATGTATATAACATTACACTTCTTGACGGTTTCTGATGTATTTTTGTATGAAAATTTCGAAAATCATGGTTTAAACATCACACAACTAGTCCTTTTTGAGAAAATGACGAAAATTCAAAATGGCTAGATTAAAAAAGTCTCAGTTATTTCGTCAACAGTTTTCTATGTAGTTTGATGCGCTCTTTTCAGCTATCACTGTTGGGATATCATGGGGCTAGTACTCTTCTAGAAGTAAGAAAAATTCGAAAAGGCGGGCATCAAATCGAAACAGCAGTCGGCTAATATGTATTATGCATCAACAACAAGCCTCGGAGGTCCTAATAGGTTCTCAAAATTTCTTTACAGTGTCACGTTCCCTTGTGCACAAAGCAAAATATGCGAATCAGTGGTCTGCATCAGATGGATCAGACCTCCAAGGTTTCTTGTTGATGCATAATACATGTTAGCCGAGCCTCAGACTGCTGTTTCGATTTCATGTCCGCTATTTTGAATTTTTCTTACTTCTCCATGATACTCCAACAGTGATAACTGAAAAGAGGATATCAAACTGGCTGCATCCACTTGGCAAGATTCCATTTCATCAGATTCTTTGTCTTGGTTATGTAATCGAATTTGTGATATCAATCTTTTCGAATTCCAATTCGCAGGATCAGCGTAGTCCAGTTCACACACTTTAGTCAAAATCGATGTTTACCCCCCGCGATGCTAATTGACATTTCCAATTTCAATTGTGACAAACTGAAGATTTCAGCTAAAATCAAATATCCCAAAAGAAACATTGCAAGTTACAGACCAGATAAATTTACCTTAAGTTATCTAGCTCAGAATGACAGTTTCGACACATACAATTAACACCTGATGAAATGAAGCCACGAGCTCTTTTTATGCGATTGTATAAAAGATGGAGTGATTCATTTTTATTTTTTATTAGCAGATGTAGTCAATTTGTATTTATACACGTAGCATAGGCTACATGCAGGCACTGGACAATCATTTGGAAACAGCTTTAAAGGCATCGGCTTCTGACAATATAATTTGAACCAAATGTCCATTCCTGTTGCTATTGTTGTGACAGCAAGTAGATAAGCAATTGATAAGTAGACAAATTGACAATTAAGTGTCACAGCGTGTGGTAATTCTTGATTTTGATAGTGAATCTGGTGAATTGGAATACTTATTCATGCATCGTGTGAAGTGGAATCTTGTGATTTGGAAACAGTGCTAAACGGATCTGACGAAATGGAATCCTGTCAAATGGATGTCACCGTCAAACTACATAGAAAACTGTTGACGAAATAATTGAGACGCTTTTAATCTAGCTCCAGAATGTAGTTTCGGTTTCATGTCCGCCATTTTGAATTTCTGTCATTTTCTTGAAAAGGGCTAATCGCATGATTTTCTAGCAATTATATTTGAAAAAAGCGGGTCAAACTGCATAGGAAACTGATTGCGAAATTGATGGGAATTTTTTAATCCTCTCCCAGAATGCAGCTTTGGTTTTTCCGTCCGCCATCTTAAATTTTTGTAATTTTCTCGATAGGGCTAATCGCATGATTTTTGACCCTCAGAGACCTGAGGGGGGGTCCAGTAGACCCCGGAGACACATTTTTCTATTCTACCTTTCTGTGTTGAGGATATATCAGCCTCTCATGCCCATGTAAAATCATCATTACTGACAATGAATCTTCGTGTGTTATTTCATTTCAATTGAATCAGTAGAAGTATGGTAGATAGGCCAAGGTGGTCCCTCATGTCTCAGAAGGTGTCGAAATTCCCATAACAAACTTCCCTGTGGGAACGCATCTTGCTAATATCAACAGATTATCTGGCGAGGTAGCGATTTTGTGGATAATTTTTTTAAAGGTTCATTTTCGTGTAAAAACTATCTCCGCATGTGAAAATGGTCATAATTTATCCAAAAACATGTGTAAAATTAAAAAACGACAGGTGGCGAAAAAGTTGCTATAATTGGTTGGTAGATATTTGGTTACTAATGCGAGCTGATTTTTTGCCAACCGGCGAAATCGTGGATATTGTAGCAACTAATTAGTGGTATGTAGTAATGTTCGTATATTACCTTCACATGAAAATATATTGTATACTCAGTCTGATCTAATAAAAAGGGATCTTTTTTTAATTCACGAAGGCTTAAACTAAAAAAAGTATTTATCTCTCATAAATGTCGCAGTAAATGCAATGATATTATTCAAATATTTATCATTATTGTAAATTATTGAATGTCAAGAGATGTTATGAAAATTGATATATGCGGATTCTCTATATTCTTATCGTTATCAAAGAATGATAGTCTGCACTTATTTCTTAGATAGATTAGCCATATGTGGGGGATAGTGAGGAGGTGAGGGAGAGAATAGAGCCTCGGCTGTAGAGGCGGATTACTAAAGAAAATAAGAGAGAAAGTCAAAAGTAAAAGATGACATATAGAGCGCGAATTGTCGCCGGCGAACTTCGCCAGCGAATATCCCGCAAATATGACTAAACTTTAGCATGATATTCTGCAGCTGACATTCGCCAGTTTTTCGCAAGATTCGTTCCCACAGGGTTTTTGCTATGTGCATGAAAAGTGACTTTGTGCATGTCCACGATGATGAATAATGAGTGAAATTCATTTATTCATTGTTTTCATCATGCTCGTGCATGTGCGGTATGTTAGAAGATCGCAAAATGTGAATACTTTGTTTTCGCACATGATCGTACATGACTGGTTGGCCTACATGAGCAAGTCAGCATAAATCAATGTTCAAAATGAAAGCTGTCATTATATTCATAGTTGAGCACTAAAAACACACCGCTGTCAAAGTTTTCACAGCAGGAATTGATGAATTTGAGATCTCTACAGCTGTTTTGAGGGTCTTAAATGCAGCAATTATGGCTCAGTTTAGGCTATTGCCTAATAATTTTTTTTGGTCTAATAATCTGCAAAGTTGTAATATGATTTTTATATTGAATCAACAGTTTCAACTACTTGAGTACACTGTCACTGCCATTTTGCGGTAAAGCTGTAAAAATCATATAATAGGTTTACTGGAGAGTCAAGATATTGTTGTATGGGGATATGAAGGAATGTTTTGCTTTTTAATCAACAATAGCTGATTCCAAGAAAATTAAGTCAAATAAAAATAATTGATTTTGAAACATTTGCTGTTCTGGTTTCGGCAAATGTTGGGCCCAAAACACAAAGCAGTTATGGAGTTATTCGCAGACTTGCTGTTGGGACGAAATTTCACGTCCAATTCACATTCCATTCCCACCGATGAATAACCAATGTTCATGGATGGGATTCCTATCGAACAGAGTGATTACTATTCAACCTGTTTTCCAAGCCTCAGCTTCATGCCTACCTGTATATTGCCCTGTACATTTTATTCTCACATGAAGCCTGGTTGCAAGGACTGTAAAATCGAGGTTAGGAGAAAAGGAAGTCTCCACAGGAATGATCGGATTGCTTTTCTTGATCGACTTGCTTTGGCATTGATCAACACAGCAGTCAATATTAGGACTTAATGAACTTAAATGAAGATGAGTTCAAAACTGATGCTGAGATTTTCCCATGAGAGTGGTTTCGTTCACGTTGTACATTTTTAATGGGCAATAAATTCGACGCCGTCTTGAGAGCATTTCGAGACATTCATTTACAAGAAATACTACAATTTTCTTTGTTTGTAAAATTTTACTTTCACTGCTGAAAAAGACATTTATTACAATCTTTGAAACATTTCCCATTCATCCAATGTCTCTCAAGAATGATGCATCATCGCCATTTCCTGTACTTCGAATTGATGGAACTTCATTGACAGTTGCATTGGTGAATGTAGGGCATTGCGTTCTAATTTCCCACAACATCGCTTTTCTAAATGATTTAAAAACTGATATAAACACTGTAGAAAGATTGAAAGTTGTCAGACAAAAATTTCTCTATCTTCTTCCGATTCTTCACTTTCAATCCGTTTGTTTCTCGTTTAACTGACACTGTCAATTCTTATTTTCTCACATCGAATGCCGCAACAGAATGTTGAGTAATAAATTAATTTCTTACCGTTCAAATCTATAGAGAAATATATTCATCCAACCTAAGCGAAAGGTGAGTTCTCAGGATCTACCCACACGCACCTGTCAATGATGGATGCGGTGTTTGCATCCACATCGGACTCTGGAGCTCATCGAGATGCGAGTCATTCACACCCCTCCTTCACATGAGATCACTGATGTGCCATATTCTGAGGTGTGACCTGACCAATGTAGCAGTTTGATCCATTGATGCTGCTGATCTTTATTTGTGCCAACCCTCTCATCTCTACGCTCTAAACAGAAAATCAAAATTTATTGACCAATTTGGAAAAATTTTCCAAGGTTTCACTATGTGAGTAATTTGTGTATTCAGTAACTGAAGAAGTGGTAGAAGTATTGTTTTCCATATTACATGAACATTGCTAAATGAAGCATCAGATCAATGTGGATGAAGAAAATGAAGAATATACGAAGAAATGTTGAATTTCATGAAGTATATGCATTAATCGCAGTGGGAAGCATGCTACACAATACACTGCTAACTCCAAACCGTAAATATCTGGTAACATTAGCAGCTAGAAATATTTTCATGGTTTTTTGCAGTCTGAACTGTAAATATCCGTAAAAACAGATGTTTTTTGTCTTATATGAACGGATTTTAACTGCTACGTCATCACTCATCACGTGGCGACGTCATCACTTTAACAGATATTTGCGGATATTTTCTGTGAAGATTAACGGTTATTTTAGCTGTTTCGACGGTGTACAGTTTACAGTGCATGTTCGAGTGAAGAAATAATATTTTCCACGTGTAAAAGCACGCCTATTATACAAAGTGTTTCCGCTGTGTCATTTTCTTCTCCAAATTCGGTCGAAGAACTTCTCTTCAGCAGTATGGACCTGAAGCCTCAAGTCCTCTATGAATTTTTCCGCTAAGGTATTTGCTTGCCTCTTTAATTTTCTTTTCGCATTTTCAATCTATCGTGTTATCAAGTAAATATGAAAGCAAAAGATGCAAGAGAATTGAGACAGTCATTGTTTCAGATCACTATATGGAATTTTAAGCTTCCAACTGTTCTATGAATCATCGTCATCCTTGCTCTAATCAAATTATGTCATTGATGGTGAAATCCGTGTAGATTCTGAGGGCGGATATCTCCGAACATATGTTTTTCATGGTGTGTACACCTCACAGATGTTGTCCAGGTACTTCCCCGCGGTGCAAACAGCTCCATCTTCAATAACTGTTGTGCTTTGCCATATGCAAACATTGTGGCTCCCGAGGGAGGACAAACACCAGTGGGTGGGATACATGCTCTTCTTTGCGGCGAGGTGGTGAACTGAGAGAAAGACAGGTGATTGGGAAGGTGGTTGCGAGATTTCGGAGGGCATGAAAAGCGACAGTTTCCACGACAAGCCGCTTCCTTTATCACCTCAATTCCCGCTGTTTTCTCGATAAAAAGGTGATTAAAATTCAAATAGATTTTAAAGGAGAAAAAGATCGGCAGATTTTTGAGTGACAGATTTTTGAGTGATCAATATTTGAATTGTGAATGATTCAGCAAATCGCTGACTTGACCCTGTAGTGTCATCGTGCACCTTGGGACATTATGTGTCAATTATTGCAAACATATTGTGGCCTGATGCACCTGCACATGGGAGATGTTTATTGACAGATGTAGAGATTGATATTACAAGAGTTTGCTAGTAATGGAATGATGTAATTCATTTTATCATAATTTAATCAGATGATAAGTAAAATCAGATCCGTATATTTCAATCCATGTCTAAATAGTTAAATAGCCCACAGGAGAAACAGGGGACAATGATTTCATCAGGTGGATGCAAGGCGACTGATCAGACTGATGTCGACCGTTAATAGATTTATTTCATAGAATTAAAAAGGAATTACAACGTGTATGTAAATATGGTGTAATTTATCTGACGTAAACATTGCGAGCCGTTTCTTGAAAATTGCTTTTTAACTCCGTATTCAAAGCCGCTGATGGAACCGCGGACAATATTAGCAGGGCTGGAACCGGCCCTCAGCCTCCGGGCCCGCATCGACTCCAAAATATTAGGCCCGGGCGCGGCCCGGATGAATTTTGGATCTGTGCCCAGTTGAAAAATTTTGTCGTTTTGAGCACTTTACCATCCTTGATGAAGATATCAATTGTGTTACTTGAGTGTTATCACCTTAAGAATCATTCTAAAAAGCTAATTGTTGATTATATGATCGAATACCATAGGTACCATATCTGTAAGTAAATGATAACTGTTGAGCAGAAAGATGAATTTTTAAACATTTAACACACAGTGAAGTTTCATTTGTTTTGAATGTTGTACATGTACGTATATAGCGTTTGTCTATCACAAATAATTTGGATCCTATTTGATGTGCCAATAGCTGCCATTGTTGCAAACTATATTTAGGTTAAATTGTGGAAAACGAATTTCATTGAAGACATGAAGCCTATTTGAAAAGTGAGCTCATTAAGTCAAAAGTTGAACTAAGCGCTCAATCAACTCTTTTTACGAAAATTCCAGAGAAATGTTCCTTGCTAATCTTCTATCGATCGCTGTTTCTGGTTGAGAAAGCATATTTACCGATATTATATTACCGTACAACGATATTTATTTCATTTTATTTCTTAAGAGCCAAGTTGATAAGCCATGAGAATGATTCAGAGCATTTAAACAATGAAATGAGGAAGATATTTCTTATTTCGGACATAATGAATATCAGTTTGGGTGGAGGCCCTGCCACGGCCAAGGTACTCACAGAATTCTTCAGGTGCTGGCTCGCTTCCTACTGCACGTCGCATTCCTACGGCCTAGCCCAGTGGAGCATCAGACTGCTTCCCGACTTCCTATAAGCGTCCTCAATGCTCGGTCGCATCGGCCTTCTGTGCTTAACTCACTGAATACTAACTGTAAAGGATTGCATGAAATAGAAACGAACAAATTATATTTTCGTTAAAATGAGTTTGGAGATAAACATGGACGCGGGACATAAATCAAACCCGAGATACACGATGTGGAAACATGAATTGAAATCTCAATCTATTTGTTGAGGAGATTTGAGCACACTAGAGAAGTTTGATGTCTTCATTGACCATCTTTGTCGTCATCCAAACCCACGATCTGTAAAATGTCAAGGATATCGCAATGTTCTCATCAGTAGCATCAATACTGTCACCAGGCAGGCTGTCATTATCCGGAGCTTGGATAACGCGCACACTGAAATTCTTGGCGTCAACCTCATTCCTGAAGCGGAATGTGCAACAAAAAAAGTAAAGAATTAGGGTATGAGTAGATCTTTCATCAACACATTGAATGTCCCCGGCTTTATAAACCAAAACATTGGAAATATTCATATTTGACCACTCACTGGTAGGTCCTGCTGATCAGTGTGCCTCTCAACTTCTCAGACTGTCAAAGTTGCTACTTTTCGGCGCTGTACCATTACAGCTTATCCGACCGAACCGTAGAGACGGAACGCTGAAACATAGAACAAGTGGTCATGGAACTAGTCGTCATCTGGGGGCCTCCTACTTCTCATGGCCGGTTTCCATGTTGATAAGCAGAATGTCTGTAATCATAATCGCCATATTATAGCTGAGATGCTAAAATGTAAAGAATGTAAAGCTGGTGGGCGGGATGCATCCCGGCATCCAAAGCCTCTTCCAGACCGCCCACTCAATGATGGGCATCTATATCTTCAGAAGTTCTACATGCAGTAACTGAGTTACTTGATAGTCAAGACTCGTTTATTCGCTTCTCTGGGACTGTGCAGATGCGGAAACAGAAATTACTTGATTCCTTCTTTTTGAAATAGACTCACTGAAAATTTATGTAAAAGAAGCGGAAGAGATTATCGATAGAATTCCAATGATGTCAATGGAAATTCCAAATCGCCATTGTCACCCCTTTGAGATTGGAGCTGCAGAAAATGCTGATTGTTTTCTCGTGTTGAATTAGTTGAATGAACAGTCTACACCAGAAACGTCGACAAGAAAAAAACTGATCTTTCTTTTTATTACAATTAAGGGAAGGATGCCAAAATTCAAGGGAGTGAGATGCCTTTTCTCGACTGAAAGTGGAGCCATTTAATCATACATTCATTGAACTTACCTTTTACAATAAGATCTTTTTTACTTTGCAACAGTTGACTGCGGAGGCGATAGACAGTGGAAGAAGATGAAAATTCCCATCATGAAGATGGATATGACCCGTCCAAGGTGAGCATAGATAGCGATTTGATCTTCATCGTATGCACAGTATTTCAAAATCACTGCTAGCGAGTCAGCTGATATACATGGTGTCAAGGCTATACAAAGAAAAACAGCAATTTGTTTTCAAATTGGAAAGTGCTCACTTTGTTTCTAGCATTAAAATAAAAAGCACATCCGGATATCTGCAATGCAACAAAGTAGTTGAGCTACTACCGTTGAAAACTAATTTATTTCATCAATAATTAAGCAACCCAGTCACTTTTTTTATGTTCTCATAAAGTTAGTACATCCATTGAACTAGCATGAACTTTCGAAGATATATCGCCGGTTTTATTGCATTGGTTTTGAATAATTTAATCCATCGTGCTCTGAAATAGTCACATGATCTTAACATTGTAGCAACTTGTGCTTCTTAGCGAATACTTGTGATGAACTTTTATAACAAAATCAGAGTTTGCACTGATTGCCTTGATTCGTAATATTGACTTTGATCAGATTTATATACGATTTTGCGCCTTTCGAATATTCCTGTTAGTCGACAAGATATGCAACTGTTAGACAGTAAGACAAGCACATACAAAACTGAACTCTGTTTGAAATGTAAAAGAAAATAACAATTGTTGGGATAACCAACCGAAATTCTGTAGATTTCTAGGGTAATAATATTCATCTCTACAACATTAAGGTAACCACTGAAATGAGAACTAGCCATAACTTTGCCGAATTGGCCCCACGTATGGAAACTAGCCCCATTCGTTTGAAAGAAACAGCGTTTGCTGAAATTAAATATTCAATTCAAAAATTGATGTATAATCAATATCTTGACTTTTAGAATTGATGATGCTACTCCGAACTACAACAAGATTGGAAAAGCACCCAAAATATTGAAATGAACCAATAAATGCCCCAGATCCATGTAATTTAAAAGAAAAATGTGCCTTAAGAAAAAAAACAGGCAAACCGAAACTTCCCACTAGTTTTCTATATTGAACATGCTTTTATCACTTCATAATTTTACCAAATATTTTTTGAAGTTATAAGATAAAGCTACCTTTCTTACTCTACTATAGGGTTGTTTCCCAGTTTTGGGGCTAACTCGGCAAAGTTATGGTTAGTTCTGAGCTTTGGCTAGTTCTCATTTCAGTGGTTACCAACATTCAGGACGAGTCACAGTTTGGTTCGGGATGGATTGTTCCTCAGCTTGGTTTTACAAGCCTATAAAACATATGTATTAATCGCAATCGTTGTATGTGCAGACGAAGCATTTTTGAATTTTTTGTAGACTTCCTCAGAGAATGCAAGCTCAAGGAGGCCGACTTGCAACTGAATTAAGCATTGGTCAAGAGAAAAGCAGGAATGCGAAAAGAGGGTGAATGAATTTCCGAATCTTCTGCGATGATAACTCTCGGCGTAGTCTCTCTTCGGCATTGACTCCAAACTTCGTCTTAGGGGATCTGCAAAAGTCCTACTCCATTTTTTGCCATCTTCACGCTGAAGTTCGCACAGTCCTGAAATACTGCAGAGTGCTAGCTCGCCGAGACGTTGTGATTGGAGGATGTCCTGAAATATCCATTCCGGGGTCTGGAGCCCATCGACATCCCGGCGGGGTTTAATTCGGCTCCTCCTAAACTTCTAGGTTCATGCACCGAATTGCATGAAGCTCACGCCACAAGGCATTTCATTCAGTATTAATTTCCTCTAGCTCTCTCTCATCTTCGCTCCATAAATAGCAATTCAAATTTCATCATCGCCGATTTTGGCAGATTTATTTAGGTTTTGTAATGCTAGTTGCACTGTTAAACTGGTTTAATTTGCCAAGACGTCATTTATAGACACAATTAAAGATTGATAAGATTGATTTGTAGAAAGAAGAATGCAATGAAAATGATGTTGACCAACTGTAGAAGATTTTCTTTCAAAGATCCATGTACTTTCAAAGATGTTCATTTGAAATAGCATTCTGCCTTTCTATGCAGCTTCAAATGAAAGAAAAAACTGAAGGAGAAGAACGACTTGCAAAAATGCACAAAACTGACTACTTAAAAGTGTTGTTGCTGCTTAACGTTTTAATTAATAGCATTAAGCAGAGCCACCGCTTCTTTATGGAGTCATGGAGACGGTACATCAAGTCTCCAAAAGAAGCTTTAAAGCGACACCGTCCTAGACTTCAATTACACACGTTTTTGGACTGCCTTTAGTGATTAACTGCTTCCTCTCAGTAGATAGTATTCTTCTCTACTGTATTATATTGCAGCATCGTCACATTTTTACTCAATAAAAAGTCCATGAATCTGCTCTATTTTTCAATATGTTGTTAATAAAACATCTAAGTATCAAAATATCATTAAATCAGCTAGGGCACATTTTTGTTACCATAGATATAGGTGTGCGAAATTCAGCAAATTTAGAAATGAAATAATGTGTTTTTTAGACAAAATTATCGATAAAATAAAGTCTACCCGACAAAATAGTCTACTTTAAGAATTTAAAGTGGAGGCTATATACTTAGCCTACTTAAATGATAACTGTGCATGGCGCAGTTTTTTAAGTTCCCAGTGTAGGAAAATTATATTATATTCATTGAATACGTATGTGATTTTACAAAAATCGATGTAGTGAGAAAAATAGTCGAGCAATTAGGCTTATATTTTAACGGAATACCAATGAAATGACAATAAAAAGATTCCCGTCATGTTTGCCATTGGTGCATTTCTTTATCCTATTTTCCAGGTTATACAACTTGTAAGCAGTATGAAAATTAAGAAAAGTGGGCAAATTTCAAAACAAGTTGATGGATTTTTCAGTAAGTTTCGGAACTACATTTAAATAGTTCAAAGAACATATTCTGAACTTTTCAGAGATGGCGCGAAAAATTGACTTATTTCTCATTTTTCGGACATGTGGAGTCTGAATCAATGCGTCGTACGTGTTTAGCAATATTTGATTTATTAAGGCAGACGATAGGATTATTATGACGACTTGAATGAATGGATGGAATTTCGACCCTTTGACTCCGAATGATGGATTGATGGTGGCTCATACGAAGATCAGATCTCAATTAGTCACCGAAGAGGCAGTATGTTGTAAGAATGAAGAGTCTGCGATAATTCGGGTTCGTGAAAGGAATAGGAATAGCTGCTCGACGGAACGAGAACAGACAGCCGGAGGACCAAGAAAACATGGGGAACAGCGCTGTCGAGCATCTATGACTTCTCTCTCCTGCTCGAGTATCTTCCTTACTTGGAATTTGAACATATATTTCTGGTCATTCTAACTCATAACTTCAATTACTAAATACAAAGCACCGCATATTGGTTACTATTCAACCAACTAACTGTGCAAGTCTGGTGTTACTCAAATTGCCTTATAAAGAGAGTACAGCTGCCGATATTGTTAATGTAGTAAACAAATCATCTCAAATTGCAACCATGTAACGATGAACAGAACATTTAGGAGGAAAATGGGATAAATTTCTGATTCGGCACCGGTGTTTGAGAATGAATTATAGACAAATTTTAAAAAAAGACTTTTATTTAAACGAGATGAAACTTTCCTTGAAGTACCGCAGAATATTCCCACGCTCAATTCATATCATAAAGGATATCATGTGCGTTCTTGTGTACTTGAATTGGGATAGTTGAGAAGATTTTGACTCACTGAAAATGAAAATGATATGGGCATCTTATACATATATTAATCGCCATGGGGAGAAGTCAGATGTTGAAAGATGCGCCGCGCCTGTCGAATTAATAACTGACCGACCGACCTGAATTGAGAAGATTCAGCTAAATTTCTCCACGGAACATCAAGCAGACATCATCCTTCATTTGCTGTAGAAAGTGAACATAGCAAGTTAGACATCTAACCAAAAATTCTACTTACTTGATGATAATAAAATGCTACATTTCGAAATGACAGACGAATAACGATTACAAATGTTCAAGGGAGAATATAAGAAGTAATATCACTTTGATTCATTCGATGGATAAAGTTCTTTCCGTTGATCTCATTGCCGATCGCTCTCCGCAGTCGATGCAGCTTAGGTCTGAGGTTCCTGCGATGTGCTGTTTCCGGTGGTAGATGTCGTGAGGCACGTGCCTCCGGTGCTGCATTATTTTGTTAAACAGTTTTTTCACTTTTCTCAACTATTAAACTTGCGTTCGCCGTTTTGCTTTAACCGAAACTCACTCTTCGCTTCAGATATTGCTCTATCCTCCTCCTTTCGTTTGCGTTCGTGAAACCCACCAGCTGGTTGTAATTTGAAACAACTCAATCATGAAATGTCTTCGAAATCCACAAAATAGGAATTAAAGATTCCGTGGCTGCTTTATTAAACAATTTCTTTACTTTTGCAAAATGGAATATTGACGCTTTAATCTGCTGTCTAGCGAGGAACCAAGAAATGTCCAAAATTGAAGCAGTGCAGCTGACCTGTAAATTTTCAAAGATAGAAACTTTTGTTAATTGTACGAGTATTTACAATACAAGCAGGATTCTGATAATTGAATTATTAGTTTTATTCTATCGCAGATGACCGAACTACAAGTCGATTGATTACAAGGGAGCAATGTACATGTCTTAACGCACGGTGTGCCTGAACAAGCGATTTAATTTTCAAAAATTCCTAAAGGTTTTGACAACGGTTTTTGGTGCAGTTTTTCACGCTGATTCTAAATATCGATATAAGAAAATTTTTCATCGAGCCCTTTTCGAGAAAATGAGGAAAATTCAAAATGGCGGACCTTGAAACCGAAACTTACGTCTGGAGACAAATATGAAAAATCCCTAAAGGTTTTGAAGGCGGTTTCCGGTGTAATTTTTCACGCTGATTCTAAATATCGATATAAGAAAATCTTTCATCGAGCCCTTTTCGAGAAAAATGCAAAAATGTGAAATGGCAGACCATTAAACCTGTCACACAACATATTAACACTTGCGTGCTCCTGTTATGAAAGCGTGTGTTCACCTTATGTTGAAATTACGAAAGTTTTACCAACATCATCGAAATGCAATCGACTAATCGAGTCGATCATCAGTGGTCTTAACTTTTAGCTTGTAAGTTTATCATAATCTTTACTTCAATTGAATGTGGCTTCTATCGATAGAGTCACAGTCCATGAGGAGTAGCAGATATCTATAGTACGTCGATAGATAAAAGTTCGAAATCATTGGAGGAAAACTATTTGAACGAATTATTAGACAGGCTTTTGAGATATAAAAGCAGCGATTCTCGATTTGAAAAGACGATTCGTATCTTCTATTTATCATTGACAATATGTAGATGAACCAAGTAGTTTGTAATTGTTTCTACTTAGGAAACCATGCAGTTTTACTTACGAATACAGTCTACAGTGTTCCTTTGCGAGAATGCCCACCATCCGCTACCTAGCACATTTGTACGTTAGTCTTAGCCATAGAGTAGTAATAGAGTAGTAGCCATAGAGTAGGTATAGCGGTAACTCAGCATTCATTAAATACCGAATGTGTATACAGTTTCGATTTCATTAAAAGACCCAGCACCACGTGTGAGATATGCAAATTTCTACACTTTAGGAGAAATTAGCACGAATCTCACCGATCATGATAGCAATACAGAATAAGGAATAATATTCCACAAATCCTCCATGTCATGACAACTTGGAGAGGTAATATAGTCTGCTAAGTAATATGGATTACCATTACTAAAAGCTCAGCATTATTATCATTAGATTGTTTTCTTAAGCGTGATGATATCACAAACTGCCACAGAGCAAAACATCATAATCAAGGAAGCTTATCATAGCTAACTTTAACAATTATTTACACGAAATTGGTAAAGCGTCACTTTACAATACGAGGTAAATTTTCTATGACGAGAGCGCGGCGATCGAGTCATAGAAAGTTTACGAGTATTGTAAAAAGCTTTGCCAATGAGTGTATGCAATTTTATTCTATGCAGTTGTATGCAGACGAAGACAATTGACGCATTTCTATGATTACAGGATTTGAAATTTGATTCTACAATCATTAGGATACTATCCTCCACTTCTATACTAATTCTGTACAGAATCGTTCCTCAAAATGAAGCGATCGGCCAGCGAAATAATGGAAAATTTGACTCCAGCCAAGAGCAGAAAACGTTGCAACGATGCTTCGAATGCATTACTAGAATTTACTAAGAAGCAAGATCGACCAACCGAAGATGACTTTATTGAATACTTCGATTACCTGCGAAATGAAAAGAAACAAGCACCAAGCAGCATCTGGACATACTATTCGATGATCAATAACAAGTACCAAGCTATTTATGGCGGAAAACTCCAGAAATTTCCTCGAATAACATTACTTCTGAAATGTTATGAAAGTGGTTATCAACGAAAAACTTCAAGATTCTTCAAGAAAGAAGAAATTGATCAGTACTTGACAAATGCACCGGATGAAGGGAAAAACATTTCTATTAAGGCTGCTCTCGTTGTTGGATATTACGGTGGATTACGATGCGCAGATCTTACAAACATTTTGTGCGAGGACTGCGAATTTAATGAAACCACCGGAATGTGGATTACCTATACAGTGAGCAAACAAAAAGGAGAGGTGATAAAGAATAAATTTATCATTCCTCTAGATTACTGCAGATTCATTGAAATTTATGACAGTGAACTGAGTAGATGTGGTGTAGGAAATGGAAGAATGTTCAAGACATGCCGTGAAAGAAAGGACAGCTCATGGTACTTTACCAAGCAGCCAATGGGCATGCATACTTTGCGGAAAATCAGCTTCTATGTAGCTGAATATCTACAACTTCCTGAACCGGAAAAGTACACTGGCCATTGCTTACGCCGTTCTGCAGCGAATAAACTGGCAGAAGAAAATACTTCCTCAGTGGCTATGAAGCAACACTTCAATTGGAAATCGGAAAATACAGCGATGAAACACCTGGAGAACACAAATGCTGCCAAACTTGAGATGTCAAAAAGGATGGGAAACGGGGTCACTACTACGGAAGAAAAGACTTCCAATGTTTATAATTCGTCAAATTGTAGCAATGTCGTCATTAACTTATGATGTCATAAGACTAATTTGTCTTAATTGCTGTTTCTAGTATTTCATACTTGTTATCAAAGCATTCAATAAAAATGATTTTCATCTACTCCAAAGTTTCTCGGGTTCCATGACTTGTAAAGTTGTCCATGCACTGTAAAGTGTCTCCATGACTTGTAAAGTTGTCCATGCACTGTAAAGTGTCTCCATGACTTGTAAAGTTGTCCATGCACTGTAAAGTGTCTCCATGACTTGTAAAGTTGTCCATGCACTGTAAAGTGTCTCCATGACTTCTTAAGTTGTCCATGCACTGTAAAGTGTCTCCATGACTTGTAAAGTTGTCCATGCATTGTAAAGTAGAACTTTACAGATGACATCTATGAATATTAAAGTGAAGAAATCTATGCATGCATATAATAAAAGATGTTATGGGTCCACACTAGTATTCAGATTCAAGAAATGACGCCTTCTGAGTCATAAAATCATGCCGCTGAGAACTGCATTAAAAACATGACATCTCAGCTAAGAAGCACAATGAGATCTCAACTTTTCCTTGAAGACTTGCAGGGACTTGCATTGTAATGTGGTTCATGAAATTTCCTACATCATCAGCTTAATTTCCGCTGAATCAAGATGCTTGTTAGCGAATATTCATTCCTCTTGAAATCCAACTTGTTTCATTCTACTTATGAAGCGGATTCATGTCGGTAGTATCTATATTTGCGAAACTTTAGCTTTTTAAAAACTGCTCAATTAATTTTTTGGACCATACGGACGTAATCTCCGTAAAAAACTGAATCTTTTCATATAAAAATTTTCACTGCATACAGACACTTTTTGACTTGACAATCTACCTACAGATACTTACTCTTTGGTCTTAGCTATAGCTATGCTATTTTATCCTTCTAACTGACAATGATCAGGTACTTCATAATAAACCTATTTTTAAAAAAGTAGCAGAAGCAATCAACAGAGTAGATAAACAGTCAAAAGTAGTCTATTCTATCATTTTACAAACAAATGAGTCCTACATCACTTAAAAAGTCACATTGTCAGCTTCCTGCTATGATGCACTCACAAGTGTTCACATGAAATTCCCAATTTTGCTAGTTGAAACAAAAGCAACATAAACATGATTTTGAGGGAGGATAATGAGTATTTTGGGGTATCATTTGACTTATGTAGACAGTTTGTACATCTCAGTCTATTTCAGTGAAGAAAACACGACGTCTCAATTTGCCACCTTATATTCTGAATGCTGCGAAAATTTCCTGTACGATGATTGTGAATAGATTGAACTAATGCAAGTATACATGAATATTGTCCTTTAAAAACTTCAGTAGATTTGACAGTATTAGTAATCCAATAAACTTTTTATAAATGTCAAGAACAGGGGAAGTCTAGACAACACCTTAAATTATGTCTTTCACTCAAATTAGCATCCTTTATCGAGTTCATAAGTCGCATTATAATTGCATTATGATTGCACTCATTGTATGATGAATTATACAGGGTGACTCAAAAGTCTTAATCGGGTTTCAAATTGAGATTTCTCTGTAAGTATTTGCACTACAAACTCAATTTTTCGTTTATACTGTAGAGGAAGAACCAGAATTTCCAAAGAGACTTGCATTTTTACAATATATGCTGGAAGTGAGCTCCGTTAACTTCATTACAAAGAATGACTCTTTTTTGAAAGTTTTCAAAAGTCTTGTTGATCGTGACTTTCGTCACGGACTGGACTGCTTCTGCAATCTTCACTCGCAGTTCTTCGTTGTCTGTTGGCCTATTCTTGTACACCATCCCCTTGATATGATCCCACAAAAAATAATCAAGCAGTGGATGGGACCGTTTTAGGGAATTGGATGTTGAGAAATTCTCTCATTCAGACCCCAATGAGAAGGAGCGCCATCTTGAAAGACTGTCGTGGAAATCTTCGTAGTCTCTTCAGTGAAATAATCCCTCAGCATCTCGAGATAGGAGTCTTTCGTCACCGTTCAAAGAAGTAAGGTCCGATGATAAACATGGCCGCCTTTAGAGGAATCTCACATAAATGTGGATTCTCATAGTCCCAAATCACAGTTGTGACTGTTAATTTTGCCATTCAGACGAAAGATGGCCTCGTCAGAAAAACATAGCTTGTGGATGAAGCTGGGTTTTTCACACAGTTCATGAATTCACACGTAAAAACAGTAAATTTCTTAAACACAAATATTATTATAATAATTTCCATACTGAGAAATCTTGACTTGAAACCCGATTAAGACTTTTGAGTCACCCTGTATATTGCTAGCAATCCTTCTACGATTATGTCACTACCCTCGTGAATTCTGACATTTCGAACGGCACCTTCTAAAGCTTTTGTGCCTTCGTGTATAATTTAAGCCTACCTGTGCAACTTGTGAATGTTGTGATTTCAAATTTGGAAATTTGGATTCATTTCATGATTGCCTATATATGTAATTACGATTGCCATTTCTTAGAAATATATACACTATTATTATTATTATTATTATACATGTACATTTAGTTTGCATATGCTGCGCGAAAAATAATTCATTGACAATAAATGAGGAAATATCATTTTTCGAGCCCATAAAAACATCATATTCTGGAAATTTCAAACATTTTTTAGTCTAGAAGTCGTGAGGGGTCGAATCGACACCTCTCTGTCTGGGAATGTAGCAAACATCCTCTCGTAAGATAAGTTTTAAAACCTAAAAGCAAATTGTAAATATTTTCTTTGAAAAACTTCAGTAGAATTGAAAACTTTCAAAAATCCAATAAATCTCTTTGATGAATGGGAATAAGTTCAGATAACTATCTCTGCCACTCAAATTTGTATTTCTCTGTCAACCTCTTAACTAAAACAACATTAATTTGTTGTTATCTAAATTGCTGATTCCTAACGGTTAAAACTCATTTAAGAAGGATCGCATCTTCGCATTCCTTTTTCTCTAATGACGACCATCAGTCGTTTATCATGCTTCTTATGATTAAAGTAAAAGTCTCTGCAGTTGCTTGTTGACAGGTCGAATAGGAAGCGTCGCTAAAATAGGAATACAGGACATCACTAGATACGAAGATTCCTCATTTCTGTCCTTGTTGATTTGAAAATTGACAACTGATTCTCTTTTTGTCTCTCACTGTAGACACATTTATCTTTTTGGTCAAGATCCTCTTCAGTAGAAGGCCTAGAGAAAGAGTTTTCCGTCCCATGAGGTCAATTCTCCACAACAGTCAATTCTGCGCACGTTTCGGCTTTGGTACAACCAAGAGTTTGACCAAAATTTATGTGCAATGTCAGGTAGCGGCAGTTGAAGAGAGTTCACCGACAAAGTAATGACGGGATAGACGCCACGGGTAAGATGAGGAATTCACCTCACGTTTTCGAGAAGGCTTCTCTGGCGCTTGATAAGTTCCCGGCATTCCCAAACGTTTAATTGAGGCAGTGGCCAGAATTGATCAGGGAGGCATGAGAGTGCAGATCATCCAGGTTTTATCAGCTTTCATCTATTTTGTCAGTAATTGAGCTAAGTAAATGAGATAGCCAGCCAGCCAGCCAGCAGGTCAGATTTCTATGCAATTGTTGCTAAAACAGCCAATGATCTAGGCAAGGAATTTGATCTGGAGAAGATGCTACCATTTATACGCTGAAATTATGTATAAATTACATGTATATGCTGACGAGGCGAGATGAGCAACTTGGTGTCAAAATATGATCAGTTTGGCGAGAAATTCAGGCCATTGACATTGATTATATTCTTTATAGACTAACGTGTTTTCGGTTTTTACACTAGGGATAGTCGCATGAAATCAGACTGTGTCGGCAATAAACAATGAATTGCACTTTAACATCAAAATTTGTCCTTTAAAATCAAACTTTGCTATTTAATTCAATTTCAGAGAAAATCACTGAAATTGCAAAAATCAATGACAATCAAACTAGTAGGACATCTTGAATTTTCCATCGTTGAAGTCACTAGTCTTTGAATTATAATGACCGGTATCGGCCTCAGCAAACGCGTGTAATGCAATGAAAAGGTCAACTACGCATTTAGATAGCCATTCAAAATCAATGCCATGCACTAAATTGGAACTTAGGGTCGCGCTCTCATTGTCTATCTGCATGTACAATGCAACTAGTGCATTGCTTCCATCATGTTTTTGAATTACATGCTAGCTATTTCCTTTTAAAGCATATTAATTTATTATTATTATTTTTATTAATTAAAGCATATTGATTTCTGAGACACTAGTTCAAAAAAATGAAGCCATATCTGCAGATAAACTGAGGCCAAGTTAAACTACAAATCAGGCAGTTTTGTCATCATTAAGTGCTTATGCTGCATTTTTATAACTACCGTCTCGTGAAAACTCACAAAGTGTTCAAGCAACTGCATGTAAATCAAAGACGTACACAGACGCCTACATTGTTGAACGCAGTACAAGGTACCTGTCGGATGTAAATTGATGAGGATTTATGCGAAGCAAGACATAAATCTATGTGTCAAGAATCTATACCATAAATCTATCAACATTTCTGTCAGTCTTCAACTACTCTGTTCTGAAATCAGCATTTATCATAACTTATCATTTTCAATGGAAACGCATGCAATCATATGACAACTGCAAAGGAAAAAAGCGCATAACTAACGCTGACAGATCGCAAAACTAGTAAGAAGGGGGCACCCTTTTCAGCTAAATATCGTTGGGCTATTTAACCCTGACGAATTAAAAAAAGATCTTGACTTTAACAATAATTGTTAACAATAATTGTAATCAATAAATCAATTATTGATTTAATCATACATCTTTTTTGATCCAAAATTATCAAGTTTTTATGAAGTAAGTTTTAGTCTTTCAGGAGAAATTAAAGTCATGAGTAGAAACAAGTTTTACATGTACTTTGTGACATACGTGTGTGTTGGTGTGATGTTTGTATCTGTTTTGGCTCCACTTATTTCGGTATCGAATGTTTGCTTTTGCAGTGTCGCATTGGAATATACAAACGCTTGCATTTGTGTCGCAAATCATGTAGAATGCATCCATGATGTCCTGTAAAACAAAATAAATTTAATTAAGACGAAAACATATTAAAGTGGGTTTACACGATTTTCAACAGGAAAACGGCATTGGCAGATTTAGACATTGAAAAGTTCGATGGGAACTTCAATAAAAAAATCTGCCTTTTGCTTCAAGTTACTTATGTCAAATCATTTTGACAAATGGAAATACGTCACTTAGGTAAAAGAGAATTGATTTATACATAGTCTGAATCAGGGGCGTAGCCAGAAAATCAGTTTGGGGGACAAGATTCTGATGAATTGCGATTCTTAAAAATGGTAATTTAGTTATGTTATACAGTACCTAGACTACTTCCTATCATTTTAATAGAAGTTTAATACATTTTAACACTTTGTATAACTAGCTCATACATGTAAGCGCATTAGAATCTGAAGCTTATCTGAAATACCTGCTAGATAATAAACAATTTTCATTTCATGATTTAGCTTCTCATTTACATGTTATATCCAAAATTATTAGATGAATGTTTCTATATACCCTGGTTTGTACATGAATAAATAATCAAAAAGCCGAATCTTGTTCAAGGAATTATACAATGTTAACTGAAAAATTGAAATGCCTCTTTCGATAATCAAGTCAACTAACGAAGAAATCGCTCTCAATATTTCAATGGATTTTTTGCGATAAAAATTCGATTATAGTTCTTTCATATTTTTACAAAATAGTTTTTTATTATTTTCTGGTTGGCCTCTTCTACAGATACATGTAGAACTGAATAACTTAGGAACATAACAAAAATACACGTTTATAGAGGTAAATTATATTATAAAACATTCAGTTCTTTGTCACGTTTTGAGAAAATAGGCCCTATAGATCTAGTCCCACTGTTAAATTTGATGGAAAAAAGCCGCATATCGTTCCGTTTAGACTAAACTCAAAGACAGTTGATTACTTATTGTCTTTTGGGTAAATATAAATATTAGCCTATATACACTATAACCGACAAACGTATACAACCAGAAATACACCTGAGCTATTTGAGTGATGATTTGAAATATTGATAATACGTATGCAGAATCTATACACTGCTTCAGACGAACTTTTGCTGAATCATGTCATTTGACTTGTTCAACATGTTTCTTCGATGATAAATCTGAATGTAATTACATTAACAAAGATGAGGAAAGTCGAACCTCTTAATCTAAGTCAGTTCGCAGTACTTCAAATAAAATACATGTTGATGTGCAACGAGAATTGTTAAGAATATATTTTAAATACATATTTAAAATTTACGTATACTTTTCAACACTACTTACTTAAACGTTTGGGGGGGCATGGCCCTGGTGGCTCCCCCTTGGCTACGCCCCTGGTCTGAATAGCAAAACCAGTCATTCGCAGCTTGAGTTCTGCTAAAGGAATTAAATTTGTTTTTTCTTGCATCAGGTTGTACTAAGTCCTCCCACGAATCATAGCCAATCAGGGATTTTTCAAACATGGTTCAGCTTGGTGAAGCGTGATGACCAATGCTTTTATATTGCTGACTAAGCTCCGGGATACTCCATGTTTAGCAATAAAGGTCATTTTGACCAAGACATTAGAAGACAGTAGTAGACATCGGTCGCTCAGTAGAAGCAAGAACTGAAACACGACATGTCTAAGCCCAGTCGCTGGCCGTTTGTCGCTCTATAGAAAGGTTGGCTTCATTGTAAAATCAACTCTGAGCAAGCTAGACTGGTCGATGGATCGGAGTGATGTTTATTAAGGATACAGCATTTTGAGACTATATTGTGTGGTATGTCCTCTTTCAATTCCACTAAATCCCTTTTTGGAAGGATTATTTCCCATCACTACTACCCGTTCCTACGGCAGTTCTGTGGATTCTTGACGATGCTGCAATGTTCCGAATTACTCTCTCTGTCTCTCTCCTCGGTTACATCGCTCCAAAATGCACTTATTGAACTAATTTGCTGAACTGCATTGATGTAACTTCTTTGAAAAAGATAGAGAGGATAAAATAACAAACTTTGCAACAAGCTCACATATTTATTTCTTCAGAGGCTTACAAATCGCCTTTTCAATATCAATAGATGACGGTGGTGATAATTGTTAGCTTGTATCGATCAAACAAAAGACAAATGAGGACAAATCTCTAACAAAAGTTTAAAAGACGCCACATTGACGGCGACGTTTATTAAAATCAGCGGAGCTGAACGAAGTAAAATAAATAAATGATATTTCTGCTGAGTTATGAGATTGTGAGACACAATAAATGAGACTTCATCTCCTTCTTAAAATCATCTCTGTTGACACATTTCTTTTCATTTCTTTGTCCTCTTAGTAACTCAAAATCTTAGGATGACATTTTAATCTTCACGCCTGACACGGACACACTTTCACAAGAAGCTTGAAAGAAGAACTCCTCAGTCATTTTCTCAGGATTATTTGCTTTCTACATTAATTTTTGAGGTTACACAAAGTCCTTTACAAGTGATATGTTAATCCTCTCATTTCAAGATCTATGTCAAAAATGCGGTCACACGCGATGGAATGAAAGAAAATGTCAGGGATCATACAATGAACCGGTAATCGGACTTATCTTGAATTTTCTGAGTAAGTAAATAAATAAATTTGTCAATCGATCAATAAGTCGGTTCAACAGAAGCACTAGAGGAAATAAAATGAACGAATGATCAAAATGCTGTAAGGACTCGAACTTACCGACCCAAGTTACTACACTTTTCTGTGTGAGGGATTAGATCCCAATTCTTTTTTTTCGGATCGCATTCGGATTTCAGTTCAAATGAATGTACTCAGATTGGATTTACCAACAATCTCGCCTTAGTTTCCACCTGCCATCATTGTCCTGGCTGCGCTTGCTACAACGAATAATGAATTTTCTTTCAGAAATCGGAAAAATTACTTCCTGGAAATCTAGTGACATAATTCTATCTCGTTCATTGCCGGCAATGACAACAGCTGATTAAAATGTGAATAGAAAATCCCGTTCTACACACAGAATTTCAACCAGAGGAGGTTGTATAACTCCCTCTAGGTCCATCGGCACACTTCATAGAACAGTGAATCTCAATCGGGTACTGCCGACTATGGAATACCATAAGGGAAGTCGCAGGGGTGCCGTAGGGGTGCCGCAGGGGTGCCGCAGGGGTGCCGCAGGAATGCGCGCCTTTGTAAAGTGCTCTGAATTGTGCAGTTTATGTATTTAAAATTAAAAAGGAAAGATGAAGAAGAGAGAGAGAGAGCGAGCTGCAAAGCACTTGTACTCATGAAGTAGTGCCAAGCCAATAAGACAAAAACAGCATGCCGAGATGTTTTTCAAATTGCAGGTCACGACATTCAAATGTCACGTTCAGTACATGTGCTTATCCTGTAGCGCGAGGGACGAATTCTGACGGTAAGATTCTTCTGACGGAAAAAGCTTCTGAGAAAGATCCCATATGTAAATGACAAAATGTCAAGTAGTCTAAATGACAGGACAACCTTTTTGTTTTTATTTCCTTTTAATTGAATAAGAAAATATCATCGGTACTCATCCAATACTACAAGCTAGTTACTGCTATGAACTTGAAATCTTTACATGCATTCCTGGTCTTTCGCGAATTCAGGAACTTTTCTCATCATTAAATGAGCAAGATCTCTTGGAAAAGCAAAGTCCCTGAGCTTCAGAGAGTTTGAGAACACTAACAGTTCTTCTTGTATATACATGATGCCCAATAGGTTGAAATATAAAGAGTCACTTCAGAACTGCCAATATGTGTTTCTATCCAAATTACAATTATGTCACTCTTGTTTGCTGTATTACCTAGTGGTGAGGCTGTAAAAAAGCCGATGAAACACTGGTTGTCGATCGACATGACCGCATGTTCATGTTAATAGCGGATTTTCAAACTCTATCTAATAATAATAACGTATATTTTGCTTCAGCCCTCAATAATGACAATCGTGAGGAATACGAGTAATACATTTCATTTTATAAAAAGTCAAAGTAAATCAAAACAAAACAAGTCAACATTTCAGAAAAGGCATCGCATAGTGCATAAAAATTGAAACATAGAGAATATATATGATAGAAAAATGAACACTCATAGCGAAAAAACCATCATTAAACAATCTGGCCATGTAAATGAAACAGGATTTTTTACGTGCTGCAGTTTTACGCAGTGGAATCATGTATATGTCGCTGTGAAACAATGTGTATGGCATTAAGTGTGACATTGGATGATTTCGATTTGACGAGATCTTTTCAAAAAAGCTTAAAGCCTTGCACAGTGCGTCGGTAGGACAAAGGTACAAAATCCGCACAAGAGCAATTGGTCTCATTACAGATGATCTTATGACAGCGAGCTTGAACTCTTTCTATCAAATTGCTCTAAAGATTTATAATAATTGGTGAACAATATTCAATGATCGAACGGATACAAGAGTAACAAATTAAGCAAAGCTAAGATTTGCAAAGAAAAGGCCTCAATTGTTGCAAGATGAATGGTGGTATCTGTTTGACTTAACTCCTTGATGTTGTTACCATCCTCAAATTTAAATTTAAAATATACTGCTTTTATGATTTTTGCCTTGGGATTCTGCTGGTCATTAGGTTTGTTGCATTCATTCAATTGGATGAGAAGTTGATGTAATCATTATGAACAAATCTTGACCAATCGTAATTGCTTGAAATTGCGCAATTACTATGCACAATTTGCATGTATTTTCAAAATCTCCATTTGAGTAATTTTTCAGCATAGCTGAACTATCCTAATGCAACCAAGCATGCTCCAAGTATAGTCGTGAGACGCCTTCATGTGATTGCTGATCAAGACAGATATTTTATCAATGTCATCTCCCATCAATTTCAAATAGATACTCAAAACATCCATTTTTGAAAAAGAGTGCTAAAAACCAATGTTAGGAACGATTGAATTGTAGGAGCATCCAAGTCCGGGGTCACCAGGATTATCCCCGCACTCCCAGGTAAAATATGGCCAATGTGTTGATGACTTGAATTCCATTAACAATTCCTTCCGAATGATTTGCAATAGACATTCTGAAAAAATCAAATTTCATGAGTAACACATAATCAGTGACAACGACTAAGACAATAAAGGACATCAGCATCCTTGACTCCCCGATCGCACTCGCCTGACTCAGGAATCGAACCGAAGTCCGCGGTGGAGACGAGCTCGCACCTTCTTCACTACGCCACACTGACGATACAAAAGGAATGCGAGTGAAGGCAGAAGTCATCTTCAAGTGATGTCGACAGCATTGTCCTATTATTATTGATAGAATGCTAGTAGCATTCTTGTTGTAGCGAGACTTCGGTTCGATTCCCGGGTCAGGCGAGTGCGGTTTGTGAATCAAGGGCGTTGTAGTCAGCATCGTTGACTTAATAGCTGTCATGCTCATTAGATATTCAATATATAATCTTGAAAATCTCTTTTTGATGCTCTGAGTGCATAAAACTAGCCGTTTTTCTAAAATTTCTAGTGCGTCACGTTCTATTAACAATCACATTTGTATGTTTTTAGAATAATAACCTTTTTAAACTCAGTTTGCAAACATATCCCATCATTTCAAACAAGCTAAAACTTCATTCTTCAAAATGATGAAATTATGAGGTCTGCGCGGAAAAAAATAAAATCAGTGTTTAGTCATCGTCTTCTCAGAGCACCTTCATTATCTTGTGTTAATTAGATCGACAAGATGCTCATTATCAACAAGAAATTCTGACTGCTTTTGATTAAAAGTCACCTCACAAATCGTCAACTCAAGACTTTTTCTACACGCAAATATCATAGCGACAGACCCTTCTGTCTCATCAGATTAATGATAATTTCATTACAGCTCTCAATATAGTCAAATAATGTACTTTCTTTAATTCAAATAAAAATCGCTTTCTCACCTTTGCAAGTCACACGAGTCACCGCAATCTATTCTCTAATTATGTAATGAAGAAAAATTGCTCAAATCTTTAATATTGTCAATGTGTTATGAGCTACAAAACTGTCAAAGTTTAGATGCAATTCTGACAGTAAATGATGGATCAAATGACACTAGTAATTAATTACTGCTAAGTTGTTTATTCACATTGTTCTGCTTTTAATCTAAATTTGACGAATGCTTTTGCAATGATTGAGACGATTCAAAGTTGTAAGTCCATAGAGGTCAAAAGTGTACTCTGATTGCATTAAAATCAAATTTTAGCTTGAACTGAAAATACTGATGAATTCGAATAGATGTGAAGTCGATAGATTAGGGAGATAAAGACAAAGTTCGACAGCCATATAGACTATGTCTCATAGGACCAAGTATTTGATCTTTTATTTCTATGAAGGGAAGTGTTTTAGAGGTAGACGAAGTGTTTTAGAGAAGTGTTAAACGGTAGACGACGGAAGGCGAGCAGGAATCAGGCAGCTGATCTTTAGGAGAGTGCACTGGAATGTGTCTGGTTTGGTATAGAAAAGTGACACTGGCTGCAGGCGAAAGGCCTCCTAGTCCGGCAGCCAGAACGAGTTTCTGCAGGGAACGAAGCCGAAAATAAGACTTTCACAGAATGTTGTACACCACATGCTCACTACGAATCGGTGCGTCTGCCGAGTTCTAGTGAGTTTCTCTTCTTGTCAGACAGGATCAAGGAAAAACACATGTAAATCCAATGGGACTCAGATTGCAGTTTTCGGCTAAAATGAAATTTTCTATGTTTTCTCTGATTAAACAAAAAGTACTAAGCCCAGAGTCATAATGTTTGGCATGGAATGTCTTCAGGTCATTTCCTGTCATGTTCATGCACCCCTGTCTATATATCTAAACGCATTTAGATTTGGCGAGCTTCTTAATGTCGGCAAACACAAACATTTTGGGCAACTTGATCCATTTTTAACCACATTTTCACATACATTCCCGATTAGATGCATGATAAAAGCACATGCATATCATAGGAAATGACCTGAAGACATTCCATGCCAAACATTATGACTCTGGGCTTAGTACTTTTCGTTTAATTAGAGAAAACATGCTGAGTTTCATTTTAGCCAAAAAACTGCAATCTGCGTTCAATTGGATCTACATGTGCTTTTCTTTGATCCTGTCTGACAAGAAGAGGAACTCATTAGAACTCGGCAGACGCAGCGATTCGTAGTAGTCATTTGGTGTACGTCATTATGTGAAAGTCTCAATTTCGGCCTCGTTCCCTGCAGAAACTCGTTCTGGCTGCCGGACTATCCAGAGCAATAAAGATAATGAATTCGGCTAGACGCGCGCTTTCATTTATCTACAAATTGTCACATGGACGTAGATGTTTCAAAGAAAGAATTGTGATATGCCGCTATTGAGCAGCTCATCTACATGTAGTTTGATGCAAATAAAAAGACAGTTCTTAAAATGCTGATTTGATTACAAAGTTTGAATTTACAATTTTCCTTCCAGGATTGGCAGAAACGGGTTTATCTCAATATGAATAAATTGTAAAATGCAAATGCCCACTAAAATCACATTTGTGAACAAAATATGTTGATGTGGCTTATTTCGGGTAATGTGAAGCGGGTTAAGGTAACGTTATAGTCAATAAGATGAAATGGAAGGTTCCACGATGATGCAAAGGGAATTACGAATGGATTTTGATATCGGTTACCACAACCTCTATGAGAATCGTAGGAGGAGAGGCTTAACCAAATTAGCCTAAAACTATTCTTGTCGGCAGAGAATCAAGGAAGGCGATCCTCAATTTGATCTTTCCCTCAGGATCTTCGAAGCTGACGTTTCAAATTCTCCGAGACAGAGGGTCATGCACTTTCATCACATGCTCTTTCTTATTCGCCCGTCGATTTTGTATGTTAAGCTGTCATTGTCAGTAAAAATAGCAATTACGCAACATTCGATTTCACTGCATATTTCAACAGTTGAGTAGCAGTTACGATAAAGGCTTTGCTCTAGGTCCCACCAGGCGCACATATTTTGCATATCAGTTTCGTCCAACATTTGTTCATTTCATTCGTAACAAACTGAATTTTGCGATAAATTAGCAAATTCTGTTATTCTAGACGTGAGTCTACTTCTGGGAATCTTTAAACATTTGAATTATTTTATTTGATAAGAACATTGCATCATTGAATATCATAGGTTGTAGGAGCCTGGATTAACCGCATGGATGGTTGTATCATGTGAATGTTATGTGTTAAAGCCATCCATGTGGTTTACCTTGGCGAAATATGATGAAGCGGTATAGGTATGATGAAATATTTTAGGAATAATCAGACGGCTGCTTTGGAAATCTAATCATAAAGATGCTTCTAACCCTTCTCAAATCACGATTTTAGGTGAGCTTCTAAAAGTCAAGGTACAGCACTCAGAAGCATTTATCTATATGCTATTAGTCTATATGCTCTATACTTCAAATGGAAGCAGTTTCATTGCCCTTATAGTAGTTATCAATCACAGACTTTGGAAATTAAATGAATACACAAAAATGCGAAATATTTTGATCACTATGTTAAGTTGGGAAGAGCCAAGTCTTGTTGGATATTCAAAATCTACACTGTAAACCGTTGACTGACAATTGACAGACATTTATCCTACAAAATCTATTTTGTCGGTCATTGTTAGCTGTTGTAGGATGATTGCCACTGAACACCTGCAATATCTGACAAAGAGCGACAAAATGAATAGCAATAAATTATAGCTTAAATTTTATCAGAAATGTAAGTAATTAATTAAATCATGGTTTTGCCACACAATAATACAGATTGCCCAAAAGTCAAGCAATCATTAATCGAAAAAAATCAATCAATATTCAACAGTATTTGCTTAGTTAATTTGCATACAAAGCATTTGTTTCGATGTCGGTGGAGAACCTACAAATTCGTCGGATATCGCAGGATATTGGAGGTGACAATCGTCGGTTGATTTTGTCAGTAATTTTGTTGGATAATTGTCGGTCTACGGTTCACATTGTAGTCTCTTTTTACATGCTCTGCGATATATTCGATTAGAAGAAGATAACTAAAGATAAATAAAATAATCTGAATGAATGCTTTATTGAAATTGCACATTTGTTGTATTTTCTGTGATCCTCTTTTCTTTTTGATTTCACTGTTCATGATCCTGATGCCTTAAGAGTTATGACTAACCTCTCGGATTTATATACTTTACAGAATTGCAGATAGAAAACATGACGTGACACGTACTTTTATGAAAATTTAAATTGTATCTAATACTTGTACTTACAATGTTTGTGCATGTTTATTGCAAATAAACATCTGATTTCTGATATTGCGATCAGCGCCTGCCGATCATCTTCAGCCAAGAATATCCAACAAAACTTGGTTCTTCCCAACTCAACAGAATTATGTCAAACCAAAGCATCTTCTTAGACACCTGGTATGTCATTTGTAAATGGACAGCCTTTGCAGTTCTGTTGCGAATTCTTAAGCACTATTAGAATTTTCTTGGTACTGTATGAAATTGGCATTGAATTCTAAAATACATGAATGATGGGTGTGAAAGATAGAGACCCTGCCTACAAGATTATGAAGGTCTAAGTGACTATCACACGACAAGAACGCGAAAAATTACACTTCGCCTAGACCTGTAGGTGCTTGAGGGATAACTTTTTAAAATTTCCGGTGCACCAGTGCGAGCAGGTGCGGCTAGCGCACAGCCCTAGTAAATACCCATGGGAAGAAATAACTTTCAAATCACTACCTTGATTCATTCATCTGCAGCTATTTCATAATATTGCAGTAGTTGTGTTATTTCTTTTAGATCCATTCATTGTCGTCTTACTTTTAAACAGAAGCGCAAGGTCATATTTCTATGGAGTACATCCTAGAAAAGCGTTAAATTACTTTATGTTTTTATGTCTGTGTTCAAATGCAATCAAGTGGCACATGAAAACTTGCCTGCTGCTCAACTACATGAAGTTCACCGAATAGCCAATCCGAGATTTTGTTTATGATAAAGAGCTTTCGAAGCGGAGATTGGAATATCTGAAGTGACATGAATTTTCACAGCACTCATGGGGTGGCACTTGACCGCTGCGATTCACCTCAGACTTCAATGCTTTTGAGAATCATTTTCATCGCTAACTAATGATATGCAGGACAGAGTTCTCAAACGGAAGTTGACGACACATTCCTGTCACCGAGCCCTGCACAAACTTTGAATTGTTTTAGAAGCTGACAGAACGCCCGGATTATATTTCACCTTCACTAATGGCGTCAATGAATCTGGAAAGCTGGGAAAAGTAGCTGTGGGGCATGGCAATGATCTTGTTACCTTTTTGATTAACGTGATGATGATCCTGGAATGAAAGAGATTGCATAAATCGTTTGGAATTCATCTCTGTGCAAGCAGTAAGAGCGATGCAAAGAGGAAAAGAGGAAATCAGATGAACGGAATTATGTAAATTTGTGAAATTGTAGCTGCCATCATAAGCAACGGTTGAAAGTGTCTCAAGTAGTACCTGAGACGTTTGTTTTCGACAATTCAACTTAATCATGGCATGTAAACGCTTTTTATTCGATGTCTATGGTGTTCTGTAATTGATGATCGGCAAGACTTGTGGAGGAATACAATTACGTGCTCATACTGAAAGTCGAACAGCTTTATTGAAAGTGATCATGCAAAACAATGACACAACATGGTAAAATTCAGACCTTCGAAAGTGCATTGAAGATGAGGTAACTAATCTGACTTTGCAGTAGGCAAAACTGTGTTCCACCAAGAGTCACGACATAGCGCAGGTTGTGGAAATTAATTGAATCAAGGCAAATTTCTGATACATTTTGAACTATATAATTCTCACCCGATGTTCGCTAATCTCAACTGGTACTAAATGTGAAATGTATTTTCCTTTAAGCAAGAATGCAGAGTGCGTTCAGATGTCTAGGGTTTGCCCCCAACATGTCTCGAACCCACCTTTTCGGGATGCAGAGAGAACACTCGGCCACAGGGTCATTGAGCCTGTAGAAATTCCTTTGGCCGGAGCATTTCATCCACAGTTGTCGGCAAGATTTTAGGATTTAATCTGGGGAATTTCTGGCCATTTCAGTAGGCCTACTTGCCGACAGCGAATGTGGAAGGAAGTGGCTACCTTCTTTGACCTTGTATGGTGCATAGTCGAGTCCTTGTCAGATATACTTTTTCCCCCCAAAAAACCGCCAATATGCATCCTAGCAAAAGCTAGAAAATAGTCACATAAAACGACCATGAACAAACAGCTTTGTCCAGTCTTGTCCCACTAACTTAAGCAAGGAGAAAAGTCGGAATCTCTATGGTTATAGCGCTGATTTTATGGTTGATTCAATTATCTGCACACGGATGTTTTAACAGTACAGCAGCAGAAATGCGACCGGGGACCCCTGGTGAGGTGAAACAGCTCGTTTCTACTATGCCTGTGTCAACGCACGTATTTAGAGCCACAATCATGTTAGCAATTTTCAACTTCTAATAATTTTAGAAACTTCAAGCAAGGTTGGACCTTCGGTTTTGGGTCTACCTTGGGTAAGTAATAAAAAACTTGGATCTTCTACTGATGCTGAATATATGCAGATCAAGTTATAAAATTGATATTTTGATTTGAATCTTAGGAGAGCTACAGGATAAGAGCACAAAGTTTTGATATTTTATCAAATTTCCAATGGATTCACAGAATCTTTCAAAAATGAAGTACCTGTGATTACTAGCTATTTCATTCTGGGCTTGACGATTATCGCGCATTGAAAGTTCATAGGCCTACAGATTGTATCTACTGTGAGTTTACATGTCTTTTGCTGCATTTTTGCATATTGAATTTTTAGATATTCCGCATATTTTACATCTTCGCAGTTATCTTCTCACCCTTAACTTTCTGCGATGGCCGACATTTATCCAAAAATTGAAATCATTCCGATTTCGTAGTCTAATTATGTTTAACCATTCACTTACTGCGCACCTATAATATTTATCAAGTTTGTTTATATTTCTGAATGATAAAATGAAAACAATTGCTTTGTCATGAGCAATGTGTAACTCAATCATAATTAAATCAAAGATCCTCAATTAGTCAGCATATCAGTGTAGGTTAAATAAAAAGAAAACTCTATGACGTAGTACATGTACTTAAGCTACTGATTACAATTATTGCAATAATAAATCGTTTCCCACTAATACCACACTTTTCATGTGCCCAATAGGAATTTTGGCCTATAGAGGAGGAATCTTCATGTCAGCACAAAATACAAAGAATGCACTTCGTCTACTTGATTTCATTCATTTATTGAAACTAGGGCTTGGGTTTTAACCCCAAGATTTTACCCAACCTTGCTTCAGAAGCATTTGAAAGCAGCCAAATGACCCTTTAAAAAGATGATTAATGAAAGGATGAACACTCATCCTTTGATTTATAATTTAGAAAGTAGGACAAAACCAATCGCTCTGATGACTATCTGCTACAAACAGAAGAGTTTCTCTGTCATTTTCTCACTTATCACAGCCTTTACCAGTGAAACTGATTTATCAACACGAAAATGAATAGTTTAGCAATTCATCTTCAGATATTCCGCATCCATCGATGCCAAGCATTGACCTCAGCCAAATCAAAATCCGATGCTTCCTGTTCCTCAAAGATAAGAGAAAGAATCGCATTGAGTACTGATAACTGGACATCGACGCCACAAAAGATTCATGGAATAAGAGGAAAGAAAAATCTTGGCGACTTTCTATCAAATGACAAGATGTAATTTAGAAGGCAAATGATAGAGCCAAAGTTCTGGTAAGAGGGACAATGTCCGTTGTTCTATTGAACTTCATCAAGTGATAGTCATCTCTCGTCAATTATTTACTCTTCTGTGCTCCGTCGTCGCTGTAATAAGGGCCTTCAGTTAACGTCTGTCATTTCCTTCTGATTCTTGCTTGTCTGATGAGATCTTCGTGTTTCGCCAAAGTAGCTTGTATGAAGGAGAGCGTTGCGTAATTTGCAGAAGACTTTTTATAGAAGAGCTGAATTTGTAGAATATTGCGTTTTCCTCTTGCCCTTTTATTTGTTCATTAGAGCATGTTGGTACGTGTTCGAAATAAGGAAATTCATTTCTTTCATTATTATTTGACGAATTTTAAGTTAGTAGGCTTAAGTGTTCGCATGAAGTCGTGCAGTAGTCGCAGAAAATTATTCAGCCACGTAGAATAGGGGAACACGAATACACCTGCATGTACGTAAACGTAGACCATGATAGTGTACCAATGCACAAAAAAATACAACATTTATGATTATTGTGGTTAAAGAAGCCTTGCATCGATCGTTGAGATTACTTTTGCATAAACTGTTTCCGAACTCTTGAGATTGGTGACTCAACTCATGAAACCACTTTTGACATAATGCATGAGACCATGTTCGGCAGCCACAGCGAGTTTGCATCCATGTCTATGAAACTCAACCCTCACGAAAATTCCTCATGATTTTTTATGAGATTTTTACTCATATATATCTCATGAATTTTAATGCGGATTTGGAACGTTTTTGCATGAAATATCTCATCAAATTTCATGAGCTTCCTCATGAAAATCTCATTAATTAACTAACAGCTGCTTTTCATACTTCCGAATTCATTTTTCTCGCATACAGTTATTGAAGCTTTCTTGGCCTAGCCACATTGCCCCAATGCATTGCCATGCCATGTCCACAATGCAATTTCAGTATTCGCAAAAATAGACCGCTATTTATCATGATCTTATGTTTAACTGTGATTGTATATATGTCTATTTTCAGTATCTTGCATAGTAATGATAATTTTAAAGTCAAATTATACGCTCGTATATGCATCATTTCGAAAATGCTGTTGCACATCGCCATGATACATCCTATACATTTTTATTTCTATCTTTTATAGACTGACCTTGAAGATCTTGATCGATTGAATAAGCTTTCTTGTGGTTATTTCCTTTCGCGGCTAGCATGCATAACTTACTACTTATACGCTAATTTTCACGAAGACCTCATAAATCCTCATGATTTTCTCATGAACGCGATCAAAGCATCATGAGAACATCATGAGTTAAATATTTTCTTGTGAGAATATCATGAGAGTCATAATAATCTCATGAGCTCTCATAAAAATCTCATGAATCCGCATTAAATTTCATGAGTTCTCATGAAAAATTTTCGTTAGGGAACACTTTCAGATAATTGGCAAGACCACTAATGTCGGATAATGCAAGTATTTTGAGGAATTTAGTCCACATTTTACCATATTCTCGCATACATTGCCAACCAGAAACATGATAATAACACATGCACCCATGATCGAAAAGTGAACGACTTGCACACAATTAAAGAATTCAAATGATTAGGAAAAGACACTAAATTGACTACTGATATTTGCCATTATGCCGGCTGTTTCACGACATAGTTTCAGACCATGGACATCCACTCCATCACTTGACTCTTCCCGTTTTGAAAACTCACAAAATTTTCGTTTGCCAATGATAACCACCGCTGTACGTGCTAATAGTTACTTAATTGAAATGTCAAGACTATACAACAGCAATTTCTCTTTGTAAAAAGTTTATTTGCATTATGTTTTTTCTTTTGTTAATATTTTTATCAAGTGACTATGTTGTGTTAACTTCGTGCCCCGCGCTTCTCAATATCGGGGTTGTGATTTTTCTCTCAATAAAACGATTTATTATTATTACTATATAAAATTTTATTAAGTAGTATTTACACAACATTTGATTTCACAATACTCTATTCGGTGTTCATGGCACAATGGATGACCAATGTCTAATTCACAGATATTGATTCTAGACTCATAATGAGAAGCAAGGGGCTTCATTGAAAGGTATCGCACAAAATGTGTGCGAAAAGTGGCAAGATACTTTCGAAAGAAGTACCTTTCAAAATACATAAGCCAAAAAGCTGAATTTTGTGTGGTTCAGATCCAGCAATTTTAGGCAAAAGTTTTCTAAAAATGCGCTAAAATTTATGATCACATGTGCATGCGTTTGGTGGCTTAGTTTTGCGAGGACCACAAGAAAATTGGACAGTAAGGCCGACGCCTCCCCAACAGAGGGATCAGTTTCAGTTTTGGAGTCGTGACGCTTTTTGTATCCTACGTCTATCCCAGAGCAGCAACATTTCATTGTCTTTCGCGATTACTGTGCTTCCCTCGGTGATTCTGGCAATTTCCTTCGCGATCAAACTGTCGTATGTTCATCAAATTGTCGTCATTCATCAGCACCTTAAATGCTTGCAATAATCTGTGTCACGTTTGTCAATCAATTAGTGAATCACATCAGTCAAAGATGTTTCATTCCGAGCATACTTGCTATCCCATAATTGGCCAGAATAAGACAGAAGCATTCTAATTCAAAAATCTTGAAAATTATTGAATTCAAGATGAAGTTTGAGGTGTAAAGCTTCATCAAAAATATCAGTCAGTATTCATGCGCTTTGTCAACAGTGTGTTTGACTTTGGTGCTATATGTGATAATGAACATCGAAGCACACATGAGTTTAGTTGTACAAAACAAATTCTAGACACATCTCAAATGTGAGCATCTCTAAAATAATTACGGTCGGGTTTGGCTTGCAGTTCTGGTCGCAGGGGTTGGAAAACGTTATTAGCAATTTGATTGGTCTCATCTTTTTAGGAAATCAATTAATTCAATTGGATAACATGATCAATCAATTATTTGCAATTAATTAATAATTGTTTGCAATTATTTTTTATCATTGCCAAATCTAGGCACATCTTTCCACATGACTGACAGTTGCCTGATAAATGTTAAGAGCATTTGTTCCATAGCACATAGTGAACAAAGGTGCACTTAAATACTCACAGAAATAGAATTCACCTGAAATCACATGCATGCAATTTCTGCATCATTACGTTCGTTGAACTACTTTGCATGACAAAACATATAAATGCACTTATAAAACAATATTAAGCAATGACTGATAATTAATATTTACATTCTCTTCTATACTGCGAGCGCAATATTTTCCAATTCAAACACTGAAAGACTGCCACTCTGACCATCGCGATGCTACATCACAATTTGCGTTTATCTAAGAAAATATGAAACATTTATATTTACAATTTAGAGGCTTTTAAATCAAAGTATAAATGACTGCTATATATTATTAACAGTCATTGCATTAAGTTAAAATCAATCATTTCTTCGTTTTAAATACGAGAAGGCGCACAGAATATCATATCATTGACTGTATAACTTACAATAAGCGTCGCATTCAATCATTTCTTCGTTTTAAATGCGAGAAGGCCTTATCATATGTCATATCATTGACTGTGTGGGCCTATATGTTGTACTGTATAATTTACAGTGTACAGGGTGATTCAAAAGTCGGAGCAAAAAGTAAACGGCGATATCTGAGTGATTATCTAAAAAACTTTGGAAGAGAAAAACATAGTGGGAATAAACAAAAATCGAATTGAAATAATAATTAGTGTGCTAATGTAACAAATAGATTATCAAATCCCATTCCTTTGACAACTTAAAGAAGAAAAAATTAGGTCGGTATCTTAAATAATCACTCAGATATCGCCGTTTACGTTTTACACCGACTTTTGAATCACCCTGTACTTGTGAATAATTGCAATTAATTGGAATGATTGGCAACTGTTCCAATCAATTAATTGAATTGAAGATGGTTCATCAGTCAATTAATTGCAATTTTATTTCCGATCAATTAATTTTTTCCAGCCCCTGTCTGGTCGTGCTTGCACAGCTGTAGTTTGCATGTGTGTGAGATTCATGTAAATGTAATATACCTTTGTAAATTGTTTGCTTAAATCATTTTGTGTTTCTAGCAACATGTTTACTGCTTAGCTAATACCACTGTTCAAAATTAGCACTTAGAGATCTCAGGGAGGAGGACCAGCGGAGCCCCGGGCCGCATTTCGTCTAGCAAAGATGCACTGTTCAAAAAAGTCCCTGTGAGAAATTTTGTACAAGGACTTTTTGAGCAGTGTATATGAATCGCTCATGCCCATATAAAATCATAATAATTCATAATATCATCATGACAATAATTCTGCATGATGCTTCATTTCAGCTGCATTAGTAGAAATACAATTATGTTGAATCTGGTGAATGATGGCAGATCATAGAAATTGACAGCAATAAAACCTCTAGAATGGAAATTAAGCTTCATGCAATGCACAATAACGGCACATGAATCGCACGCATTTTCACTTAGATGCACCTGCCAACGTCTGTATCATATTGGTGGGAGTCACATACAAAAGTAAATCTTTTTTATAATTGGTTCATGAGCTGCAACTTAACTTCCCCCCGGTGAGTTGTGCCGCTTTTGAGTCAAATTCATTCTAGCGAACTAGCAGATAAACAAGTTTTGGCAGATAGGCCAAGCAGTTCACCCTCAAGTAATTTTCTATCAAATGAAAGGTGATATTGTGCATGTTGCGTTGTGAGTGAGATTCACCGATCATGCTCGAGCATTATTGTGTATTGTGTTAGAAGACCACAAATACAAGCATGCTAGCAAGCATTGCTTTCCATCGTTATCGAGCGTGACTGGTTGGCTTATATGAACAACTCAGCATAAATCAATATCAAAGATGAAAGTTTCATTGAATATCTAAAGAGAATGACAACTATTAAGTCAATAAAATATACCAACACTTGTGATTCCCCGACCGCTCTAGCCCGACCGAGGAATCGAACCGAAGTCCGCGGTGGAGAAGAGCTCGCACCTTCTTCACTAGGCCACGCTGACGGTTCAAAAGGAATGCGAGTGAAGGCCATAGAAATAAATAAACTGTTTATCTGAAGTTCGCTAGAATGGAAATTGACTCAAGGTCGCGGCACATCCGGGGGAACTAAGTTGTGGCAGGAGGAACCAATTAGAAGCTTCGACTTACTCATGTGACTGATTCTAACCCAATGATACAGACGTTGGCAGGTGCATCTAAGTGAAAATGCATGCGATTTATGTGCCATTTTTGTGCATTGCATAAAGATTAATTTCCATTCTAGAGGTTTTATTGTTGTCAATTTCTATGGTGAAGGCAGATGGGAATTACGTACGTGCGAGTGCGTGGCATAGTGAAGAAGGTGCGAGCCCGTCATCACCACGGACTTCGGTTCGATTCCTTGGTAAAGCGAGTGCGGTCGGGGAATCAAGGGTATTGGTTTGTTTTATTGACTTCACCCTTGTAAAGTTGTCATTCTCTTTAACAAAGCAGCTGATCTTGGGTCAAATTTATTTGTTTGATAAAGACACCATAGATTCACCGGTCGTACTAAGAGGGTTGACAGCGATTTAAGTGGTAAAACCACAGAATTAAATATTTTGTTTATCTTCTTCGGTTTTCGAAGCGCGCGCTGATGAATCTAATTCTGTTGGTAAGACAGACATTCTATGAAGAGGTCCGGAGACCCCGTCTCAGACGGCTGTATTTATAGAAAGAAATTTGGCATCTACTACCACAACATATCACGCAATTTCAGTTCACATGTTCAGAGTCGCTCATTGCTGCATTACTGTTGGAAAGGTTATCTGTATTATATCACAATAAATGAATCTACTGCAATTGTTGTGTTGTTACAAGCATTTCTACTCATGTCAAATCGACGTCGCTTTCACCTCCATCCGCCTCCAACGTCCCCTCAGCGTGCATGAACAAAATTCATCACAATGCGGATCTGAACGAACATTTTTCATTGAATCAGCAAACTGAATTCCATCCAAAATGTGACGAATTCGATGTATCTTCACGGTCTTAAATCTCGTCAACAGAATTCCCATGAAATGGACATGCGACATGACCAAGTTCGACTGCTACAATTTGTCTCTAACACTTTGCGCATCAGCACTAACTAGACCATTCATTCCACTTCTGTGTCCTCAAGAATGCAAACATTCGACAGTCCCACTCCAACCGTCACCAACTTTTTTAATGCAACAGCGAGCCAAACTCTGTGTGCACGTCTCGCCGACTTTCTTGGACGTATATTTTACTGTCGGAATTAGAGATCTGAAAATGAAAGTTTTAGAGACGAAAGTCTGTTCAGTAGCAGGCGAAGTAAATGATGAATGGGGTCAAGTCAGGATATGCCAAAGATATAGGTAAATATTTGTATGACAAGCTTTTGATAAGTGTTAGATGTCGGTCTTCCTTCAGTGGAAGGTGTTGCTTTTCTCCTGTCTTTGTTTAACTAGGAATGATGATTATTTTCCTGTCGTGTCCTATCAGTCAAGTAAAGAGATTCTTACATGGAAGGAAGAGAATCACAGATGCTAGGATCATGATGACAACACGATACGAGTGGCCTGAGATTCTAAGGCGAAACTGTGAATGAATCAACTCTGACAGGGATTCTGTGGGTTATTGCATTTCCACATCCGCTACACGAGGCCTATAAACATGTGCAAACATGTACAGACTCAACTCACATAAATAATTGAAATATTTGTGAATTTGATTAGATGAGTAAAGTCAAAAAGTTCAATAATGATGAGTCAATGGAATATAGTTACTCAAAGCTCATAAACAATATTTAGGGGGTGGGGAGCCACTAAGGCTTGTTGCCCCTAACAGCAGAGCTGGAACCTGATCGTTGTTTTCGGCCTGGCCCGGATGAATTTTGTATTTGGGTCCGGGTTGACGAAAATTCCAGAAATGTGTTACTTGCTAATCGTCTATCGATTGTTGCTTCTGGTCGAGAAAGCATGCGGCATTTATGACTATTCCGTCGCATGCCGGTATTTACTTCATCTCATTGCTAAATAACCATGTTGATAAGCCGTCATATGAATTGATTCATACAATAATGATGATCAGATGAGGAAGATATTTCTAATTTCAGACAATAAATGTCGGTACGGGTATTAGATATTCCATACACAGGAGCTTGCCGAACATTCTGGTTCGGGCCGGCCCGCGCCCATGTCTGCTCGACCCACCCAGGGCCTGAGACCGCTCCTACCTCTGGCTGTCACTATGAACAGCTTAACCCCAGCTATGTTATTCTTCATCAATTTTTCTCATAGACACGTTTAATCGTTATAATACAGGTTGAAGACATGACCATTGATATCTAAACTTATATTTCCTATTTTGAAGATATCTTAATGAAATGCAATGTGATATCATGCTTTCATCGGATGTCTTTTGATTGGGGCACCTTTTGAACGTACGGGTATCTAACATTTAAAAACTTGCACCTATACTGTATCAAAAGCATTATACTGCAAACTGCATTATTAGAAACGTTGTCTGCCACGGAAACCCCCTTTATTATGGAGCTGTTATCATGATGCCGTGTGTCCTCAGTGTAACATGTTTTTCAACATGCCTTTCAAAACATTGTAGTGTCGGCTTTTTATGACAAAATGACTGTAGAGATCCCAAATTATTTCCGACTTATTTCGCATTGCTTATATTTTCAATAAAATGGACACCAAGTCAATGTTGCTTTTAAAATCTAAAGAATAATCTAATCAGTGAAGCATTGAATAGTTGCTGCAGCCATAGTTGCCTTGAGCCATTATTATGTACGTACATGTGCATTATGCGCATGGAGATTACAAGGTCCATTTTATGAACAATTCTATACATTTATTTGGCCGAATTTTGTGATGCATCAGACGACATTTCCACATTTTGCACTTTCATTTTCGTGCTTTTTTTGCACTGACTCTCAGAATATATCAAGTTTTAAACCTTGAATTCGATTCATTGTACGAAGTAAGTAAATCGCAGTTTTGTAAATACTTTTTGAGTGTCATGTACTCGACTAAGGAGATTTAATAGCACAATCCCTCATGTACGCGATGAGTAAAGTCAAAGCTCATAGGATCATAGCTAAAGTAAAAGCAAGGATAAGTCTTAATCTGGCAGGCGAAATTGGATTCTGTTGACATTTCATGCAATACTCTGGAGAGACGTGTCAGAGGAAATCGTGAGCTGGTTTGTTAGCAGATTTTGTTAAAAACATTTCAAACTATTGAAATTAGCTGCTGTCAAGTTGATTAACCTTTATAAGGCTAGAAAGTGATTTGTGTGGACAATATTGATGACAATTAACCACATAATTCGTCTATCACTTGAAAAGAACATTGAAATTCTAAAGAACACCTTCAAAACGTTGTAGGCCTACTTGAAAAAATCGAAAATATATTTTGTGTGGTTGAAAGTTAAAATGCATTTGTATAATCATATTAACTTTTGCGTTGCTATTCCGGTCTTATCCAAACTTTATCCCAATTCAAATCTTCATCGTGATTCATTATGAGTTGGAATGCATTCACGCAAATAGAAGGCATGGATATAGATCCATTTACGTGCTTGATCAAAATATAAGCCCAAATTTACTAAAAGTACCATGAACGAAAAATTCCAATATCAAAGTAGACTTCAAAATTCGATCGTTGTTTTCCGCGTAGCCTTTGAGTCGAGATTTCTTATTTACCATAGTTATGTAGTTCAAGTGTATGCCTATTCAACTCATGTTGGAACCAGCACGCATATTTTAAATAATTTAAACGACTTTTAAAAAATGTGATTGAAGCAAAGTTTCAATAGCCGAAGAGAACACATTAGGGCAAGAATAATTTTTCGGTTCAAATTGAGGAACGTTTATTTGTCGACCGCAGAAAATGAATCAACTGTGTCATGTTGCTCAATTAGAAATATATAATGCATTCGACTAGGATTCCCACTTCAAATTCTATATGGTTTTGCAGTATTACATTCATGCGCTTCCTTGCTTTGGTCGTTAACGTTCCATTTCTTTCAGGCCTGAAGTTCATTATTTCATGCATATTCTTCGGTGATCAAGAGGTTGTCAGTGACTTACCCCAAAGACATCCCATCTGGCTGTAGCAAAAAGGAATTATGAAGTCTCGGACGGAATCCGCCTCCAAGGCTTAAGCTCCGAGGCGTATCGATGGTGACATCTCATTGGATCGCTTCCCCACACACCCCCCCTAGTCAGTCTCTCATCACCTGCCCTTCTCACTCCCACACACCGTCACCCCAGATTTTCCAATTTCAGTCCCTTTTCCTTTTCCTGGAATTGGTGTGGCTGTGCTGAGTGTTATCGCTCTCTCCACTGTTCTTTCTACGCGCTTATCATACGCTGCTCTGCCAACTGTTAGGTGTGATCATGAAGGGTGATTTGATATAATGTAATATTGTCTTTTGATAGTATATCCTTTTCATCTGTGTTAAACTTTTGTTAACCATTCTATTAAACATCATAAAGTCATTCATAACAAAATTCAATAAAAAACGCAGTAACGTATAACACATTTATTGAATAAAAACTTTTGTAAATTTTACTTCTTTACATTGAACTACGTTACTGTACTGCAGTATCCACTGCAAGTCCCCACAGTAGCTGTCCACGCTCTGAGTCTCCAGCCAGGGGGCGCAGCCGCTGGCGTGCACACCGCGATGCCGCAGAGGGTGCGCGCGGGGGGGTGAGGTGCAGGGGGTGCCCAATAGATCCAAGGGTGCTAGGGGCGCGGTGTTTTGCCACTGTAAATCTGCGTGTATCTGTGCGTTGTTATTATTCAATTCGACGAAGGGTTGAGCGTTTGAAGTTAAAGTCAAGTCGATGTTCATCGAAGTTGTTTGAAACGTGAGCTGAAGGAGTTTTTGCGAGACGAGATGGTTACACGCGCAATGAAGGAGAGACGTGCCGACTCTGTGTGAGGGCTCAGGTGCTCAATTACTCGACAAGCTGAAAATACAGAAGTACTGCCTCAACCCGCGCCCATACACAGTTCGAGGAATTCGAGTGCGAGGTGATCTCAGGATAGCGCTACCGCAAGGTCACAGTTGCGATGTTGATGGCTCTTCTTCCAATGTCGTGTGCATGTGACCAAGATCAAGGAATTGCAAGGAAATGTTGTTACACAAAAAGGCACAAAACTCGGAACCCATGCTCAAACTATCGATCCGAAGCTTTTGCACTCTCACACACAGTGGAAAAAAAATATCCTTGAAGAAAGAAAATGAAAAAAAAAAAACTCAGATCAAATGTCAAGTGTAGAAGCCGAATAACACGGCACTACAGTGTGCAAACGACAACGTTTAGTTGTGCGAAAAGGATGGGTTTTTTGCAAGAAAAAGAAGAAGCGAATGGGATTAATAAAGTGTAGAATTCCAATTTGATGATCTGTTACAGCTGAGCAAAAAAACGTTTCACACAAGAATGAAAAACGAGCATCTGCCACAGAGCGAATGTTATCCTCATCTCATCGGCTTAAGACGTTCTGAACTCAACGACTCCCAGCATACACCAGAGAGACTTCTACGAAGACAGGTTCGCAAGTCAGAGTTGGTTCGTGTTTCTGTTACCGACATTATTCCAAGTCTTGTCTGTCCTCCTTCGTCGACTCGACACATGTGGGTGTACTTACAGACTTACAACTGTTAATACGCATCTGTTCTGTGAGTCAGTTTTTAAAACTGTCTTTATTACTGGTTTGGCCTGTCAGTGAAGCCTACACATTTGCGCAGTACGACACCCTGCTTCGACGATTGAAGACTTGGTAGTAGCAGCCACAGTGATCTTCCTTTGTGATCACACTTGGCTGTGAAAGTCGCTTGTCGATCTCGAAAAAAATCAGGACGTTTGTTTTGAACTCATTGTCTCGCGAAAAAAAACGAAATAACAGCGATGCGCGTAATATTCGCTAATTGAACTAACATTTTTTGATGAATTGTTTTATATCTTAATCGTTTGTTCATACATTGCCTTTTTGAATTTTAAAAGTAGTACTATAGCAATTGCGCGTGTTGCAAGGAACTCAACCCAAGTTAAGTAATCTCGATGGCGTTTAGTACTCATGATGCACCCCCTAAGAGAAATAATCACGTTCCGTGGCCTGTTGCCTGTGTGTATCCTTCTCTGTCTTGACTGGCGAATGCCTCCTTCAGGCATTCAATAAATCCGTAGATATTTGGGTGTTGATGGAAAATCTGCAAATAATCAAAAGTCAAAATAATTTTATGATATGATATGTAACTTGATATTCATATATAACATGATAATCAATATGACTATCAATGATAGAACATTACAGTCGGGTATCAAGCATCTGTTGAGAAAGCTGTTGTGTATAAACAATACATAGCTTGACAGTGCAGAATACAAAGCTGAATCTCAGCGAATTTACTACAAATCCTTCATAAAATGTTATTAAGGTAAGATATCTCTCATCTACTTGAAACATTTTGTGAAACGGTCGCAATGACATGTTTCTACTGAATACAAGTAATAAATTACATACATTTCGACTTACATTTCGTAGTTTTCCATTTCGGCTTTCAAGAGCGTTGTTCGTCCGTATACCGCTGTCATTATCAAAATGACACCAGATCTCCCGAGAGAACATGGCCTCGATATCATCCACGTAAGTGCTGGTTACATAGTCGACGAACTCTTGACAACTTTCGGGACACTCAGCAATAACCTGTTCCCATACCTCGTCGATTCTATCTGTGGGAAGGAACGGCAATCCCAGGGCTGGTCGAACCACCTCTCTTACATTATTGTCTTCTCGATAACTCGTTGTAAGTCCGTAGCGCTGTACTCCACGCCAAATAGATTGCGTGTAATGAAAATAACATCCACGAATAGACGATTGCGGAAAGCAGTGCTCAATAGCGTTTAATACTGCTTTTTCAAAGTCAACTTGAATTACAGACGGTCGTATTTCAAGATTATACTGTGATGCCTTCTGTATGATCATCTTAAACAGTCTCTTGTAGGTTTCCTCAGACTTGTCGGGTAGCAACGCGTAACAAATCGGGATCATGCTTTTGAAGACATAGGCGTAGATTATATAAACTTGGTAAAACAAGTTTGCCGCAACATGAAATGTCCCATCCATGTAAATGTCTGTTGCTGTAGTCATGATGCGCAGAAAAGGAATAGTGAAAAACACCAAATTCCTGTTCTGATCACCATCGTCGATTCGCAAGAAATCAGCGTCTGATTTCGTAAGTCTCCACTCTCCTGAAAGATTCATTTCTTCCAATGTTCTGGGTTGCTTCGGAAGGCGTTCTGCACGATTCCTGTACATCGATGACTTCAATGATTTGAATGGGGGTATGATTGCATCGTTGTCTGGCTCGCCTGAAAAAGCCACGGAGTATAGTCTCTTCATCGACGTTGTTGGCTGCTCAACAGTACTTTTGATGGCTGCGTTGCGGCTTTTCATCACCTCAACTTCTTCCACTTCACAGGCATGTTCATGATCAAACGTCGAGGTTTTCATGAACTTATCGGACGATATTTTTCCACGGACTTTGCATGACGATCGTCGACAAACACATACAATATCGCCATTTTGGTTGACTTTGCTTTTCTTGAAAAGATAGCCTTCAAAGTAAATTAAGCGAGCACCTTTTCGACTCTCGATGTATTTCGTAGGTGGCGTTAAGAAGTTTAGATTATCATGATTTTTCTTCAACTTTATTTGAAGTCTTATATATATATATTGCATACATTGCAAACATTAATTGGATAATATCCAACACTGACAGCTCATCGCTATCAATGATATTTGATCCTGTAACTTCATCAAAATATCAAAACATTTTGTTATTTAACACCTTTAGACGTACTATTGCTGTCAAACTTCGTCAAATGAGCTGTCATCAATCGATCTATCATCGAAGCGATTGAGTGGCACGTTTATAGAAACTGAATGGGAAGGGCAGTCGTTGAAATTTAGCCGTTTATATTATGTAATCAAGACAAAGGAGCGACTTCTTGGGAAACGACCGAATGAGGTGCAGCCGTATCGATATCGCGGCATCGATCGATTCGCCTCCTCCTTAACTAATTAAGTATGGCTCCAAAATCAGATTATTCCAAGTACAAAACATTAAGAGTGTGAGCTGTCTAAGGGTGGTGTAACTCACTCATCACCAATTTTGACAGAATTCCGACAGATTTTTGAAATTTTAGAAATATTTGCTCACTTTGGCCGCAAGTTTTCTGAATACTTGGTATTTACGATGCCAAACTGGCCGATTGCACATGTTTTAAAAATTAGTACAATAAACAAGTTGATAGGATTGATTAGTGTATGAAATGCAACTCAAGCGAGACATACGTGCACGTATGTGCAAAATGTGGAAGAGGTAGATAAGTATGGAAGAGAATGTATATGAGAAAAGGCATTCTACAACTCTGAGTAGCTTCAAGTATTTGTGAAGAGGGGTTCTTTCTATATCAAGCAATTCAAACAATTCGGAAAATACACAAAATATGCTTTTTAATTATGACAGAATCCTTGAACGAGTCCTTACTTAATCAATTTTAGGGAGCAGTATTCCATAACATTTGAATTTCTTGTAGGATATTCCATGTCTATGGTACAATATCCAATCATGATATGACTCATGGACTCATGTTCATACCCGCATACTTCACTCATGTTGAAGATTGGGCGCTTCGTTAAGGCTGCCTGCAAAACTTAGCAAATTTCAGACCTGCGAAAAAGAGTGCTTTTCAAAGGAAGTCACAAGCCTGCCCTTTCAGAAAGCCAAGTTCAGCGATTTTGGGTGAAATGCTTCTTAAAAATACACAAAAACTAGAATTCACAGAAACATGGATTGACGACTAAGCTTTAAGGGGACATCAGGAAAATACGACAGATTGGACCGAGCGGATCCGGTGTCTGGAAGGAGGATGATAGTAAATTACACATTGCGGAATGGAATGCATCATTCTCCCTCTGTGTGTGCGTGTGTGTGTGTGTGTGTGTGAGTGCCTGTGCGCAAGCCATCATTGCTATGCAAAACAATAGCAATAGGGTAGATCGGACTCTTTCGGCGAGCATGACTGCGCTGACAAAGGCTGTTTATTATTCGGATTCTATGCATTGCTATTCATGAAATATATTCAACATTTCTCCGATTATCATGATAATCAAAACACAGTCGAACTCTTCCTAGATATGAGCAAGATATTTGAGTAAGTTTTGACTTTCCTCCCTTGTTTTTTCCTTTTCCCTTGTCTTCTGCGGCGCCGCTTCACCTTCAATGTCTGAATTGCTAAATGAGTCGGAATTAGTGTCTGGAGTGATCACAGACGGGTAATTGCCCATTTGGGAGATGCGGAAGGCGAGGCGGAAATGGCAAAAGGGAGTTGGGATCAAATCCTCGTACAAACGGGGCAGGAAGTGTTCGCTTTGACTGCAACAGGAAATTCATTCTTCTCCTTCATGAATCCTGGCGAACGGTACTCCGGACATCTCTGTCTCTTTGTGGCCAAGTTCGGAGCTCAGATCATCTCCCGTCTGCTTCCCCGATGCATTCCTAACCTCCTCCGGCTTCCTCCTGCGCTACAATATGGAGAAATGAAGTGAGAAGCCTTTCAAAACATTGACAGCAAAGTCTCCATGCGATATTCAAATTCAAATGGGAGTTTGATGATCCACAGAGAGGGGCTGGATCTCCGGCACACGTTGTTGACCGTTGATGGCAGTTCAGTTTAGACGATGAACGATTGTGTCCCTGAATAGCGGAGGGCTGTTTCACTAGAGCAATCGCGAGTTATCGTTTATGATTATTCTTAACACAACGATGTAATTCAAGCTCCTGATTAAAGTTCAAAAAGCGGTGCATTTACATCTGCGGTGAATGAAGTTCTTTCGAATATTTTAAAAATTTCTGATGTCAAATTCTGTGGCACTTAAAAAAGCCGCTGCTCTTTCAACAGAAGAAGATCGAGGTATTGTGGTTAAAGTGATTATTGAAATAATTGTCGTCGTGAATAATGACGTGAGTGCAAATACTGAGCTCATCAGAAAACGGTAAAAACTTTTTGCCGCCACAAGATAGTGCGGAAAGCACATATTCGTGTTTGTCCATCAGTTATGTTGCCAAAAAATTATATGAAGAAATGAAGATAAAGAAATTTGCCATTTTCAGATGCAACATTTTCTTTCTCACCTGCTTTGGAGACTACTACACTCAGCAGTTTTTTTTGAAAAGTGTCTTACTTTATACATTTGAAATAGAAAACATGCTTAGAGGTTGAGTAGATTCCAAAATAACTGCTAAAGATTTTTGACATTGTCTTTATATAATATATATACTGTACCAAGATAACATATAGACCGTACAATTCTTCTTTTAGGCAATTTGAAGTATTGTACAGCTACGTACGATGTTTCTTTTTAGCAACATTCAAAAAATATGTTATGTAAATATTGAATTTCACTGAAACTTCTAGGGGTCAACATTCTGTCCACAAGCGTTACTAATAACGACACAAAACTTCTGAGGCATTGTATTTTCTATGGGTGGACATAAATGGGTTCGGTTACTGTTCGGCAATCATTATTAGAAAATGGAGATAGATAAACACGACAACCATGGATTCAAATTTCATATTAACGCAAGACGTTATAGCCATCTTCTCACAGGTTTTGTTATGATGAAGAAAATGTTTAGTTCTTTCTAAAACAATTTAGGTGCTTCACTGCAAAAAAGAATCAATGATTTCCTGACGAACGTTATTTTGAGACTGTTTTTCTCCACATCAGAAATACGACGACGGTTGAATATAACTGACAGATGAGCAAGAGGCTTAAAAGATGAAATCACCGTTACTTGAGCCAAAGAATGTATCTTAAGTGCACATTGTCAATCTTTCTCTTCTGTTATCTGGTAAAGCAAAAAAATTCGTGACATCTTCTCTTCGAGAGTTCACCTTGTTTCTTGCTTTTTCAAGGATATTGTAGAATTAACTTGCATGTGCAAACGATTAACATGTCTTGCAAACCTATGAACTGCTCTGTCAGAATCACCGAATTCCTTAGTGATTAAGGAAGCAGAGAGAACTTCGGGTTATCTCTTAAATTGGCATGCAAAAATGTCAAACGTCTTAATTTCTTTGAAGACGAGAACGCTTTAGCCGGAAATACATTTTGAGAGCATGTTTGAGATGATGAGATTTTGGAGAGGTATTTCTCAGAGAGCAACCTTGGCAGAGCACTTACGTCTAATTATCAATGTAAGTTATATCTCTCTTGAGAAGTTAACATCTGTCCTCCTCATTTGGAAAGAAATTAACTTAAATTAAAATAAGAAACCATTAGAAAACTTTAGTATAAGTCTACGTCTGTCGTCGAATGTATTTGCAACATTTTCTTCATATTTGTATTTGTCTATTGAATTACTGCAGAATGAGAACACGCATTGTGTTGTTTCCTATATTTTAAGGAACTACAAGTCCATTTGTTGGCCTGTATTTTGTGGAAGCATGTCAACCGCCTTAGTAAATGAGGTCAATAGATGAAATATAGATTAAATATGTATATGTACTATAAAAAATTGTGTTTGTATCAACATGTTTTGCATTTGATTCATCTTCCCAACTGGCTATGAGGTTTCAGTTCATCTAGTAAGCCTAGTATTTCATCATTCATCGTCTTGATGTACACAAACTTGATCTCTAAAGGGTTAGGGCCGACTGTTCCATATTTTTCAGGGTGGTTAGACTAGAATTAGAATCTGCTGTTTGTTGAGTGTCACTTCATCAGCACATTTAGTCCGGAAGAAGACAAGACAAACCAAAAGCCGTAGACCGGAAGCAATAAGCTGCATCTGAAGTTTCACAGCTGGCATACAGAATAAGCCAGAATGTGATGGCATACAGAATAAGCGAGAAACCAGAAGCCATTAGCCGCCTTTGATTACGGTAACACACATGATAAACTATAAGTCGTAAGCTGTAAACCAATTTAACGGCACGCAAAATTGAGTTAAACTAATCGGCGTATTTGCTTAGAGCTGTTATTACAAGGACGATAGAAAAGAGAAGAGGACCACTGGCACCTCCTTGCAGCTCTCCTGACGTGAGTGGACCCAACTTTTTTTTTCTATCATTGCATGGCATACTTCTTTGACAGCGTTCCGCTACAACCTCTGTAAGCCATTTCGCATCAGATGCTGCGCTTTTTTACGCTATTGTACGTGTGCGTGCATGTACTCTTACAAATAGAGCTATGAGGTCCAATTATATTGTGCTATATTGCACTATTATGTAAGATTTCAAACTGTTCAGTGAAGCACGCACGCATGCGCACATGAATTCCAGACATCAACCATAGGATCAACTATCCTAGGAACCAACAGTAAAGCACAATTTCCATGATCGATTCCAACTCATGAAGTCAATGCATATTTGCCTCTCAACTTTTTGGAGGTTCTAATTAGCATGAAAGTAATTAACTCATCTTCGTGTAAATTTTATTAATCTGCCATCAAGCAAATCTGCATAGAATTCGATTTTTCATCATGCTGTGAATTTCTTGGTATGAAACACTTTCATCAGAGAGATATTGCTTAAATAATTTTGATAAGATTTCGCTGATAGATGACAGCATGGAATGTAAAACTAATTTGCTAATTACTCATTTCAGACAAATTATTGCTCAATCAACCCCTAAGAAGGAGACAAACTCTTCAAAAAAGAGCTGAGAATGTTTAGAATGCGCTCTCAAAGATTTGCTGGATAACGGCTGATAATTATCGTAATTGAAATTAGGAAAATTTGATTCGTCTGAAGCACTTCGCGAGTATACTCATTACAAAGCTACTACTAAAAGTGCATCTACCTTATATTTTAATTGAAACATGGCGCACTCTTAATCTGGATCGTTTAAAATCATCTAAAAATTTAGTCAAAACAATCCGATGAAATTGAAGACAACTCCAAATAATCAGTAGTCCACTTCTTCAATATATAGGGGCGATTATATGAGCCATTCACACGGTTATACAGCTACTATGAAAACCTTTTATGAAACAACTTGAGGATAACTTGCACTTCTAAGATTTGATCTTTGTGCTCAAAATTATGCAGATAGCGCTCATAAAAGCGCAGTAGCTTATACATGGATGGACAGCACACACAAATACACATGCACACGTGCGCTGTCTTAAAATCGAAATCGCTTTGGTTCGAGTGAATGTGAAGCTTTGAAAATTTTTCTTTAAAAACGGTTAACAAGATCAAACATCTTCCACTGTGCCATATTAAATTGTTTTAATTCTGGCAGGATTTGGAGCCATTTTGTCTGATTTCTGAAAGTGAACTCTTTTTCCGACAGAATTATTCTGAACAGTTATTCCCACCAATTACCAGGAAAAGCAAACAGCATTGAATGATGCATATAAAAAAATAAAAGCTGTATTATGACAAGAAACTAAAACTACTACTTAAATGCTTTATAATTAAGCATCTTAATAAAAAAGCTTTTTCAAGACATTTGCTTGAAATGCCAATACTCTATTCAATTCCTTTAATATAATAAATGATCATGGTATGACGCGTTAACACGCACCATAGACACGTAGACGCAAGCGTCCAAGTAGCAGCTACATAAGACATGTGAAGACTTTCATGTGAATTGATAATTACCTGCGATGCGGAGCTTTGGCAAATGCCTTGGCTCAATCAGTGGATAGCAGCAAGATATAGCCATCGCGGAAAGAAATCAATCCACAAGGATTCACAATGTAAATCAACAATAAAGCTACTGAGACAGGCTTATTGGTTTGGACATGAAGAAACATCTTACTCAACCTATACAACAATCATGTAAGATATTACAGAGGCCACAGCATCACTGATGCCTTTGAGAAGGGATGCAGTCCGATTTAAGATAAAAGTATGCAGAATATTTGATATCTTGTGTGCAACCGCTAGCTGCTAGCTGCTGTTGGTGGCACAGAATAGATTCATCTGCGCGCGCTTCGGCTTCCTAGAAAGGGAGAATCATATCTAGCCTTAGTATCGAAGTGGCACATCACAGAATTAGACAACTTGCTCCTTCTCGAATGGATAATTCGTGTATCGCTTGATATTGGAAATGGCGAACAATAGGCTGTCAGCAGAGGACACCAGAGCCAGTGAGAGATGCTGTGCTGTGATATCACTTCACACACACCAAAACACACATCCTCTAGCTAACATTCGATTCTTGTATGTTCTATGCAGTAAGGAATGGTGAGAAGACGATGGTGAAATCACCAAGTGAACTAATTTTCGTACGCCTGCTACTTTTTTTAATAATGATCGGAAGGGCCAACATTATGAAGAAAACTTGTACGCAATGATCTGAATTCTTTGAAGCTGAAGGAATTTTGGCAATCGAAGTACTTTGGTGGAACTCACATTAATCCGCAAGCGACGCACGACTTTTTTTCCTATCTCTGTAAGGTTTTAGGAATTCCTTTTTGCCGACTTAATAAGTTCGTCGATGTGCCGTCAATTTCGCATTAATCACACTTCTAGCAAATTGAAGCAGATAAACAAAATATTTAATCCTGTGGTTGGTGGTGGCATTATACAGTGTATATGTCATCAAAATAAACAATTTAATCGCAAAATTCCTTGGCGGCCGTAGATTCTACGCTTCCCCTTACAAGAACTCGTCAGTACGACTCGGAATGACCCAGAGTAACTAAAATTATCTAGAATGTCTGAGTAAGCTGAAGGACTGCACAACAGACTACTCTTTGCATTTCATATTGGCTACTTACCACGGCAATAAAATATTTTAGAACAACAGACGTTTCGGGACCAGACGCTTTCTCGAGGCAGCAGTATAATGACAGTGTCTAAACAGGCTCGTTATATACACAGCCTATAGAGAGATAAGTCGCGCATCTAGCGAACCAGTTCAGACATCGTCATTTCCATAAATGGTCTGGACCCAAAACGTTGGCTGTGTATATATTTTTTTACTCTAAATTATTTGATTACATTACTTTTCTTGCTCCATTAAATCACTCGGGAGAGAATACGGATATTTTTACTGAATGATAGTATTATGATATAAAGCAACGAAAGATGCGGGCTCTGTTTCATTCTATAAATTTCTCCAGTTGACTCCCTCAACTTCCGTGATATGCGGCTTAAAATGATCATCTTATAGTGATGAACAGTCAACGTGGCTGTACAGAGAAGACTGCACATGTATCATTTCCGTGTAAGTCGTCAATGCAATTAGTAGCTTCTCAGACATCTTCATTACTTATCCATTGTCTTTCCTGTGAGTTAGTCTTTTTATCGATAATGGATCATTTTCTTTCCACTGTCGCATTATCTAGTTCTGCATTCTAATCACACTGCAGAACATCTGAATGCATTTAGCTTATGGAGAGTATTCTGGGCTGACTTTGCAATGAACACTTAAATTAACTTGAAGCAAGATACACAACGTAGCGTTCCTATGACTTCCGAAAAACAGAAATTATTTCAAGGCATCTTCATGCAATGCATCCCTTCTACAATTGCACATTAACTGCTCAGCACAGAGCTTCAGAAAGTTAATTTTCAAATTAAAAAATTGCAAGATCAAGAATTATGAAGAGATTGAATTTGGTTTATTAAATATATATAATCTATTAAAATTTATAATCTATTAAAACATCATTTTGCTTCTGTGTGTGTGTGACATGCCAACCACTCTTAGAGGCAAATACTAGTGACTGGGCTAAATGCCATTCAAAAGTCCTGCTATATGGCTTGTGATAATATTCTATAATCTACAACAAAATAAATAGTAAAAGTATAGTCCGGGAGCCAGCGTGAAGTTGTGCAGGGAACGAGGTAGTACATAAAACTTTCACATAGCACAGTACACCTCTAACCTACTGCAAAACTTCGCGTCTGCCGGATCAGATCATTTGCTTTTCAGAAATAGAGATGATAACACAATCCTATGTATTTCCAATGGTAAAATTGTGACATCTGAGGTGTTGACTCCATTTTTTCAAGTTTTTGCTCATAAAAGTTACACAAATTGGTATTTTGTTGAACTGGTTATTATAGAAATCATCTATAGATCATGATCTTTCAAATGAGCTGTCATTCAGTGACAGAGGATGAAGTAAAGTGTACAAACAGACACTTTTCGTCAAAGTATATCAACAATTTTCCTGAAATTTCTATGCTAAAATTTGCAGTTACACCAACGAAAAGTGTCTGTTTGTACACTTTACTTCATCCTCTGTCACTGAATGACAGCTCATTTGAAAGATCATGATCTATAGATGATTTCTATAATAACCAGTTCAACAAAATACCAATTTGTGTAACTTTTATGAGCAAAAACTCGAAAAAATGGAGTCAACACCTCAGATGTCACAATTTTACCATTGGAAATACATAGGATTTTGTTATCCTTTCTATTTCTGAAAAGCAAATGATCTGATCCGGCAGACGCGAAGTTTTGCAGTAGGTTAGAGGTGTACTATGCTATGTGAAAGTTTTATGTACTACCTCGTTCCCTGCACAAATTCACGCTGGCTCCCGGACTATAGTTGCTCAGCTGACTTTGTGCGTGGCCCGACATGAACAAATTATACTGCCAATTCATTTCTATTAGAAATGCACATATTAGTGCATAATTAGACAAGCTTTTGAAAATATTGGCATTCAAATGTGAAGATGACGAGGAAGAAAAAGAGACAGATGAATATGAGCGAGGCGAAAAAAGAAAGAAAAATACAATTAAATGTATGGATATGGCGATGGTTCGCTTCATCGAGTGGTTATAGGTGGATGATATTCGTTCAAGAGCATCATGTATACATAGATAGTTAAAGACATAAATTAACTCAATAATTCATAGACATCAAGCCATAATGTCATGTAGCTTTTTCAGGGACTCCAATGTCATCTGACTCAGGCCATAGACATGGATGAAATGATTCAAATCCATGATATCTACGTGTCGATGAAATGACCTTGTCGACCAAAAGTTCTGTCAATGAAATGACCCTGTCGACGAAAAGTCCTCTCGATGAAATGATTCAAATCCATGATATCTGCGTGACAATGAAATGACCTTGTCGACGAAATGACCTGTCGATGAAATGATTCAAATCCATAATATCTACGTGTCGATGAAATTACTCTGTTGATGAAGATGACGAGGAAGAAATGCAGACAGATGATCATGAGCTAGGCGAAAAAAGCAAAAAAATACAATGAAATACATGCATGTAAATCATGACCCTCATTATTGGTTCCATATTGTGTATTGCTACTTAGTACTACTTCCTCTTGCGAAACTAGTACTCACGAGGACTGTGCATCCTAAAAAATGAAAATCGTGTGGTAAATTCAAAAAAGTTGTTTGGTTATTAGATTCTTTATGAACCAAATAGATATTCAGGTCTAATCAAGTACATCGAAAACCGGTGATTGAAATGATTTAGTCACAGTCACAATAGATGCATAACTTCTCATAATAGTGCAGCATTTCGGCAAGCAGTACGTTCATGATTAAATGTTTCGTTGAGATGATAGGATGATTGACGAACCATTTGAACGGCGATAGTCCTGAGTAGTGCGGTTAGCAGAAGTCACTAAATGAACTTACGCGTATGTGAGCTTGAACATTCTCCATAAGTGTGGGTTATAAGACTCCATGACAAAGAGAGGAGATGTATATTCCAATAAATTGCATTCAATGACTAAAGTACTACCACTTGTAATCAAGAAGTGTCTCAAATTTCCAATTACACTGAGTACAGAGGAGAAGATCACTTTTGCTAGTTGATCAAATTCAACACTCAAAGCATCAACTGAATGAGTGAAACAACTGTGATGGTGGAACTACTTGATATGTCTCATTCTTTCTTATTATGCATGTACCAAACATTAGTTGACATTTATCTGTATTTATTCAGCAAATTACTATTAGTCCAATCAAATATATCTTGGAAACTGGTTGGTTTGATCATAACAACACTGCATTACTGGGATCCTAACAGCCGAGAGAATATTGTCAGCGTAATTAATTTGACACGACCCCCTAGAACACATGCCGTAGGACTTTTTTTATAAAAAGATTAAAATCATCCCTTTTCAGTTAAAAAGTCTCATGTCAATTGCAAGCCTACAAATAAAGTCAAAATCGCTCAAAGTTAAGTATCTTCGAGAAATTAAAAAGTGAAATTATTCAGGAGAGTCGTTTAAATCCTACACGAAGCAATTCTGCTATATGCTTGAATCGCGATCGATTATTTGTGGCACTTCTAATCATCAGTAGAGCCTCATATTTGGCATGAAGAAAGTCAATGCACCGTAGATTTCATTTCTACAATAAATAATGACTATTCTTACTTATGATCTCTCCAGCTCGGAATGAGAAAAAGCTCCAAGGTGGATGCTTTCTGATGTGTCATTGTAGTCAGAATGCACCCGAGGGTGCGGAGTGTGACGTGGGATCCATAGTAGCAACTGTCTAGCCCAATCCACCCAGTACCGCCCTTGGAGGCACAGAATAGATTCATCTGCGCGCGCTTCGGTTTCCTAGAAAGGAAAAATTGTATGTAACCTTAATATCGAAATGGCACATCACAGAATTAGACAACTTGCTCCTTCTCGAATGGATAATTCGTGTATCACTTGCTATTGGAAATGGCAAACAATAAGCTGTCAGCAGAGGACAGTAGAGTCAGTGAGAGATGCGTGCGTGCTGTGATATCACGTCGCACACACCAAAACACACATCGATGCCTGGCTAACATTCAATTCAGTGTATGCACTATACAGTGAGCAATGTCGAGGAGATGATGTGAAATCATCAAGTGAACTAATTTTCGCACGCCTGCTACTTTTTTCAATAATGATCGGAAGGGTCAACATTATGAAGAATACTTGTGCGCAATGATCTGAATTCTTTGAATCTGAAGGAATTTTGGCAATCGAAGCACTTTGCTGGAACTCATAATGATCCGCAAGAGACGCACGACTTTTTTTCCTATCTCTGTAAGGTTTTAGGAATTCCTTTTTTCTCACTTAATAAGTTCCTCGATGTGCCGGCGATTTCGTATTAATCACACTTCTAGCAAATCGAAGCAGATAAACAAAATATTTAATTCTGTGCTTGGATGTCTTGATATGTTACAGTGGGTGCAGGTATACAGGGACACTCCGCTCTGCTCTGATGAGAAGATCCCCATTAGGCTCCTAAATGCCAATTTGTTGATATCTGCATCATTCTAACTTTCACAACGACAGTGAACCTTCCCTCACGAAAATTTTTCATGAGAACTCATAAAATTTAATGCGGATTCATGAGGTTGTGATGAGTATCATGATATTCTCATTAGAAAATGTTTATTTCATGATGCGTTCATGGGAAGTCTTGAGCACTCAAGAGGTTTTTGTGAAAATGAGTTTATAAGTAGTAAGGTATGAATGATAGCCGCGAAAGGAAAGCCATAAGAAAGCTCATTCAATCGATAATAATCTCCAAGTTTAGTCTATAAAGGATAAATAAAACAAAAATGTAGAATATATCACACCGATAGGCAGCATTTTCGAAATGATGCATATATAATTTGACTTTACAATTACCATTACTATGCAAGATGTTGAAAATAGTCATATATACGGTCACAGTTCATTGACTTACCATGATCAATTATGGATTATTATTTCAAATGCTGAAATAGCATTGTGGACATCGCGTGGGAATGCTCTGGGGAACGTGGCTAGGCTAAGAGAGTCTCTATACCTAAATGACAGAAAAATAAATTCAGAAATATGAAAAAAGCAAGTGTTAATTCATTAATGAAATTTTCATGAAAAACTCATGAAATTTGATGAGATATTTCATGCGTAAACGCTCCAAGTCCGCATGAAATTTCACGAGATATATATGAGAAAAATGTCATAAAAATCATGAGGAATTTTCGTGAGGGTTCTCATTATTAAGGCTATGTGCGAAATAAATGAACGTTTGTTATTGTTATTAATTCAGTGATAACAACCCTGTCACCAATCCTCCACATTTTCAGGGTCATTATCAGTAGTACTGACTCTGGTGTCTCAAGGATACACAGCCGGTTACAGGGGAGCCAGGAACCCAACAAGAAGCAACCATGATACCAAGCAATCTGACCAAGCCATCGGTTCCCCAGACACAGCCATCAAACAACCGGCCTCGGACTTGCTTGCTTCTTGTTCTGCGGTCATTGCCAGCTGTCACTGAAACTGCCCTGCGCAGTCACCCAATCCTGTCCCTGGAGTCACAAGATCTTCCCCTGAAGAAAATTGCCATCAGTCAATTTACATATAGAAGACGAGGAGAAGACGGACACGGGAAGATGATATGCAACTATTGAACAAGAGGAAGAAGTAATACAGGAAAAAGAAGAAGGTACAGATGGAGGTAGCACCGAAGTAGTGATAAACTTGATGCCGATTTGAATTTTGTTTCTTTTCTGGTTACTCATTTACAAAGACAAGAGGCATCAATTTCTTCGGTGGCTTTTCAGGCAATAAATCACAAGTTAAACTGTAGTCTTTCCATCTTTTTAAAGATAAATGATAATGTTCTGCTTGACTTTGACATTTCTAAACATCAAAGCTTTGAAGTTTCTCTTCTGGGAACTCAATTGATCCTATTCTGCACCGATTTAGTCACTGTTGATTTATCAATATGAATAAACCAACTTCAAAGTCAGGAGGAGAATTGATGCTGCGGATTAAATGGCGTTCAGTGAAAATATATTAGAAATGATCCCTTCCGCTGTATATCTTCTCCTGCTGTGAATTCGAATCGAATGAGAAATGAGAAATGAACAAAGTTCATATAATCGCCAGTTGGCATGTACAGCGATTTACGATTGTTATTGAGGTGATAATGTCAATATTGTCCTCAATAATAGTTCACTGCAGCATTGAAACATCGGAGGCTTTTTGATATCAGAAAGAAAATAGATAATAACGTCTTTCAAACTGTTACCCCTCATTTATTGCCGGTGTGCACTTCTGGGGAATCATTGTTGACAAGATGAAAAACAGCATACAAAGGAAGAAGTTGTTCCATTTTGATGCAAAGTTTTGGAAAAAGTCATCCAGTCCCTCGACGCGATGCGACAGGAACTGATTGCCGGACAATGTATGTTGCTTTCATGCGTAGTAACTTTGTATGGCTCATTAGTTTTGTTTAGCAATCTTTGAAAAACATTTTGTCTGAATGTTGCTAAGAATATTCTGTAAACAGAGCTGCAATTCGTTCTTGTATCTAGGTCTAAAATTGAGCCATATCTATTTAAAATGCAGGTAGCTCTCTAACCACCGTTTATTTTGATCAGACGGCCTTGACACATTTTTGCTGTAGTCTTTATCCAAGAAAATCACTTCACCTGGGCGAAAATCGTTGGATTTGGACCACTGGTATCTATCATTTACTATGAAAAGCACCTTTCTCAAAGGAGTGAATTTTGCAGATTTTATAAACATGTTGGTTGGATAACTTTCAGCTAAAGGCAAATGATTCCAATAATATACAATAGGTTTGCATGTAATAACATAAATTTCTATTATTAGGATTTTGGTTTAGAAACTTTCATATGCGAATAATGACACGCGGTCTGTATGTGACTTGCCTGTATCTAAATCAGTCTATATTGCTTTTGAAAGCCTATTTCCGGTTTTAGCAAGTGTGTTTTGATAGTCACTATTTGAGCTTTAACAGCGGTATAAGCAGACTTTTAAATAAAATACATTTTCATAAACAACAATTGAGGTCACATAAACAGATGAACATGAAATAGACTGCAACGATGGAAGAAGGTGAAATAAAAAATCCATAAAAGCATAAGATGTATTTTTGCTTAAAACTTTCAAGAACATTTCTTTTAAACTCTATCTGTTCCAACACAGAGAACAAAATCTATGAATTTCAGTTATGAAAATACTGATTATGCGAAGCTTTACGAGGTAGATTCATCCAAAATTTCGGAATATCCGAATCACTGTTTGTCTCAAGATATTCAAACTAGTAGAATTTCAGTTCGCAGATACATTGGAAGGATTTGAAATACAATCTTCTACTTATTATAAACGAGTTGCTAGCTGCATTCCATTTACATTGTGCAAATCACTTTCTCAAGAATTCCATAATTTAAGATAAATTTATTAATTGATCTTTTGAATTAGTTACTCGAAATGAAGTCCTCCAGATGACCGACAACACGCCTTCATGGAATTGTAAACAATAAGCTTGCTTACTTTAGGAATGAAGGCAGCATTGCTTCCCCGGGACCTGGATGCTCCTCAGAGACCAGTGCGGATAGGGCTAATTTGTCTTCAGATTTTCTCGAAATAATCAAATACTATCATCGGTAGACATTAAATGGCAGTTTCAGTAGCGCTGTCGGTGATATAAAAGTTTGATGTACCTCGTACACTTCTTATTTTCCTATCATCAGCCAAAAGTTAACCGCTTTAAAATCAAATCGTACGGTAATGCAGAATAAACGCGAAGGAAAGATGAAATAAAGCCGCTATTGTCGTACGCACTTGAAGAACCTTGGAAAGAAATAACGAAAAAAATAGTCAATTGCTTACACAGACTTAGAAAGTAAAAGTTCCCCGACCCAAGTGGCATCAATTTTGGCGATTGAGAAGGTTGATGTATCTTTTGGCTTATTGAAGACTCGCTGTTGCCTCTTTTAGCGATTCATTGTTCTTCTTATGTATCTTCGACTTTTCCATCCAGAGATTGATGCCATAAAGAAATTCACACAATAACGCATTTATTGAGACAATAAATCCCGTTTTTATTAACATCAGAACACTAAGTAACAAAATGCATCGTTTGACTTGCAGATAAAGAAACCGAAAGTAAAATGCATCGAGATAAAAGTTGTAAACATATGGAAGGATTTTTATCGAAACGAAGTACGACGAATTGTTCTGCTGCATGTATTACACGTTAAGATAAATAACAACAAGTGATAATCTCATTATTTTTCACTCACTGAACTGCCAAAATTCTTGAGGAAAAGTGAATTTTCACCGATAAAACGGCATCTTCTTTTTTAGGGAAATTAGAGGAATTTGAAATTAAAAAAATGTGTGGCTATCAAATATTATTCATGGATCTGCATTTAATGATAGCCTTTATTTATGCTATTGTGCTCAATACCTAATGTACTGCATTGGGCCTCCCTCAAGAAAATTCCTCATGTTTTTTTATGTGATTTTTCTCTCATGTATATCTAATGAAATTTCATGCGGATTTGAAACGTTTTCTCACAAAAATCTCATTAATAAATTTTACAGTTGCTTTTCATTCCTCATTTAGTTATTGAGGCTTTCTTAGCCTCACCACGTTGCCCCAGAGTATTCCCACAATGTTCGCAATACTATTTCAGTACTAGAAATAATAAATTATTATTTATCATGATAAAATATAGAACTGTAATTGCATTTATGTCTATTTTCAACATTTGCATAGTAGGCCTAATGGTAAAAGTAAAGTCAAATGAGGTAAAAGTAAAACCTCATGAATGCTTGTGATTTTCTCATGAACGCATCATGAGATATCATCCTCATGAATGTTCTCATTACCACTCATTATATTCTCATCAAAGCATCACGAGAGCATCATGAGCTAAATATATTCGTATGAGAATTTCATGAGACTCATCATAATCTCATGAACTCTCAAGAAAACCTCATGAATTCGCGTCAATTTTCATGAATTCTCATCCTGAAAGCAAAGCAAACACGAGCGTCCCAAGCAAACATATTTCCGCAAGCTATTAATAGCTGTACTTTACTTGTCTACAACTGCTGTAATGATGACTTTGTATTAATGCTGCAAAACGCTTTGTTCGGAAACACTTGGAAAAGCTCGCATTGTGACTGAGGCCTTATGTGCAGAGCACGATTCTTATTGCATTTTAGTAATTAAGATGAGATTTCCAGTAACAATTGAAAAGCTGTACTGCCCAAGAGACAAAAGCAATCATTTTAATTCAATGCGCCATGGGACATGAGATATTTTTATTCTCTGTTGCAAAACATTGATTGCAGAACTCTGTTTTTTGTGAACTATGTCTTTTAGACCGTGCATCAAAAATGTTTTAGCAGTCGTGTTTCCAAGAATGTTCTTTAAAGGAGCTTTAAAAGGATTTGTAGACACACTTGTTATGTTTATAAACTATCCTTGAAAACCCAATCATAAGTATGGAGTGATAGGTGTCTTGGTGTTATATTCAAAGTGGAAGCCGATTAAGACAAGTGAGTTTGTCTCTCATGGCATTCAGAAGTGAATGCAAATGTATAGAACACTCTCAAGCAATAGAGTAGCTGTCAGCCGATGTAGGTAGTGTAATACAGACATGCAACTCAGTAAACTTGTGAGTACAAGCTACGAATCTTGCGATTTTGAGGTTACAGAACCATTTACTAGATTGTTTAATAGAAAAGAAATATTGCAAAAATTCTGGAATCAATAATAACTAAAAAAATAATGATTTTTCAACCTTAAGACATTGAAGATGCATGTCATTACATGAATACTAATTAAGTACATGAATGCGCTTGATAGGTACATTGATTGTCTTCATGCGCGATGATCCAATGTCTGTCGCTTTACTTTACTTTTCATGGTCACAACACGACGGTTTTTTACATTAAAAGTTTTGGATGACGCAGTCATTAGTGTTGTGTCGGTAGGTTATGAAATAAGACTGTATAATTAACTATATTCTGAGATGTAAAGATAAGAAACCACAAATAAGAAGGAGAACAATACGTAATGGTGAAGCATGGATGCGGAGTCCTATCATTTTGATGGGACTCCGATTCCGGATGGCAAGTATATATAGCCTAGTTTTTTGAAAAAACTGGCAACTTACATCATAGATCATTATAGGCTTACCTGAACCTATTTTTAGTGATCATTGCTGTATCAATTATCAATCATTTTCGATGAAAGTTTATCAAATGTCGCTTTAAGTTGGATGCACACGACTCGTCTCCTCCCATCTTCTAGATGTGTGCTTCACACGGGTTTTCTCCAGTCTCTACCAGGCAGGAAAATCTCCATCCTTCTCCAAAAATATGAGTACACTTTCGATTTTAATATGCGCTTTGGAGGAGCCATCACACACGATTATCGTGAGGGTAAGAGGCAATGTTCTCAGACAAACCAGTATTTCATTTTTGTCTCTAATGTGACCTTTGGCGCGTAGGTGTGATCGAGGCTAGGAAGGCTGTCTTCTCTACTAAATCACCGAGTGAAAAGACAATCCTTTGTTCACTATCACGGTTCATTCTCTCAACTATCAAAAGCTTTGTATGTACTGCTGTCTCTGCACCTTTGCTTGAAGGAGAAAGTTGACATCAAGACAGTGACAGCTATGCACGAGGATAAATAATTTGCTTGTATTATATTATTTCGGGTCTAGTTATAGGCCGGAGTCTGGACTCCGACTCCAGCAAAAATGATTGGACTCCGGGACTCCGCATCCCTGTGGCGAAGTCAACTAAAATGTTGACTTTGTTCGCAATTGATTATTTTTTGCGTGATAGTTTTATAGTGATGTGCAATGTGCAATTAGAACTTTTTTGCCCGACATGATATTTTACATAAAAGCAATAACACAAAGCAAAATGACTGTTTGATCAATCAAAATGATGTCCATTTTCATGAAATAATGTATAGTAGAAAGGCAGCAAAGGCGCCAATAGAAATTAGGATGATTATCATAGACATCACATTCTTCTCAGAAATGAATGTTGCATCTGATTGAAGAACGAAGTTCAAACATTTCAATTGAATTTTGTCTGACGTCAATCCGCCGCATGTGGCTGACATGGTCAGAGGTCACAGAGAGAATAACGTAATCCTGGGTGTGCATATTGAACTGTTTGCAAGACCTCTACAGACTTTCAACTCCCCACCTTTCCTTCTGATATTTTCTTAGCCCATATAAACCAGAAGATAACATTTTCTGATCCTTTCTTTCAAATTTCACTTCAGCTGGAGACAACTTTTGTAATTAACTGTCAAGAACGACGAAAATAATTAGTACAGCTTCAGTGAATGTCTTAAGAATTTGTTTCATTCAATTCCGAATTCTTCAACATAACTGAGAGTATTGAAGTCAGCGAGGAGTGATCACTCAGAGCTATCATCGTAATGCCATATGTTCGCCGCTGTGAGAGAACAAGTTTGGCTATCGGCAGTCACATGGCGATGAGGAATTGGAGGGGGCCCGGCGGCGTTTTGCGATTCACTTATTGATAGTTGATGAATAATAGTTTATTACTGTATATGATGAAATAAATTAACCCTCGCCCCCCTTGGCGAATTTTTTGAATATCTTTTAAACCAAGCGAGCTATGGTCAATAGAATTCTAGTAGCTTACTTTCTACATATTATCCAAATTTTGACAGAAGGATAATAAATTCGGCAGAATACTTTTGGCGTAAGAGCTATTTTGAAATTTGAATGTTTGGAATACTTTGGCTGATTTTGGTATTTATATGACCGATATCAGCAGAATTGTAGATATTTAACGATAGAATATAATCGTTTACTCTACTAGTAGATTATCGTTTATTCTACTGGGTACATAGATCAATAGTAAAATATTGAAAACTATGATAAAATAGTAAATTGAACAAATTTGAATGATTTATCAACAATAAGTATCATACTATGATGAGTCATGTCACGTTGTCTCTTCTCAAACTTGACATTGAATACACAGTTTGAGAAAGTTCCACTAAACATGTCTTTCAACATTTGCAGTGTTAAACGCTTGAGTTTTATGAATTTCTATTCTCTTTAAGATATCGGTCATATAAATTAGGATATCACACTGATTTCCGAAGATAAACGCTGCTTGAAAATCTACTCGCATCATAAGCTATCTACTGTCCTCGCCTCCGGCTCGGAGAATAGACAGCTTATGATACTCGTAGATTCTCAGCGTTTATCTTCGGAAATCAGTGTGATATCCTATACATATTCACTTCTAATGTATATTGCCGCATTAATTCTTGATGAAACAAGTTAAGATTACACAAACGATTCTTCCTATTAATATAGAGATGTTCAAAAATTTAAAATCTTTGAATTTGAAATTATCTGCTGATTGTGTATGCATGTTTGAAATTTGAAATATGATTTTTATTATTTTTGTACTGTTTAGTTCTGCATCTGATCAGCAATTATATAAATTTTTCAGAATCACATTGCTTTTAGCCTCAGTGTCTCGTAAAAGTCATCGAATTGGGCTATTCCCGGGCGAGAGCGTATATAGGAAATTGAAATACATGTAATTTGTTATTTTTGAAGTCAACTTTTTTTCAAGCCAATATATTTCAAAGACTAGGCGTCGTTCTCATCAGGGCACATATCATAAAAAATAATATTATCTATTCAACATGAACTCAAAATTTGAAAAGATGAAGACACAAAATATATATGTTTAGCTCTAGGATTTGCCTTTGGGAAATTCATGGATGTACGATTGTACGGTAATAGCATGTGAATAGCGGTCGTGAGACAGATAGAACTGCGCTACATGGTACCGATTGGAAAAATATTGATCTGACTAAATAATGAATTAATTTGCAGAATTACAAACATTATCATGAGAATTATAAGAGGTATAAAACATATATAAACTCTTTAGATCAAGACATGATCGTAAGAGTATAGACTGCTAAGTTCACATGCTATCAAAGACCCCTATAACCAAGGATGCGGAGTCCTATCATTTTGATAGGACTCCGACTCCGACTCCGGGTGGCAAGTATATAAAGCCCAGCTTTTTGAAAAACAAATCGGTAACCTACATCATAGATCATTGTAGGTTTAGCTGAACCTATTTTTAGTGATCATTGCTGTATCAATTATCAATCATTTTCGATGAAAGGTTATCAAATGTCGCTTTATGTTGGATGCGTGCGACTCGGCTCCTACCATCTTTTTGATGTGTGCTTCACATGATTTTTCTCCATTGTCTACTAGGCAGGAAAATCTCCATCCTTCTCCAAAAAATATGAGCACACTTTCGATTTTAATATGCGCTTTAGAGGAACCATCACATACACGATTAACGTGAGGGTAAGAGGTAATGTTCTCAAACAAACTAGCATTTCATTTTTGTCTCTGATGTGACCTTTGGCGCGTAGGTGTGATTGAGGCTAGGAAGGCTTGTCTTCTCTACTAAATTACCGAGTGAAAAGACAATCCTTTTGCCACTATCACGGTTCATTTCCTCAACTACTATAAACTTTGTATGCACTGCTGCTTTTGTTTGACGGAGAAAGTTGACATCAAGACAGTGACAGGTATGCACGAGGATAAATAATTTGCTTGTATTATATTTCGGGTCTAGTTCTCGGCAAAAATGATAGGACTCCGGGACTCCGACTCCACATCCCTGCCTATAACACAAGGCGACTCAAGTTCGATAACACTACATTGTTCACGTGCCGTGGGAGACATATTGATTTTGATGTGGGAGTCAGGGAAGATAATTGGGCATATAAAACTGCAGCCTAACTTCAGCTAATCCTGTTCGATACCTGCTCACTTTTCTTCATGCTACAATCATGGGTATGACCTTTTTACGATTGTGCGACAAAAGAGTATTCATGTTGCTACTGTATTAGCGTTCAATTGCGATTAATCCGTCAAGGAAGCTCCTGTCGAAATAGTATAATTTCTTTATAAGAAATAGGTTCAAATATGACTCTACATAATATGCATATCATTTCACATTATACTAGTTAATGGATATACTGAAGTTAAATACTTGCACAATGCGATGCATACAATTAAATACACTTCATTACGTCTCGGCATATTCATAAAGATATGGCGTCCACGGCTGCCAATGGATTTTCTTGCTTAATTTGTTTACGTCTGAGGACATCTTTCTATCTTCAGCATGTTTCTCATATATGCTGACAAATGTATAACATTCTGATTTAGGCACGGTCATGGTCCTTGCCGGGAGCCGGTTCAAACTTTGTATAGAAAGTCCATAAAAGTTGTAAAAGTCACTGTCATTGGATTTGATTCATCGCTTGCGATAATGAGACTCATGCTTGGAAATATTGCATTCATTTTCAGTAAGGTAATTCGAGCATCGAACTTAAAACCGCTGATACTCAATTACGTTTGAACCTTCATTCTGATATGAGGTTGTAAGCTCAAGCAAGCCGGCGTCTCCAGTGAATGTTTATCACTGTCGCAGACTCGAGAAGTACATGATCAAGTAAACACTGAAACGAAGAGAACTTTGAGGAGAATGACTGCCTCCCAACAGCAAAGGTCAAGTGTTTTTTACAGTTAAAAGAATTAGAGTAAAACTAAACAATGAAAATTTCTTATTCATGGACTTGTCGAGAAATGGAAGATTTTTCAGACTTTCGATGGCGCCTTTACAACAATGACAGAAAAATTCTCTCATAGTGGACAGCAGTTTGCATTTATCGATGTCATATTAAGCGACGCTGCGTTGATTGCATGGAAACCCTGCTGCACAGACTCGTTGGTCCAACTCAATTGAATTGAGGCCATTAGGCTATATAACGAGACCCGAGCGACTGAGTACTAAATCTACTCCGCTTTTCGTTTCAGAGAGACAAGTTCTGTAATAAAATCTCAGACAGCTTGGACATTTCATAGTAGGCCAAATGCAGCAAAGTTCCTCTTTAGAGTTGAAGATCACAGCAGCAAATTCATGGTCCAAATCTTTTTTCTTACTTCCAGCAGTGGAGAGTGAACAGAATGTACGTCGTAGGACAATAAACAGTGCTGCAAAGCTCCGTGCAACGATAATGTCCTAACACAACCTCACCATCTGAAAGTGGTCACCAGAATTATTATGGACATCTAGAAGCTGGTAATCGCCACAAAAAGTGAATGCTTGTAGGAGTAATTTAACAATAGGATTTGTCCAAGAGTTTTACGAAGAGTGTTCGCTGATGTAGAGTCTTCGGGCACAAAGGGATTGTTGACAGAAATCTGTCCTCCTCAAGGCCTCTTGGAACAGTGTCTTAGGGATCTGTCTCTCAACAATAGTCCGTCGGTCTTGTTATAGGTGGTAGTGCTGGTTTTAGCTGTGGTTACAATGTCACCCTTTAAATCAACGCCTTTGTTGACAAGGGTGAAAACGAAATGCCCGGAGTTAAGATTTTATCAATTTGAAGCTATTGTAATTGCTGTTTGCGATGTCAAACTGGGTGAATGCAATGAAAAGCGTCTTACAAGGGCAAAAAGAATTTGAAATTTGCAGGAAGTACAATACAAGCAATAGATGAAATGTGGAAGATTTTCCTTCACATGCTGCTATTCCAATGCATTTCTGAGAGGTAATCTACAGCTCAAATTCACTACAAGTGCGAATAAGGCTAACCCCCAGGAATCCAAAATGATTACGAGAAGAAGTATTAATGACTACTTATTGCTGGCGCTACTACTACTAGAAAACATTATAAGTAGTATTTATATTATACCGGATTTTCCAATTCTGTGTTAGTTGACTATTGATCATGACATGATACGCAGAATCATTTTTTTATAAAATAACGCTCTCATATTGAAAATCAAAGCTAATCGTAAAATGTCATCACACATATGTTAGAAAAAGTGAAATTCAGACCTACCAAAGAAGCACTCTACAACATACTCGTACATTAGTTCATGAATGTGATCTTCTAGTCTGCCAAATCAAAAGTTTTTAGATAAAAAGATTGAAAATATTCCAAAACTGAAAGTCACAAAGGCCTAAGTCGAACGGTTTAAGAGAATCTCTCACTCCATCAGAGCATCAGTGTAAGGATGTTAAACATCAAGCAGTTATTAGATATGCTAGCAATGCGTCTTGTAAGCAGGTGACTGTCATCCCTCTTTGAATTCTTCGTCGAATTAAACTTTGGTTGCAGAATAGTTGTGTTCATTATAAATTCAAAATTGATCACCACATTCCACATTTTTCAGTTGCCACAAGTCAATAGAATTGAAGAATTTCAAAACAATCAATCACATTTTCTCTCATCATATTGAGATAGATTGCTTTCATTCTCTCCAAGGTAATCTGAGTATCGAACTTTCAACCGTTGATACCTCATTTCAATTCGAACCTTCATTCTGATATGAAGTTGTAAGCTAAAGCAAACCGCCGTCTCCATTCAATGTTTATCACTGTCGCAAACTCGAGAAGTACATGGTCAGGTAAACACTGAGGTTTAGACGAAAAGAACTTTGATGGGGTTTGTAAACATTGAGAGCGGCAAGAGGCTGAGGATTGAGTAGCAACGTAAAGAATTTCCGCTATGGGACGGTGCTGTCGTTAATTGCCGATGTATTGAAATACAAACCCAGGGAAAGCGGCTTTTACTAAACCTCCATCAAAATGAAAGCAAACAATTGAAATCAACTTCCTCATGAGGCCAGCAGCTGCTGCTCAGCAATCGTTATTTTGAAATTTTCTCAACAACCTGTACTTCTACGGCTTGGAATTCAAATCCCGACGAGTCAATACATAATCAAACAGACAATCTCCGAGAACCATCGCTATTTTAATCTAAATAAACTGTATGGAAGTTCCAATCCCTTATTTGCCGCATTTGTGCAGAGTTATGCACTTCGTTTTCCATTATTAGGCAAATATTCTCTTCCTTAGCTCATCAGGAAGACTATGCATCATTTCAAATGCATCTGGCAGGATGCACTCAAGCCCAGCTTCGTTTGTTGACAAGAGAGCTATTGAAGCTGAGCGTCAATAGATAGTGTCAAATGAATTCTGCTTGTAGTTCAGTTATGATCATCTCGTGTCGACCGAAATGAAAGCAGCAAAGCTGTCACACTCTCTTGAGTGTAGTTTGGACTTATTTGCTTTGTAGTTCCGAATTAATCAACTCCTTTCTATTGCTCATATGAGAAGCTGCGATTTGAGTCAAAGTGTAAAAATCAAACGCTAAATTACTCTCTAGATTAAAAATGGTCTCTGGAATTCTGAAATGCTTTTAAAGGAATGAACTTACTCACATCCACGAGTAAGTGAGGAATTCTGTTGATAAATAAGAGGCATCAACATCTCTGACTTGTATCGCACTATAAAATCAACTTTGTATACACTTTTGGTGTATAATGTAGACGACAGCATGTAAGTGACAAAAGCGGCTGTACATCGGTTAGTGAGCAAAAGGTCCAGATAACCTAGCTGTTCGTGTGTTTGGGTCTTGTCAGCGGCACATATACTGCATGGCAATTTTATATAACCCTTCTTCATTTTGATACTAATGAAATACCTTCACTGTATACGTGGTAGCGATAGAAGTTCGGTCAATGACCCTACAGCTTTCATCTTCTACATGCATGTACAGTACAGAAAAAGCCATTGAAACAATAAGAGTAATGAGATCTTATACTAAAACTATAGCAATAGATTTTCTTCATACACAGTGTGACCCCCTTGTATGCAGTTAGCCTCGCGACTGTGACGAATTAGCAAAATCATATGCGTTTTGAGTAGATGAGTGCCTTCATGTGAGCTTCGCCGAATCTACAAATTAGAGTTATATATAACCTGTTGTTGCATGAAGCATTTATTTTAGGCGGCAATATCAGCTTCGAATGAAAACTTTTAGCCTTGTGTGCTGTACATGTATAAATGGAATTTAATTATTTTAAGAAAATACAGTGATGAGGATGATAATCATTATCACAATCTTCATGAAAGAATACCTAACCAAATGCATTTCGAGGCTATTGTCGCGTGCTGTAAATGTGGCAGTATCTTCTTGAATTATAGATTCCTTCACTTCCACAAAATAATTCGATTCACATAAGTCTGCTTTCCCTTTAACTCATCATCTTAATAGGGCTTCATCAAAGTGGTAACTTTAAATGAAGTATTCCAGTTAATTAACGTAGCCAGTACGAGTTTCTGCAGGGATAGAGGCCGAAAATTCAAATTTTCACAAAATGATGAAATTCCTACCTACGAATCTGCTCGTTTACCGAGTTCTACCAAGTTCCTCTTCATGTTGAACAGCTCGGATAGAGAACACATATAGATTCAATGGACCGAAAAGATCCCAAAAATTATGGCTCTAGACTTAGCGCTGTCATAGAAAAAGTGAAAACATGGAAAGTCTTATTTTAACCAATGCATTTTAACCTGCTTCCTATTGGATTTGTATTTCTTTTATCCTGTTTGATAGGAAGAGAAACCAGTTATGACTCGGCAGACGCACAGGTTTGTAATGCCCATAGGGTGCACATCACTCTGTGAAAGTCTCATCTTCGGCTTCATGAGTTGCATTTGAGAAACATCACTGTAACTGACTGCAAAGTTTACTGCTACATGCTTTGTATACGTGTACATCAATTGAATTATCCTTCACGCCGTACTTCAGCAACACAGCAGCATATAACAACGATGACATTGAGCTACATTATGGAAGATGTAAAATAACAAGAAACATGGCATTTCATGATGTGTCATCAGCAGACCATCGCTGCTAAATCAGTCGCCATTCGATCGAAAAATCTTGAATTCCAAAATTATATGGCAGCGGTGGGATTCGAACCCACGCCCCGAAGGACTGGTGCCTTAGACCGCTCGGCCACGCTACCGATGGTGAGCAAAGTCTGTTATATGATTGACATTTCATTGTGTGAAAGATAGCAGGTTAATCGAATTGTTAAAATTGAGTAAGATAGATAAAAGCGCATATCGATATTGCGTCAATCGTCAGCTGTCAATATATCGTATTATGCGTTATTACATAATCATTTATCTATGTATTGAATGATCACTCAAGCTACTCAGTGTCCATATTCAGTAGATCAATAAAGCTTTTTTATAAAAATAATGAAGATTGCTGCACGATTCCATCATGTAATTGACTTTTCAAACAATCTTGTCTATGGATCTAAGTATGCTTCTCAGTCAGATGTGGACCAGGTTGACATCTCATCGTGTTTACCTCATTGACGCAGACATATCATTAAATGATGTATTTTTTGCTTACGGATCATACCGTTGAACCAACAGCATTTTACTTCACCTATCTATCCGGATTGAGAGTCCATACATTTTTGGCCGCGTCCGCATACACGTCCGCAAATATCCTGGATGCTGCAACTCCCATCCCCCCTGCCAACGTTCCTTATGGATGGCCCTACGAAGTCTTACCACGAAAATGATGACGTTTTCATTGTTTCAACTGGTGCTATCTCTTATGATATGACTTCATAAATAAAATAGCGATTTTGATGCAAAATTTCTCTTATAAGCAGCTGACAAGGAAACTGCAAGGTCCTCCTGCGACTCCTCTAGTAATCCATGGCTTTAGGACTCTATGGAATTGTCTTCATTTAAATTCTTTGTTCGATTATTTGAATTCGAAGGTCTTGTCCCTTAAAGATTGTGAAAAAACTAAGTGAATGACATAACGAGAAAAACAGAACACGAAATTCTCAACGTGTCACTATGAAGGATACAAGGGAAGACAGACACGCACTCGAAGAATGTAGATTAATGAGATTCGGCCGTATCTCCCATCTGTACTCAAATGTTAGTTTTCGAGCGCCAATTTCTTCCTCTTCTCTCACCTCTGTGCCGGTTTTTTCCTTCGTTATTAATATATGTCATTTACGGAATGAAAATTAGACGACGAGACACAAAAAAGCGCTTCATCGAATTTCTTGGCACTTGTTCTATGCGGTTGCAAAACTCATTGGAATGACAAAGTTCCTCTTGTGTTTAAGAAGTTCACAATCAACTAAGTAGTGGAGGTGTTGAGAGCTGTCGATAAGATCGGCATTGTTTCTCAGCCTTGGAAGTTATTCAGGGTCGAATTACGCAACTCTCAATGACTCAGAATAAATCTGAGGCCGAATCTAAAGAGTGTTTCTGGCAGATAACGGCGTTAAGACGGACTCGCTTCAGTGGAGATAGTCTCCGGATAAATGAAAGGATGGAGGCGATGGAGCGAAAGTTTGTGCTCGCATGACTTGTTTTATTAGTAAACCGACGTTGGAAATGTCACTAAAATCCTTCCACACGACTTGAGCTACGGAGATGGCCATCAACAGTCAGTAAAATAGGAAGAGAAAGAAAAAATGAAATGAGGAAACAGCGAAGGGTGTTTATTGAACGTTTTATCTATCAATCGTGCTCGCATACTCAAAGTGGTCAAACTATCAATCAAATAAAAAGAAAGTGTTTAAAATGTTTATTTGATTTTTCTTGTTTGTTCAAAAAATATTTCTTTGATGATAAGAAAGTTTGAAAACAAGTCTGACTCACTTGCAGATGAAAGATGATGGGAAGCTTCAACTTACTGGACAGGTGAAATTATTTCAAAATAATACAATTATATTTTACTAAGAATAAATGCAATCATAAGACATGATAAGGAGTGATGAGAGCATCCACATGTGCATTATTGTTAACAGAAGAATAATTAGTTAAACATCTCTTGTTATTCTTGATATCTAAAAGTTTGCAAAGCAATGTAAGACACCTCTCATGAGCAAGTTGGCATGAGCCCAATCAAGACAGATCACCGCATTTTCTCGATGTAGCCCGCAGCTACAAGATCGTTTTTACCATTTAAGTGCGGATTCTATTCGAGGTAAGGTTGCATGAATAAGCCTACGTATTTGAGTTTATAACTCCCGATTATTTAGTGACAGACAGTTATTATTTAGTTATGACAGACATTGTTTGCATATTGATGATGAGGTGGAGAGCGTAAGAGAACTCGAGACGCAAGATTTGCAAGACGTATTAGAATCAGAAGCTTCTGTTGAATATCTTTGCAGCATTGACTATTTTGTTTTCTATCATATATTTTTCCATTATCGATTTCTATAAATGTCAGTTGAGCGATTGGCGATTCCATGATTTTGATAGAAAGTGTAATTCACGTTAAATATCAAATAGCATCGATTTCATAAACAAGCATACCTAGGGCAATTAAATAACACTGATCTATGTTAAGTCGATTATCTAGAAGTCAAGATCTTAAAACTAGGCTACCTGTTGAATAACAATAATTATTGACAGACATTGTCGCACAATATTGTTATAAGCGTCTGACTTATACAGTATGTGGTGACATTCCAATGGTGGTGATTTTATATTAATTAACTTTGTCAAACATCTTTACTAATAAATTTGGTTGAGGGTACTCGATGATGGTTTGTGCGTTTGTTGGTTCATTTGTGCGTCGTTCAGACGGAAATTCATAAATTTCTGTTGATGACATTATGTAACTCTCAATGTCACCAGTTCCTGTTCACGCCAAGTTCATGCCAATACCTGACCTGAGCAGGATCGAGGGACTGGTCGGAACTGGTCATCCAATAGAAAGGCGATAGCATCAACAGAAATCCGTGGGGTTCCTCCAGAACCAGGAATTCTCAAACTGGGGAATGCGTGAGTCAATTCCACGGAATTCGCGACAATGGCCTTGCTAGATGACCCGCAGAGAAGTATGGCTGGATGTCACAATAGCTCATTTACATCATGTTATCATGCGGGACTGACCATGTGAAATATCCAGAACATTTCTTTGAATTTCGATGGCTTGGTGTAAAGTCGACAAAACAAAGCTTCTGCTTTGAAGTGAAATGGCACCATACAATTTTATATAATTTGTCGGCTTCAGGAACTGAAAAAGTTTTCCCCTCCGACTCCGCATTGTACACAACTCACAGACATGGACATAATTTTTTTGATCAAGTGTCAATTGACAATTCACTGACCGTTTTGAAATAGTATCATACTTCAAAAATATTCAAATTGATGAGTACAATAGTGTTCACTGGAAAGGGACGTTGCTTTTGAAGCAGATTGAAAAATGAGTTAAAGCTTGGATGAATATATTGTCAATTATCTTATTCATTACGTAATAGATAAGACACTCAAGAAAACAATGTCGTGGAAAATAGAAAATGTCATGAAATCTCTACATGCGAAATTGCGATGCTTGATCTTCATGTACAGTTGTGCATGCCAAGTTAGAAGTCGCAAAAATTGTGTATTAGACTACATTAATTAATTGGCATGAAGAAATGTTTCTCCTTCATAATAATGATACGACAGACTACAGTCCTCGAACAATTCATCTTTAAAACCCAGAAGTATACAAGATATCGGAAATTTAGAATTTAATTGTTCGAAATGATGGAATCACTGATACAGCATTGATTTTAAATATACAAACTCCTGCTTATCCTTGAAGTGAATTAAAGTCTCCGTGGACTTACAAGTTCACAATTATTTAAACAGAATTCCATTACCATGAGGTCGCCATTCATCTTATTGCTTCGAAAATGCATTCAACCGCTGTGTACAAAAGGCTCCTCACATGTTCATGAATAATTGAGGCGATTCCCTTCCCTTGTCCAAGACGATAATGAATACCTTGAGATATTCAAATAATTGACAACCCATTTCTCAGTGACTGACAGTTCTTCTCTCAAGAAATACTCTGTTCAGGAAAGATGAACTCAGGCTGAGAGATAAACAGCTCTTGTCCAGAAGGCAAAATTGTGAAATTCATTTCTGTCTTTAAAACCTTGAAAGTTGCTTGTTATCTGCTTTGCTTTAATAAGCCTTTGCATTTTTAATGTCTGAGAAATCTGTGTTCGACCACCTTGTTCTAAAGTGCATGTCTTGTAATCTTTTCGCGATAAGCAGGTGCGCATACGTTAGATCTTTCTCACAAATTATCCTAGCCTCCTTCTCAATTATTATTCAGATTTTTTTGATTCTGCCGCTTGACTAAGTGCAATTTTTCAAGCAATAATAGCATCGATACAATAATAGTTGTTGGAATAGTTCTGTCCGTCGGTAACCAGTTCATTTCAGACTGGACTGGTTATCTGGGACACCTTTGTTTGGAGCTGAAAAATAATTATGCGAAAGTCTCCGAAAGCACGATCTTTACTACGAACCAGAAGTAGGATATCTCTCTCTATCACACTTAGTACATAGACGCACACTTCTGTCCATAACCTACATAAAATCACCGAACCATAGAAATTGACAACAATAAAACCTCTAGAATGGAAATTAGCTTCATGCAATGCACAATAATGGCACATAAATCGCACGCATTTTCACTTAGATGCACCTGCCAACGTCTGTATCATTGGGTTAGAAACAGTCACATGAGTAAATCGAAGCTCTCAATTGGTTCTTCATGCCCCAACTTAGTTCCCCCGGATGTGCCGCGACCTTGAGTCAATTTCCATTCTAGCGAACTTCAGATAAACAGTTTATTTCTATGCACCGAACATATCTGGCGCTCTTCTTAATGAAATTAACTCATCCCGCAATGTTTGACTTGCCATTTGCATCAGTCACAATAAACTTCGAGGTCTGTGTGGAAGTGACAAAGCTCAGGAGTCTCTAAAGAGAATGACAGCCACAGAATTAGATTGTGCTAAAATTAGATTGTGTCACTTTGCTAGAAGTGCAAGCTGATTCAAAGCGATGGCACATGCAGGAACTTACTAAGTGGGTAAAAAGAAATTTTTAATACATTGAAGAGATAGGAAATATAGTCGTGCGTCGATTGCGGATTGCTCTGAATTCCTTCAAAATGCTCCGATCGCCATAATTCCTTCAGATTCAAAGAATTTAGATCATTGAGCAAAAGTTTTCTCGATAATGTTGGGCCCTCCGATCATTATTGAAAAAAGTTATCAGGCGCACGAAAAAACGTTCACAAACTTCTCTGTAGAACTTGACATCGTCTGTGTCTCTTTGCTGTGTGATCCGGTTGATAGCAGTCACTGAAACTTCGCACAACCTGGCGTGCTTAATGTTGAACTGGCTGTCTATTGTTCGATTTCTGTGGTATTATGTCAGCAGATTGTGCCATTTCATTAACGCTGCATTTCATTAAAGAGACAGTCGATGTCAAGTTCTATAGAGAAGTTTGTGAACGTTTTTTCATGCGCCTGCTAACTTTTTTTAAAATGATCGGAGGACCCAACATTATCGAGAAAACTTTTGCACAATGATCTGAATTCTTCGAATCTGAAGGAGCCGTGGCGATCGGTGCATTTTGAAGGAATTCAGAACAATCCGCAAGCGACGCACGACTATTTTTCCTATCTCTGTAAGGTATTAAAAATTTCTTTTTGCCCACTTATTGAGTTCCTGCATGTGCCATCTGTTTGAATCAGTTTGCACTTCTAGCAAAGTGATACGATTAAACAATCTAATTCTGTGGCTGCCTCTCTACAATATGAACGCTGGTAGCGTTCTGTCAATAGCAATAGGACAATAAGCTGTCGATGTCACTTAGAGATAACTTCTGCCTTCACTTGCATTCCTTTTGAACCGTCAGCGTGGCCTAGTGAAGAAGGTGCAAGCTCGTCTTCACCGCGGATTTCGGTTCGATTCCTAGGTCGGGCGAGTGCGGTCGCGGAATCAAGGGTATTGGTGTCTTGTATTGACTTAATAATTGTCATTCTCTTCAGATATTCAGTGAACTACGACAGACCTTTGTTGTCAACTCAGGAGTCTCTTTAGATGTTCAATTAGTTTTTGATAGAAATTTTCTGTAATGTTATAATTAATTTTAAAAGGGGTTGCTGCATTTGGTGGTGAACAGAGGCTACCTACCCTTGCGCATAGGTCTGTTTCAAACTACAGTCCGTTTCATAAATAGTGGATCATCCTAGAATTTGACTAAATAAAACATAAGTATGATACAGAAAGCATTTTTCATGTCATTTCATGTCCCTAATATATTTAAATGTCCTTATATAATCTGATAAGCTATGATACAGTAACGGTTCTAAAGAAGCTAATATTTTGTGGCCCTACCCTTATTGTCAATGACACTACCAATTCGTCTAGGCATTGATTCGATGATATCGTTGATTTTTGACTGATCTAACTTTCTCCACTCTCTTTTTAACAGTGACGTAAGTTGTGATACGCCATCTGCAGGTAGCAGTGAACGACGAACGTTACGTTTTAGAATACTCCATACATTTTCTATGGGATTCAGATCAGGAGAACGAGCTGGCCAAGATAATGTCCTAAGCCCTAATTGAGACTTGCATAAGTTGACTCTACTACTCCTGTGACACGTAGCATTATCATCCATAAATAGCCAAGTCGATGGATCACCAAGTTGATCTGTCATTTGGCCAATGTTCACTCGTAAAACATTCACATAGCGATCAGAATTCATGTTTCCTTGCTGTATGTGAAGTTCAGAGCGGCCATTGGTCCAAATGCCAGCTGACACTTTGCTTTTTGTGAGTGCAATCTCGCTATTGTTCATTTGTGCTTTGTATTGTTTTCAACCGGTAAGAGATAGATTTCTAGCTGAAAGCAATCAGGAGTGCTGCCAACACCACCGCAACGAAGTCAGGAAGCTATGGAACATGAAGTCCATTTAATCACATGTAGCAGTTACATTATTGTTGATAAATAATGGTGCTATACTGGCTCTGAATGACCGATTTTCTTTATTTTTGTTTTGCTTGATAGCTTTTGGCTTGTAGAACAACATATTACATAACAAAGGAAACAAATTTAATTTTATAAGAGTGAGGTATGATTTTGTGTAACATTGCTAAATGAAGATCAAATTATCTACTACTTTTTCATCTATAACAGGAAAACAACTCAATATTCATGCTTGAAATTTCCAACAATGATATTAGTAAGCACAACTGACATATCTTCCAAATTTCAGAGAAATTCGTTCAAGTTTGGCGGAGTTAGACAAAGTTGGAGTTAAGGCGATGTTTAAGGGTGATCCATTTTTATGAAACAATCTGTAACAGGAGTTGAATGTTTTAGCACGCTAAGTTATTGTCCTTGTTCATGGCGTACCTTATCGGGGTTAGTCCACTACACATAAACATCTAGAACAAGAGCTTGTTCTTCTTAATGATAGAGCGTCCATCTTCCATGGTCAAATCATGCTTTCTTGGCAATAAATAATGTTCTTTATGGAAACTGTACCGGCATGACTTCGTTTTTACTGCAATAACAATGCTAGTTCATGGCTAGAGGATGCAGTCGCTACTATTTTAACTTTTCATGAAAGAGGTGGTACCTGTATCTGTTCACAATGCTAAAGCAATAAAAATCGACTAATTGACAACTGGTCATCAACATAATGCGTCGCTTTATTGCTTAGTGAAACATTAGTTTCTCTATCCTGTAGAGATATTTTAACCAAAAGGTCATCGCATTTGCTCAGACGGAAGTATGGTTTTATTATGTGATTCCATTGACCTCATCTGCAGTCGTATTGATATGACACTATTTAAGCATGATAATGCTTTTCCACTTGTATTGCCTTTCAAAGTCTTTCTTTAAATGATCAACTGCATTAGTAGAACTGAAAATTAAATCATGCTTAGCGTATACCTTTTGCGAAGAGTGCGATACATTCATGAGAATATCCACTTAGTGTTATCAGACAATGCATGCGCTAATATTTTTGACTTAGGTCATTATCCTACTGATGTTAGCGTTGAATTGAATTGTTGTTTTGCCTGATGTTCCTTGCATTCTCATTCGTGATCTTGATGAAGACACTTACAAAAACATGTACGTGCATAATAGGTTTAGCAACGTTCCGATAATATCAAGACGCTCTACCAGATTTTCTGTGTCGAAAATGTTTAATTTTATATCGATTTCATTATCACCAAAAACAAACACCTAATGACATGAGCTCTTCACTTTGCGGACTTTTGTAGAAGATTACATTCACTTAATAAATAAACATCTAAAATATAAATACTCTCATGAAATGTTATGTTTGTTCTCAGCAACATTTCGAACAGCTCAATTTAAGGAAGAGATAAGATACAAAATCCTGATTTTGCAATTTGCTCACAGATTTTTATCCAGTACTGTGAAAGCTTTCATTTTTGTAGTATAAAAAAAGCTTTATCAGCTTTTTGTTTATTATGCTGTTGTTTTGGCTGTAAACTAAACTGATTAATCATTCGTTTGCTCTATCTCATGTATAGTGGTGACCTGAGTGACGAATATGCGACATGAAACAAATGCGATTTATTCCCGAATACAAAGGAAAGGTACAAGCACCTTATTGCACAGTGCCTCGTAGATGGATAACAGCTGCTGATTGCGAGGACTGAAATAATAATAATAATAATAATAATAATAATAATAAAGACGTATATTTTCAAAAAAGATACAAAAATCCCAATAATGGAAATCGTGGGATTCCAAGTAAAATCATTACATTTAGCAAGTCATGTTCTTGACAAAAGTTATATTATTCATGTTCATATCCCATTCATTTATATTGTATTTATGTTGTATTAAACAACATATCTTTCGCATATTATCTATTGACAATGTATTTAAGGGGCCAATTTCTTTCCAAGCTGTAGAACGTTGGAAATGGCGAAAAATAAACTTCGTAGAAAACATCCGTTCATTACCGATACATTTGGTGACGTCAAAATTTCAAGATTTATTACTTGATTTAAAGCTAGTTCGAAAATGTAGCAGAAAACAAGTAACTACTTTGAGTTTCTTCCATTCAGACGGTAGCAAGCTGCTAATATGTCAGAATATGATATTAACTTGTGTTTTCAAGATTATTCATATTTCACCGTATGCTTTGTAACTAATGGTTAGTTTAGCTGGGATCTTGAGGTTTACAAAATTACTAGAGGGACGTCAAATCTGAAGTTTGTGAAGAGCTGGTCTACATACGCGCCATGTCAACAACTCTTTACACAATGAAGGTCTACATTGATGTATAAAGATAGTAGGTCTAACCCTTTTTGCCTCAAGGAGGGAGTTGTGCCCCCCTCTCGGTTTTTTCATCTGACGACGGAATGAATAATTATTTCAAGGTCTTGTTCTGCGACTTTTTATAACTTGGTGTTGGCTTTCTCTGTGTAGTAGCTGTTTTTTGTAGACCCAATATATTAGCCACAGGAGCCACATAGAAAAATTTACGATCACGCTTTCTCGACATTTTGGATTTTCACCTCAATTGATAAGAATTTTGGGTTTTAAGTTGATTTTTATATTCTGCAGTTTTCCCGGTCAGAAAAAATGGTCGAGTAGTTATGTTAATTGATTCAGATACTTTTCAGCTCGTTATGATGACTAATATTACCTATGTTCTATACATACTACTTATAAATACAGATTCATAATTCAATAACTGAGCGAATTGCACAAACTTCTTTAGTATTAGCTGATGTGGTTCTGAAAGATTTATTGATACATAAAGCTATAAATCTGACATCAGATAACTTACTATAGATTAGCTACTATAGATGCAATTACGAATTTTTTAAAAAATAATTGTTTGAATTTCAAAATGTTATCTACAGTAACAAGATCAACTTGGAATGGAAAACTGATGCCACCATCGGATAGAGCATATAAAAAAAACATTTATGAATCAAGCTGTGCCATGTAACTTAATGGTTTAGGAGATTTTCAGTGGGACACAATGCCCCATCCCCATAACACTTCACTGACAAGAAAAAGCCTGAGGCAAATAGGATTAAAAACATCAAACAAAACTATGTGGTGGTTGAACCATTCATGACACGCTACCAACACGTTATTTTGGTATTTCTATACATGAGCCTAAATCCACACCATCGCACTCAACTTCTTTTTGAGCGACTAACAATTTTCTGATGTGTTAAGAATGATGTTCCTGAAACTTCCATAATTTTACGTCAACCATCGCGAACATTTACAACTGTCATAAAATAGTAAGTTATCTTCCGTAACCGAACGTGCACTTCAATAAGATTCACAGAAACTGCATTAAATGATGTAAATGATATTTCGTTGTCACCACTTGTAAGGTAGCAGTCTCAACATGTACATCTCGTGTCACATTTGCACTTATATTTATCTGATGACGATTTTCTGCATAATACGCTCTTGTTTCGTAGCATTTTCATCTGGTCAGAATTTACGTTCTAGAAGGGGAGTAACTCATCAATTTACTATCTTAACATTCGAAGTTACTTAAGATAGACTGCAGAAAGACAACATCGCAAAAACACTTCAGTCTGACCAAACTGCGTGTGAAATCACGACAGCCATTCTTGACATTCCAAAGGGGATGGAAACAGAAAAAGTCAGAAGTGACGGAGATTTGTCCATTTAGACATTTCCTTTTCATTTCAACTGATTTTGACCGACTTTTGAAACCCTTGTGCAAAACAAATCACATTTGGCGACTGTATTACGTCAGTGTACAACTGATCATAATCACGGAAATAACCAAAGAAGTATTTGCGAAGGATAATTGCAAAATACAAAATAAGAGGCCCTTCTTTACAATGCCTGCAAATATTCTAACAAGCAAGTGAATTTCAGAAAGTGGAGAATTTCACATCAAATTAATGACGTGGATTTTAGGAGATATTTAGGAAGCACTGAACACATTTCAGTACATCGACCTTTTGATAAAATTCTGCGCTCTCACGTGAAATTCAAATAGGTTGAATCATGATATGAATAGAGCACAGAGCAAAAATAGAGATACAAGACAATTAGAACCACAGAATTAGATTCATCTGCACGCGCTTCGGTTTCCTAGAAAGGAAGGATCGCATCTAACCTTAATATCGAAATGGCACATCAGAGAATTAGGCAACTTGCTCCTTCTCGAATGGATAATTCGTGTATCGCTTGCTATTGGAAATGCCCAACAATAAGCTGTCAGCAGAGGAACCAGAGCCAGTGAGAGATGCATGCGTGCTGTGATATTACTTCGCACACACTGAAAGACGATGGTGAAATCATCAAGTGAACTAATTTTCGCACGCCTGCTATTTTTTTAAATAATGATCGGAAGGGCCAACATTATGGAGAATACTTGTATGCAATGATCTGAATTCTTCGAATCTGAAGGAATTGTGGCAATCGAAGCACGTTGCTAGAACTCGCAATAATCCGCAAGCAGTGCATGACTTTTTTCCCTATCTCTGTAAGGTGGAATTCCTTTTTGCCCACTTATTAAGTTCCTCAATGTGCCGTCAATTTCGTATTAATCACACTTCTGGCAAACCGAAGCAGATAAACAAAATATTAAATTCTGTGATTAGAACAGTAGAAAGCAACATTTTGCTGCAGCATGGGGTTTTCAGCAAGAAACCTAATCAGTTTACATTTCGATAACCTCTATTTTTTTGCAAACGATGGTTGTCGAATCCTCGCTGATTAGCTAGTAGGCCTTATACAGCATGGACAGAATACAAGCAGCCCATAGAAAAATGGAGAGACGAATGCTCGGCATTTCCTATCTAGAACGACGAAGGAACATTGAAAAAAGATCAATCAGTAAAGTGAAAGATGTGGTAAAGCACATAAGGATACAGAAATGGAGATAGGCTGGCCAGGTTAGTCGCTACCGTGACGACAGATGGTCTAAAAGATTGACCAAGTGGAGCGCTAGAGGACAAAGGTGTGCTGTTGGATGCCCGATATGAAGATGGAGGTGTCACATGCTCAACTTCTATGGCTGTGTCAACTGGGGTGCTGCTGCGCAGAATCAACGCTGGTGGAAGTCATGGGGCAAGGCCTTTTAAGTAAGTAAGTGAGTTAGTAGGCCTACAACTTTTAAGTTAGGCTAGACGCCTTAAGTTAACTTAAAGGCTTGACTACATAATATGAGATCGACCGACCAAAACTTGTTGTCATGTATTTTTAATTGTACAAAATTATCAATACATTATTACCTCTACTAAGTGCTTTAAAATGGATCGTCGAACGATGCCAGGATGCACTAATACACGCGGCATGACATCAGTTAAACTATTGGACTGAGAGCTCTACTACTACAAAAAACACCTCCCTCAAATGCACGGAATACATTGTAAGTAAAGGTTGTCACAGACTGAAAGCTTTGTTCTTCCCTTCATTTGAAATGCAAATCCGCAGGGTTATCATTTCAATATGATCTTTCAATCTTAACTTTTAAGTATTGTTTCCTTCTAATTTTCTTGAATATAACTGAATATCAATCAAGACAGGATCAAAGAAGCATGCGTTCTGTAATGCATGCAATCGTGTCCATCGGGTCGGAAGCTAAAACTTCCCTGAGCAAAAACGAAAGTTGTTCTATTGAATTGTATCCTCATCTTTTTGCTTGGATTGAGTAACTGTCTGTGAATATGCAGGTGCCTAAGCCAATTTTCGATCGACAATAAATGATAGAAACAAGCTTCCATGCCAAGCTAGCATTGTCTTACTTAGATAAACTTTCATCTTTTTCAGTCATATTGTCGTTGAGATTTTGTAGATTTCTTGATTCAATTGTTCCTTTGTATGATAGACTGAGCGACATGTATTAGCGGCAAGGTTCAGATGATGATAACCAAACTTCAGACTTGATGTATCAACTTTTCCATTAAGGGCAACAGTCGCATGCAACTCATATCCATGGTGACATTGAACAATTTATCACATTCTACTGCTGTGCTTCTGTTATGATTATTTAAATGCGTCATGAAACGACTGAGCAAGTTCTTTCAACCTATCTCGGTAGACTAATGATCATAGCTAGAATATAACTTGACTAAAAATGCTGAAATTCGGAATCATAGAACGTCCGCGGTACCGAGCTTCAGAGCTGGAAGCTTACAAGAATAGGCAGATGTCGGTACTTCAAATGTGATCCAATTTTAATGTGATAGACAAGCGCGTTATATATGCACAATATTTTTTAAAACAATTAAAAATTGCCTATGCATCGCAGGTTTATAAGTTCACCTTACTGCTCAACAGTAATCAGTTTGCCTACAGATGGCACATAGGCCCTACAGAATGCAATAATACAATCAATAATCGGCTCTTTAGAATGATTTTGATGTGACTGCACTCAATTAACGCAATCGAAATTTTCACTAAGGATGGCAAAATGCACAAAGCAATACCGGGTAAATTGTGTCATCCGGGCCAAGATAAAAAATTCCTCCACGCCGGGTTTGTAGTCAATGCGGGCCCAGGCCGAAAAAAATTGCGTCTGCCGAGCTTGACCATTAGCGGACTGAACACAGACAACGAACTCAAGCGTGTCTGTGTTTGAGCCGTGACATACTATGGTGACACATAAAACATGAATTACTCTAGAAAATATGACAACGAATACGTCCTGCTGTAGAATCGAAGTGGGTATCCGCCTTTGGACCGCAAATGATGTAGCAGCGAGGCAAAAGATAGTCATGCATATTTCCACTGTCGACACGGCTGGGTCGAAAAATTCAAGAAGCGTGTATAGCCATATAAACTTGCGGTATAAAAGTTTCAAACTAACGTCCGGACGCCACATAAATAAAAGAAAAGCAGGGAGAACGAGATACAAGAATTGCATGTAAGTGTGCACTCAAAGAGGCCAGTCAGAGGCAGGATCGTAACTTGCCGCTCATACTCATCTGCTATAGATTTGCTTTTCAGTCGACGTATCGGAATGTGACTTTTCAATGTATGTGTAAGTCTTAATAATGAAAGCAACACAATTGACTTCATGTGTTTAATACCCGAGCGCTTTCGTGGCCTCTTGTCAAGGGTGGACGGCCAAGTGTGAACATGTACAGAGATGGCTGAGAAACATTCAATGATAGCTGCCGCCAGTGACACCAACCAATCAGTGCCAAGGTAATTAAAGACAATGAATAAAGGCGGCAGTTATCATTGAATGTTTCTCAGCCATCTCTGTACATGTTCATACTTGGCCGTCCACCCTTGACAAGAGGCCACGAAAGCGCTCGGGTATTAAACACATGAAGTCAATTGTGTTGCTTTCATTATTAAAACTTATTGGAACGGCATTGCTTTACAACATTATGTGTAAGTCTACAAATCCGTACCATTAACACTACAAGTTATACAATAATGAATTATAATGAAAATAAAAAAATGAATTGTATAATAATAATAACTGTATATTTATAGAGCGCCATTACTTGGTGAGTTCATGGCGCAGCAAAATTATACTACATTACATGTACACAAAATAACATAAACACATCAGCGATTGTTAGAAATAAAGTATGTCTTCAAACACTTTTTAAATGAGTGTAGGGATGCAGAGTTCCTCACGTCTCTTGGTAAGGAATTCTGGAGACTCGCAATTATCGGACGCATTTGGAAGAAGATCATTTTCCTATGCTGCACCCGTATTGTGGGTCTCCAGAATTCGGTCATCATCAGATGAACGCAACGACCGCCTAGGAACATATATGGATGCGAGATCTGACAAGTAGGACGGATAGGAGGCCTGAAGAATCTTGTACACAGTGACACAAATTTTAAAACATATCCGTTGTCTGATACGAAGCCAGTGTAAATCAGAAAGATGACACGATATATGATCATATTTCGGAATACGCACAATTAACCTCGCCGCATTGTTTTGAATACGCTGTACCTTATCCAGAAGATACGTTGGACAGTTATATAGAATTGAATTACAGCAATCAATTCGAGAAAAAATAGTACTGCACACCACAGTTTTACACGCATCCGTTGATAAATAGCGTCGGATAAGGCGCAAACGGTGCAACTCACAATTTAAAGCACGAATCAAGTTGATAACGTGACACCGTAAAATAATAATATTATATTATTAGTTTATTTTATTATCATATTATTTTTATAATTTATATAAGCAAATGAATGCAGTAATAAGAATGCACTTTTGGAAGATGTGGAATTTATAACGAATTCAATATACAGTGTACAATAAAAAATGTCTATTTAATCAACGAATTAAACGATCTTTAAATGTGAAAACCATGTATATTCAACAAGTTAAACGACTACGCGATTCCGTTTATAAGATTGAATTAAAGGTGCAATAATCAATATACATATTTCTACTGAAGAATGACACGGATAATCAAATGAATAGTGCACGGGTGCAGAAGAATAGGTTTTCAGGATGAATTCGAAATGTTGGTGGATCTTCACAATTAGGACAATCGTGTTGCCGAATACTTCTTTTCACTTATGCAAGAATTTGAAGAGAAAGAAATGTGACCCACGGTTTTGGATCCTTGGGTATCTCTACCGAAATCAGACATTCTACACAATGTCCGAGACAAGGATATTCTGAAATAGAAATTCTTGAACGATTGGTTTTAATAAAAACTTATGTGAGTTCGTTTTCTGCGCTATATTGCATGCATCATCCCGCGTAATAATTCGTGGCGTCAATAACCACTATAGATTATGATTTTCACAATGTCACTGCTATTCTGCAGGTGAAAGTAACACTGAGTACACTTTGGACTCTCTGAACAACTTAGGACTCTTTTTCCGGGAACTTGGTGCACTTTATGGCCCGCTGCTTAATTGTTGTTTTAGTAAAACCGAGGAATGTTAAATCATCCCGCATTCTCTGCACAACGCTTTTTGAGAAATCTTTGCTTCGATAACTTCCTTAACAAGAAATCCTTTGCAGTTCATTACCTTGTGTAAATCAGAACACCAAGTATCTACTACAAATAATTAATGTGCTGTAGAGCTATTTGGACGCCTTACTCAATCAAAAATGAAAGTAGATAACATTACAACCAATGTTGGATGGGACAATCCTCTCAGAGTCAAATCAGTCTGGAATCGTTTCTAAATTCTCAAGGGGGTGAGCATAAGATTAATTTCTCCATCGGTCATTGCATTTCATAATCCTGTAGATGAATACATCAAGATTAACTTGTAATTCTTCGACAAAGAAGACAAATTGCTGTCTGTCACAAGGCCAGTAATGATAAAGGTCAAGAAATGCAGTGATAAGATATTCTTAGCAATATTCCTTGTGCCACTTTACCGGGTTAATTAATTGATTAATTACTTTTTTTGTTTAAACACGCAGCTATAATTGATGCAGCCACATGCTATTTTTCAAAAAAATCGCAGAGCAAAGAAAATGACCAAAATGTATGTTCACAGCCAATTAATATTCTTTGAATGTTGTTTCCTTTCAGGCCTATCTACGAGTAAATTGCAGCATGAGTCACACAGTGCTAGAGTTATTATCAGTTAGCTGTGGAAGAACTTTTTTTTGTCCTGTTGACTTTGATTATGAAGCAATTTGCGATTGAAAGGAACTTTGGTCTTAAATTGTGAGCAAATTCGATATCTACATCTAAAGATATCCGTGCCGGCACTTTCACATAGCTTTCGAACAGAGACTTTTTTCATGCTAATGAATATCTTTGTCAATGTACTGTATATAGTCAAAGGTTGGATAATGTGTCTTTCAATTGGATGTGGAAGAAGGGTTTCATCCACATCAATTACAAAACCGATTGTGGGGGAGCGGGAAATTCCAAATCTCGAAGAAACTGATAGCGAAATTCTTGAATGACTTCCTCGGCTCAGACAACTTCATTATCTTCAGTTTTGGCAAGATACATTGTCTATCAACTCAATAAAATGGTTTAATCGTGACAATTTGCAAAAAAGCTGCGAAGCTGTATCAGGCCAAATTTGGATATTATTGCACTCCATTTTCATCGATTTTCGATGTCTCTCATATGAAGAACACAAGTAAACACTTTTGAGATGAAAATAAAAAGCTGAAAGTAAACTCAATGGACTGTTATCACAAAATTTAAAAATGCGAATAATTTCATTGTGACTAGAATGTTTGGAAAAAGAAGATGCTGTGAATGTAATCTACCCTTAAGTGTTTTTCTGGAATCTTTAAGTCGATAACAGCTTTTTAGATCAACATCAGATCATTAAGTCAGTTCTCTATTGAATATCAACCACCGGCAACAGATGATAGCAAGTTCGTGCTACGCGCATGATTGAAACTTATCACATTATTTGTAATAGGCAGCGTCAAGATTTTTATGTAAGAATAATGGCGTTTGTACCCGTTTTAATTGTTCCATTTTGTTGTTGGTAAATAAATCATAATTTGTTTTCAAAATCTAAATTCTATCTTTGAATTTTGATGCAATAATTCTGAAATACTTTTTACGTCGTAGCCGATTTCACCACGATGAAGGAAGAACAGCATTTTTGTCATAAGTTTCATAGTGTGCACGTATCTTAGAGTGGCCTCCCCTTTGAGACACTTCAAAGAAGTCCAAGTCAAAACGATAAGCTAAGTTTTTAAATGAATCGCATTGATTTTGATACTACAAGAATTGAGTGACAAAGGTGTCAGTCTAACTGCGAATTTGAGTGGTGTTTGATTGAATTATAATTGACATTTGCTATATTTGAAATACACATGAAATAAGGACATCTCATTACTGGTGCACTTTTAACTCACAATCGTTTACAGAAATGTTGATTGATTGATATCTTGAACATTGACTATCAAGTCAAAAACATGACATGTCCTTTAAGTCAACATCTTTTAATTGGTGCAACAATTTGACATTTTTTTGTGTCGAAAACTATTGCTTGTCAAAGTAAAAAAATACCACCCATTTCCATGTTCATGTCCCCTGCATGTGACTTTGTGACTGAATTCTATGCCAAACCGGATATCAAAGTACAATTGGCAATTGTGTCCAGTTATTTATAATGCATTAAAATTCGATTAAGTTTCAATAATTCATATCAAAGACCGGATGTTCATTATTACTTGCGATAAATTCTTGAACATACCGAAGACCTCCCACGATTCGTGATTGATGCCAATGGAGCTTCCGAAATGAGGGACTGACATTTTTCTGACTAAAACTGTGGACTTTGAATAGTTGATTTCGTTCCGTTGAAACGGTTAATGAACTCTACAAAGTATGAAGAATTTACACAAAATTAAGAAAAAAGTGTTCCTGAGGGAACATGTAATCAATTTTTGAATATCAAAACACTTGCTTGTCAGCATGTCCATCATGCCATCATGACCACTTCAGTGTGAATATCGTATAACATGATGATATCAATTTTATGGCGAGACTGAAATACATGCTATTTTAGTGAAGTTATTACTTTCTTTGATTTACCTAAGAAATTTGTATGTCATAATTTTTATAAGCTTATGAAAGTGAAACATCGAAAACCTTCCATAATGGTCTAATCGCTGATTAGTAGTCGGAAAAGTGAGCGCAAGATGTCTTGAAAAGCCTGTTTTCCAAAATCAATGGCAATTCTGCTTTCGCACCTTATCCAAGAGATGAAAATATACTTGAGGAAGAATTTTTCACATAACATGATACTCGTATGGCTTTTATTTTTTGTATTGTGTTCTTGGATTACTTCTCGCTAACTCTTTGTGGTGAGAGCAACGTAGCCTTTTATCACATCTTTTTTACCAGGCATCAGTTAGATGACCGATTCCCCTTCCCTTACTTGTATCTTGTAAGTTCATGCCCCTTCCATGTTCTCTGGATTGTGATGTAGCAAAAGGCAATAGGAGTGACCCTTGAGATTACACATAACATGTTAAGCAAGTCAAATAAGCACAGGGAAACTACATACAGGTAAATGAGTAGACATACTTACACTCACCTATGTATAAGCATACTCACTTATATACATATTCATGTGCTACATAGTTGTAAGTACACGGTAGATACAAGGAAAATCTCTTGCGAGAAACTCTCTTACAGTCAAAAATGACTCTTATTATTGGTCTGTGGCCAGTGATCAGGTGACCTTGGTCAGCGAAGCAATTTTCATGTTTTCTGTCTTCAAAATTGTAAAATCAAAAAATAAAGCTGTCTTGTAAAAATGGAACTTTGGTTATTTTTGTTCATTGTAGAGTTGGTGTGTTCACTTCAACAAATGAAAATTATTAAACATCAATATCTTGAGGTCGCAATCTGATCACAGAGCTATAAATGAGACTCATACTACCTATATATACGTAGGCCTATGCTGGTCTCCACAGCTGTTGTGTGAATTAATGCTTAATTATTATTTAAGTGGAAACTGGAATAAATTATTTTACTTAGGGGAGTCGCTATTTGCTGATTTCCGAGACTTCAATTGTGTTTAGCTTTGGGCTTGTGAATTATTTATTATGTGGCATTGTTGTTATTTATTATTTAAGTGGAAACTGGAATAAATTATTTTACTTAGGGGAGTCGCTATTTGCTGATTTCCGAGACTTCAATTGTGTTTAGCTTTGGGCTTGTGAATTATTTATTATGTGGCATTGTTGTAACACGTTCATTGCAAAATGATTCCTCCTGTCCATTTGCAGTTGTGGCACCATTCATGTAGCCATCAATATTACTTAACTTTTGTATCCGCCCTGTCCATGTGATAAAAGTGCTAGATTAAGTCAAACCCTAGTTCTGAATGGTTATTCACATTGAAGCATTTCTCATAATTGTATTTGGTAAATTTGCTATTATTTCCACTTTATGTTTATCGTCGTTGTCCATGTCGGCTCATGAACTTTTGACTTTTTTCATTGGTTGCAGCCTCAAAAACTTAATCAATCAGTCTTATCCACATAATAAACAAAACAATGAAGACTAGAATTGGTATTACATCATTGTCGGCCTCACTCGTCAAATTGTACTATATTTTTGGAATATTCAAAATACTTATCCGATACTCTTCTTCAATCATAATATAAATTGTTGTTGAGTGTCTCTAAATTGTCATCAAAATCATCCCGATGATGCCATTCAAATGATGAAGTGTTTCCTATTCTCTTCACAAAGTCGACAGAATAGTGGATTCTCATTGGCTGACGCGTCAACTCCCAATAAAGACGCGTTGTTGTTGTGGTTTATTCAGGCCACATGATGGCAGCGTTTGTCATATATCCTAGACACTCTACCGCCAAGTGCATTAAAGTCACTGCTTGCTTCGTGACTATCGCACAATGACTTTTGTTTTTCATTCCTTTTCCGCGAATTTCTCAATGAACTTTTACTTCTTTTTCATCGCGTGGATTGTTTTCTGCGCTAATCCTGTCGTCATGTCCCTTCGGAATGAATATACGATCCCTGAGGACGTCGCAGTAGGTCATGTCATCGTCAACTTGGCCCAGGAGTTCAGCATCGATCCTCACTCGCGATCTCAATCTCTACAGCTCACCAATTCTCAATCATCAGATGGTTCACGTCACTTTACCATCAACGCTTCAACCGGCGAACTCTGTGTTAGCGCTTCTCTGGATCGGGAGCGGCTTTGTGAAGGTGAGGAAAACTGCGTCTTGGAGTTGATGATCGCCCACGGTGACAGGCGCAATCCAGAAGTGACTCAGATTCAGGTTCGGATTCTGGACGCCAACGACAACTCTCCAACATTCCCTCAGAAACTGTTTGAACTGAAAATTCGCGAAGGAATGGATCCACGGCTTATTGTTAAAACAATGCCAGCTGCATACGATCCTGATCTTGGCCGGAACAGCGTGAGTAAATACATGCTTGCTGGGAGACCAGAAGAAATCCTACCTTTCGGCGTTGATCAAAAAGACAACGTTCCACAATTGATTCTTCATCAGAAATTGGATCGGGAACGAAAGTCCGTCTACAACTTTCGCCTACTGGCTCGAGATGGGGGTCGCCCTCAGCGCACAGGCACACTCTCCGTTCGAGTCATTGTGGAAGATGTCAACGACCATCAACCAGTTTTTGAGCGCAAGTCCTACAGCACAATTATAAATGAGAACACCCCAGAGGGAGTAACGATTCTCGAATTGAAGGCTACAGACAAAGATGCGGGGAAGAATGGACTTGTTGCTTACAGAATGGCGCACTCTCAAAGTCGGGAAGAAATCTTAGCGCGCCAATATTTTGACGTTTTCAGTAGTGATGGCATCGGTAAAATCATCATAAAGAAGACTGTAGACATTGACAAGCGACAGCGGTTGTATTACAAATTTCATGTGATTGCTTTTGACCAAGGTTTAGCTTCTTTAGAGACTGATACTTTAGTCACTGTTCGAGTTCGAGATGTGAATGACGACAAACCGAACATCAAAATCAATTATCTCAAACCCGATGGCATAATGAAGACACGTGGATTACTGACAGAAAATCAAGAGAAGATTTTTGTCGCACTCATCACTGTCACTGACAGAGATTCAGGCTCAGGTGGCCTAGTAAGCTGCAAAGTCGACAGTGATTTATTCTATTTGCAAGACATAGAGCGATCTTCCGGTAATTATAAACCAACGAAATGGCAAACTAAGAAATACAAATTATTAACAAGGCAAGGGGTTGACAGAGAGAAAAATCCTCAACTAAGTTTCACTCTTACCTGTCATGATAATGCTATTGCTCAGAAGTCGGTAGGAAGGTTGGTGAGCACCGCTCGCATCGATCTCAGAATCGAAGATCAAAACGATGAACGACCTGAATTCACAGAAGAGCGATACACCTTCCATTTGGTGGAAAATGTTGGAAAGCGGAACGTAGAAGTACAAGTGGGACAAGTGAAGGCTGTGGACAGAGATGAAGGTCCAAATGCTAAGATTTCATATCATCTGATCAATGATGCAAATAACGGTTTTCGAATTGAACGCCGATCAGGTATGATTTACGCCTTGCGTGATTTTGATCGAGAGCACATGGATAAAGTTATTCTCAAAGTAAAGGCTGTGGATGGAGGTGAGCACCGCCAATCCTCCACTGCAGAGGTCAAAGTGATAATCACTGATGTCAACGACAACGCACCAATCTTCAAAGCCACCGACTATCATTTCACAGTGGTAGAGAACTCCAGGACAGCATCCGTGGGCAAGGTTGAGGCTCTCGATGAAGACCGCGGCATGAATTCGCAGATTGAGTATCGAATTGTGGACCGACATTCAACCGCAAAAAGTTTCTTCTCCATCAATCGCCATACAGGAGCCATTCATCTGACAAACAGATTAGATCGCGAGAAGCACGAACAATACACGTTTTTCGTGGTGGCTGTGGATAAACCGAACCCCGGCCAAAGTCGGAACACCGGCACAACAACCGTCACTGTTACTGTCCTTGATGAAAATGACAACAAGCCGGTGATTTCATCTCCGGCGAACAACGCTATTATGATAATAGATGACAACGAACCCATCGGCAAAGATTTATTCACCATGAAGGCGACTGATCCAGATGATGGAAGCAATGGAACTGTTTCTTATCACGTCATTCGAGGGGCCGATGACTTCTTCTCCATTGACAAAGGCAGCGGTCTCTTCTTCGTCATGCGCAAACTCGAGGGACTTCATAATAAACTGTTTTCTGTTGTTCTTATGGCAAAGGATAACGGGCGTGAAATATCTCTCAACTCATCAATCACGGTTCGCATCAGAGTGCGAAGCGGCAATCAAGGACACATACCGCCTACAGACCACGAACAATATGACTCGGGTGACACTGGCCGCACTCTGATAGTAGTCGCAGCCATTGTCTTATTGCTGCTAGTCCTTGCGGCAGTCGCTCTCCTGGTAATGTTACGAATGCGGCGAGTCCCAAATTCGGATCGACGGAATAATGAAGGTAAGGTTTCATCTGGAAGATTTTTGTTATTGTAAAGCATTGAGTAGAAGTATTACATCTATGCAGTTATGCTGAGATTCGGTGAAACATAAGGATATTGATTAGATATCTCCCATGTAGTAAACGATTGATCGACATATATTTATTGATATTGCAATATAAGGAAGAGAATAATAATACACGCGCCTATGAAAGCAACAGATTAATCCAAATATTCTTGACATTGAGTTGAGAATAGGTTCCTACGCTCTGTTTCATTCTCAGTGGTTACTAATTTCGCGGATTAAAGTCTCAACAATGTCCGTGACAATATGGTAAAATAAGTTAGGATAAATAATCTTGTCCTTGTTTTTAGTCTTGGTTCGACTGTTGTTACATCAAAATGTCATTTCATTTACATTTTCAAGAGTTAATCCGATGTGTTAGTTCTCAGCATGGCTTCATTTTGCTCCGGACGCTCGAAATATTTGCTGAGCTTAATTTAGAATTTGTGCATCTGAAGCCTATATTGATAGGGACTTAATACAGCATAACCTGTGAGAGCAATTGCTTGTCAACCAAATTTTGAAATTCGAATAGACATGCATCCTCAATTGCATTGTCAGAGCTCGCTGTCAGGAGACATCGTAGTATCATAGACTTTGTGAACATATACATACGTGGTTTCATCTGCTTGTAGGCTGCAAATTATTCAATGATGAAACTTCGTATGAGAGCGAAACAGCCAAAATTATTTTCATAATTTGAAAAATACAGTGTCTTCATGTGCACTCTTCAACACCACTTTTAGATTTAAGAATCAACATTTTATACAAGCAATGTATGGTGACCTTATCTTCTATCGATCACTAAATTAATCCAGGAGGCTTTGGATGAAGTTCAATATAATGGTGCTCAACAGATAAGGGTTTGCGTGATGCGAAACGATTTTCTCCTTGTCTATTTACTTTAGATTATAAAAACGCTTTTTAAGATTTAGTAGGCTCATGTAATTGAATCAATCAATATTCGCTCAATTAAATCCGGGAATCAGAATAGATTTGATGTGCGCAACTTTGCTCTGAGTGTACAAACTTGGCTTTGAAAACCGTCGCTCAAAAAAACCAAACTTAAGATACTAGACTGATAAAATACCTTAAGACTCCTCTGATGAATTTTTATCTTTTCCATTAATCAAGCAATTACCGGCGCTTCTTGTTTTTTATTTCCACAGATAGGAAAATGATGTCTAGTTAGAAATTTCATCACCAGCAGTAATTTCTGACGAGATATCGTTGCGCAAGTTATTAAAAGAACGCATTTGCAGTTATCACTACATGTATGGGAGAAATTGCCTAGATAAAAGTACAGATTTCCTAAACAGTTCATCTCGAAGGATCAATTCGTCTCCACTGAAATTGTACTCACTAGGAGACAATATTCGTGAATGTCGAAAGGCAACAATCAAATTGCGATATTTACGGGTAGCGTTTTTTTACGGATAATTTCACACGGTCAAAAGAAAAATCAAAACGGTCAATGTGTGGACCTTCGCTTTACAATGAAAGTCGTTGAAAGAAAGAGCAGCTATTCATTCACATGGCATTTTTATTCTATTTCTGATATTATGATGTCATATGAGCATGTTATTAATTAGATATTAAGACTTATTTTCTATTATTTATTTTTGTATTAAATTGGAATTGCTGTGTTCAACTGTTTAAGCACATTGTTTTATGCAGCAAGCTATTGCATACAATCAATGTTGTCGTTGTCAATGGAATATCACTTGTGTGGATTATGAAGATGACGACTTTGGTGCTACTTTTCTCATAGGTCTTCTAATTTGCTTCCGAAATTTACTGCAAAACATGCTGGTCATAGGTCCGATGCAGTCCAGTGCAGTCCAATGGTCGTTCTTGTACCTAACCTGGCATAGTTGCAATTATTACACGGTTTATCTATTACTTGACTACTAAACTTGATTTATATAGATACTGCTAAGTTTCAACAGACCGTTTTCATAAGCTTTTATTGTGATATTAAAAATGACTTTGCTACTGGTGATATATCTCACCGCAATTTGAATTTTTCACATGTAAAATATTAAATAGACAGTGCCAGAATATCTGTATAATCTAAGCTCATCAAATCAAAATTTCTGTATAGAATATATTATATGATGTCGCAGACATACAAGCTAATATTAAAAAATTTCGTTGACTTTAGAAAATTCTTCAGATTACCAATAGTGAGTTAATATGATGCATGTACATCGCCATGCTACACTCCTTGTAAAAGGCGAAATTGATGTACCAAAACTAAGACAATATGGCCGCCACGAAAGATGCAAATTCGGAGACTTCGCATACAATACATTTTAAGTCAGTAATTTTCAATCGCGTAGTCCATTATCATCAAATATCTTTCATTGTGGAGTTTTGGAGTTACATCTATCTCACGACAGAAAACAGGCCTCACATATCATATTACAAAAGCCTCGTCCAACCTTGATTGCTAGGTTTGTATTATTGCCTGAACATCGGCGCCAATGAAAATGCCTCAGAGAGATAATTTCTATCATTGGGATCAACCAGAATCATCTTAAATCCCTGAATGGAATAATTGTATGTCAATGGAGTGAGCTCGTACTTATGAATTTCAAGTATTTTTTTGAATATTTCTCATTGCAGTTTTTGAAACATCTGTAATTTGCAAATTCTGAGAAACGTTTGTAATTATCGTAAACATTATAATTACTCAACTGGAATGTCTCCTCTTAGGATTTCTGCTGATGAGTCTACCTTAACTACAGAGATAAATGAGCAAGACAATTAGGATCCATGGCGCCAACAAGGACAAAACTACTGATTACAATTGCAGCAAATAGACATTTTGACATTCCGATTTGAATATTTAAATACAACACATTCAAAGATGATAGTTTAATGTATCTGAAATATTTGCTTTTGAAGTGAATGATCTTTCTGATTTACTTACAAAATAAAGTGACTCCGGACAAAATTGCGACCGATCGTGTCACAGAATGCAACAAATCTGCCTTGTTTTATAAGGAATTTATGCTTGACGAGGGGCAGTGCGCAGGGAAACAATTCAAAGTCTGTTTACAATTTATGAGAATTAAATAGTAAAATTAGCGCAACGGTATCACAAAAGAACTAAAACCACATTTTTATATCAATATATTTCTCTCAAATTTGATGGTAAATCCGTGTAAGTAGACCATGCAAAGTAACGCGTTAAAATGATTTTGTTATAAAAACGTGAGCTTTGATTAGAAGTATTCTTAAATTGCTTTTGTTTAATCAAACCACGAATCTCAACGTATATCAAATGAAACTTTGTCAAATTTAGTTAAGCACAACAACTTAAACTTATCTGACTTTCTCGTCATGTCTCGCTTCTCGTGAAACTGATGGCAAGCGAAAGGTGCAATCATTCCTGTCCAAAATTTAGGTCCATACTCTTTGGGGCAGATGTATGGTCACAGGGCTCATACAAATAGAGGAATAAATTTGCATCCTCTGTGGCATTTTTATTCTCTCTACCTCATGTGAAAAGAAATAGCAGGGGTGACTTTCAATCATTTTCTTCGAGTTTCGTTGATTATTTGAGATTCCCATCATGCGTGTAGTGTCTGTAAGCAATCCATTTGAAAATCGGGAGAAAGTCTATCAAATACTGCATTAAAAATACTTATTTTTTTACTGATTGGCAAAACGTAAACTAAATCTTGCTTTTTGGATTGTCTCTCTGGATCATTGGAGAAGATTATAGATAAGGTAGCGCTTATCTTACGCTGAATCAGCGAATCTCATCATGATTATTTTCTGGTTGTGGCACTTGCTGCACGAAATGTTCTTCATTGCGAATATCAATGTTTACTCATTAAATTAAGTTATTCAGGTAGAAAGAGCAAATCTTTGATAAAGTCATTTCGGAATTAAAGTTGGCCATCTTCGACAAATGTGAAAGGATTAAGTCTAAACTGTACTCCATTCTTTACATTAATTTCGTATTCGGTAGTTTGCAGCTTTAGATCTACAGTAGAACAATAATGTCCAAATATGAACACAGTGCAAATATCGAAGTTCCTTTTTTCATACAACAAACCATGAATGATTGGAATGTTATTCTGAAAACATTTGGTCTTGTCTCATAACAAAACTACTTGTTGTCTATACCCCACATTACTTCACTGTCTGAAGCTTATTCAAAGACAGACTGGTAGTGGCATTTTGGTTTTGGCTGATGAATAATACAGTATCCCGAGAATGATCTGCGCCTCCGATAAAGACTGTAGCTGATCAAAATACTGAATGACTTCATAAGCAAAGATCTTATCAGCTTAAGTTGTGCTCAAATCTTCTTGATCTGTCTACGGAGAAGAAAATTAGCAGGATGTCTTTGCGTCCAACTTGTAATGAAAGAGCGTCAATATCCAAAACAATCGACTGAATGCATTTCACGTTTTTGTAGAGACGTAAGTGTACGTTGTTGACCTCTGCAAATTTTTCATGTAGCAATTGTAGTGTTAGTAATATTGAAGAGGTGAAGATGATTCACACAATCTAAATTTATTTATGTCTGTGCAAGCAAGTAGTATGTAAATAATATATTCAATTGTCGCTATGGAAATACTCACGCGATGCAGTTCTAGAAGGATATAATCAAACTGGATTTTTTTCAATTTTTTATGTAAGATGCATTTTGATGAGACATTTTTGAGAAGTAAGTTTTGAAAGAAATAAGAACAAAAATTTTCCCAACGTTTCGCTCATAATCTATTGACCATTTCCAAGGCTACAGACAAAAATAACGACTGAATTAGATGCATGAATGAATTACAAAATTTGAAAATCATAGAGTGAAAACTAGGGTTAAGAGACTAAAGTAAATCTTACATTTGTATTACACTTGTATGTAAAAAAAGCCATCTGGTAAATTGTCCTACATATACTTAGGAAAAGAAACAGCAAACTAATCATCAAGCAACCGCCGTTTCACAGAATCCTTCCGTCCATTCTGATTAGGATGAAGTCTCTGAATGAATAGCATTTCTTAGAGATAGTCTTTCTTACATTTCTTCAAGATCTTAAAACTCTCCATAGAAGTTGCTTGGTCACAGTTGGATTGTAGGCGATGCTCACCTATTACAGAGTGCCGATATTCTTCATCTGTTTGGAACAGATGTCGCGACATGAATCCCACACAACGCGCAACACACGAGCCACATTTATATTGATAGATTACATTGCTAGTATTCACATGGATTTTCGTTCTTATTTCTTTCAAAGATATCCCTTAGTCCATTGTTCATTAGTAATTACGAATTGGTTTCGAATTGAATTAAATTAAAACGGTTAATACTTTGGTAGGGCTTTGTGTTTCGCTCACTTGAAGTGGTCGGTTTGATTCTTATGTTGCATAGGTTGAAGTTTAAGATTTGGAGCGCAGACATCCGACTTTTCGCGTCTAGTTAATAGAGCATGACTGGACAACAGTTGTCCGTTGATGACAATTTCAGCTGCTCAGCTAGGCGCCGATTTATGTCGATGTTGATGGATTTTTAGAAGGATCCAATTTGAGAAACATGCAATATTTACATTGCAAATTTTGCAAGCTTGTGGCGCTAGGCGATTAACGACGATCTGTGTCTTGTACGATGTTTTATCAAAACGCTTTTATACTAAAAGAGAAAGATAACAGTTGAGAATATTTACAATTCAACCATCGTTTAGGTATCGCTGTCATGACGTGCACATGACGCAAATTAATGAATATATCCTTTATAGTCACAGAATTAGACAAGTCGTTTCTACAACTGTTTGACTAGAAAGGAAGCATTGGAACATGCAACGCTAATGAGATGGCACAATCTGCTGACATGATACCATAGCAATCGAACACTGAGCATCCAAATTGTGCGAAGTTTCAGTGACTGTTATCAACCGGATCACACAGCAAAGAGACACAGACGATGTCAAGTTTGTGAACGTTTTTTCATGCGCCTGCTATCTCTTTTAATATTGATAGAAGGGAAAAATATGATCGAGGAAACTTTTACACAATAATCTGAATTCTTCGAATCTGAAGGAATCGTGGCGATCGCATCATTTTGAAGGAATTCACAGCAATCCGCAAGCAACGCACGACTGTTTCTCTATCTCTGCAAGTCATTAAAACTTTATTTTTGCCCACTTAGTAAGTTCCTGCATGTGCCATCGTTTTGAATAAGTTTACACTTCTATCCAAAAGACACACTTAAACAAACTGATTCTGTGGTTCCAGTCCTTTAATTCCATAGAGTGTCTGATTTGTGCGCTTTGGACCGACAGCTTGCTTCATGCAGCCACACAATGTCCTTTTTGATGGCACCGCTTGTACGAGGCTGCTCAAAAAGTATCCGACTTTGTTCCGGGAAAATCAAATGCAGTCATCAACACACTTACATTTACATAAAAAACAATCACTCTATCACTTGTGCTCCTATTAGAGTATAATAATTATCCCTGAAAGTTATTGTTTGCCTCTACTTCATCGAGTCTAGTGACACAATCTTTGTTGTATTTGTTTCACACAGTTTTAGCAGCATACGAAAGTCAGTCTTTAACCTATGTTTGCTAAGTTGTAATTAACGGAAAGCGGTTCTCACTGTTGCAACAAATACGCGTTGCTTGCTTTGAATTTGAACTTCTCATTTGCTAATAAGCTCAATGTTTTCTTATAAGATGGAAAGCCGTTGAAAGAGACTTTCAATTAACAATGGATTAATTCAGGTTTTCCAAAATGCAATCAGGGTGCTAAATCATAATGGTCAAGATGAATCAGGCAATTTGATCATTTGAACTTGAATTTATCCTTTGTCATCAAAAGATTAGAGTAGAACTTAAGTATCACCGTTTTCATATTTCTTTCTGTTTTTTCTCTTATCTCTTTCTTCACGATGGTCAATTATCCTAGTTGCTATCATGGTTTATATCTGACCTTTAGCGGCACCTCAATTAAGTGAATCTGATAACAGATCCGTTACTGACTAAAGAATTATCGTGCTCCTTTCCTAAATACAATCGGTGCATAGCAAATGTTTATAATTGTTTGTGCACATCATAAACATCGTTGCATCAGCATCATTGAATGAATACACGTAGGCTATATTTATGATACAATGCTGCTGCAGTATCGAGAAGGAATGACAACCTCCTTGAGCTTTTGATGTATACCAGCATAATTGGTTGCCCTGTTACCTTTTCCTGTCCCACCAAAGAATGGCCAGAACGAGTGCAATTATAACTACAAATGTAGCAGAAAGTTGTCTATGAATGATTCGCAGCTTGTTGTTCTTTGTTGAACAAAGTTCAGAAGTTTTATTTTGATTTTGCTTCTGCCGGATAAAAAACAGACGGGTTTCGTTTGATTTATCGATCAGACTGGAGTGTTGATCGCTTTGGAAATTCATAGAAATCTGACGCTGCAAAGATTAAATGACTAGAATGGACACGCAAATGGAAAACAATGTTATGCCGTGGACTCACCTTGCCATGGCAACAGCATCTTAAGAATGGCGGTTTCCGGAGGCTGAAACTGGCCAGGTACCGGCACCTGAGGTACAGCATGAAATCATCCTTATTAAAGGCTTCATTAATTTGATTATTCCTCTGATCTACAAGCATTGACATCAGTCGAAGTATTGATGAGTAGCAGAATTGACCTACCACAAACAGCTGGTTTCAATTCTAGTCCTATCTATGAGTTGATATTGCACAAAAGATATTGGCTATATTAAAACAGGATGCTTACATGATACATAATCTGAAGGCAGCCGATCCCTATTATATCACCACTGCACACTTCTAACAGGGCAAGTCTTCCATGCAATCATAATCTGTTGTCTATCAACATGTATATGAACCAAGACTTTGCCTTACAAGTCTTACTTATATTTGTCGTTAAACTATGGAGAAAGCTATCACACAATGAATTGACGTTTTATTGTTGTGTACTTTACGGTAGCTAATCAAATTGTTAGTGTAATTATTCTTTCGTAGACTGACATCTGGGGACATGAATAATGGATAAAAAAGGTCCCATGTGAACATCTATTATCCCATACTTGAAATACTATCCTGGGAATCTTGGAGAATTGAAGTTTGACTCTCACTATCATAAGAGCATTTATTAGGTTTCTATGTTCAAATTGGGAGAAATTAAACCTGCGAATAAGCCATTTATTCATATTAAGTCAATCAACACAGTGACAGACATAAAGAAATGATTAAGACTTGTCCAACTTGATTTTGCCTCATCCCGTTCTCGCATGAATTTTAAATTCAAATGGAATTAAGGAATTGTTGAAAAATGATATGAGAAGGTACTGAAATCATCAACTTTGGTTGTTGGGTTTCTGAGCTAATCCCTTCATTGTTTATTCCTCAAGAGACGTATGCAATGCAGAAACTATCAATTTTAACAAATATTAATCTGAGAAGAATGCGTTAGTTTGTAGGTGTCCATTTAGGAGGAACCTAATTATGTCAATCACAGAGGTGAGAAAAATAGTTTTTGACGACGCCCATTAAGTGACAGATAGAAAACTGCATTTGTAAGTCGTAGAAGAATTTTGCGAGAATTACGACTTACGTGTGCAGTTAGAAATTGCATACTCAATTATCCATTATCTTCTGTTAGAAATCCAGAGTTGAAATTGATTCAATTAACGCCAAAAGATGCTGTTGCAGTGTCACAATTAACAAAGAAAATTCTTAAAAGTTTTGCATTTTGATCTGAGATGAACATCATCGAGCCATTAGCTCATTACTAAGATAACTTTTAGTGGTTTTGTTGTGTATCATATGCTGTTCCATAATACCACGACTGAGGTGAAAATTGTTTTTAACAAAATTAATTGGTGACGGAATGTAGATCTAATTTGATAAAATCTCATTAGGAGTTTTTTTATTCATTATATTTACGACATGGCACATGACAATCAGTCTTTCTTGAGGAATAGGAATTTTAGACATGATAAGAAGTGTTTTAAATTGCTTTAAATGCACAACTGTATTTGAATTGTTGAAATTGTTGTTCATAAATGTGACATTAATTAAGCAACAATTTGAAATCATGACTTCATTTTTGAAGGCGACGAGATACTGCTTTCAATTATCACCCATTATCATCCATTATCTATGCAGTCCATTAAGAAATGTATTTATGGTATAGCTTCTCACTCTAAATGCTGATTCATCGTTTGAACTTCATATGAAAGTATCTCGAAGGATTTGTGTGAAAGCTAAAATGATGTAACAAACAATTTTAAACAATTAGCTGACATTGGACGTAAAAATTGAAGGGAAATGTAATTGAATAGATGCTTGATATTGAGGCAACATATTATTTCGAGCGAATTCTTGTCACTTTTAAGCTGTCCATTATGAAAAGTGCTTATAAAGATGATTTTAATAATCAATTGGCGTGATGGCAAAGTAGAAGGAAACAAGAGGCATTCTTGAAAGTGGAGGTGATCGATATTCGTATAGAATAACAGATAATTATTTTTTAATGCTTGCATGTCAAAGTGAATAGCCTACCCGTAAAATTTGCTGTAAATCTTTTTGCAGGGTCTATGATTTTAAGTGACTTATGATGGATGAGATTTATAGATTTTTATCATCAGTAAGTTCTTTCAAATGATTTGAATTGTTTCCAAAGTCACGAGTTTCTGATCAATTGTATTTCATTTTATGTTGATTGTGAGCAATATTTGTTACACTGAGTTGAGTCACTATTTGTTGAACTCAGACTGCATGACTAAGATTAGAGAATTAACAGATTAGACATGAAAATTGTTTTCATTGGAAGCAAATATAAGTTTCTTCTCCTCGGGATTCGTAGGCATGAGACTTTACAGAAATTTATCATATCAAATCGCTGAATTACATGGGCGAGGATCTCGGGATTCTATGATGCCTCAGCACGAAAAGAGGTCGTTTGAAGCATTTAAAGTCATTCAGTTAGTCAAAGTTAGCTTAACAACTACAAATGGTTATCCTATCTTTAACGTGCGCACATAAATAGCATATTACCATTCTCAATCATATTTTTCAGTTATACAATTGATATCGTCAATAATGCCAATTATCGAATTAAAGTAAATATAAAAAGTAAAAAAATGTTCCTATTATGTAATTAACCGCTTCCTGAAATGTAAATTAGTGTAGTTGATGAAATCGTTCTCGCATTCTAAATTACATAGAAATTCAAAAGGTACATTTTGCAGAATGGGATAATTTTCATGTCTTCTTATGAGCGTGCATGATACCCAGTCACCACATTTTCAAAATTGGTCAATACTTCATCCCCCCATTTCAAATTTGTCAGATCAAAATTGAGCATCATATTGCAGAGCACGGGTACCGTTTATACTTTTTGATTACAAGGTATAGTCTATCACACATTTCTTCATATCATGAAGATATCTTTTTGAGGCATCCATTCAAATCTGCATCAATATTTCACAAAAAGTGAGCTTGACAAATCTGAGATGAAATTCTTGTTTCCCTTAATCTCAACAACTATTTCTCAGTTTCAAATATTTAATTCGCAGTCTAAATTGACTTCTTTGCTTCTATTTCCATTCGTGCATCACATATTATTCAACTCGTTGTCATGCGATGCTATAACACCTTTTGACACAAGCAGGCGAATTTAGATAGGTTTTTACACCGATTAATCAGCCGTACATTGAGGCAAACTCTTTTGTTCGTCAGTTTGGCTTCATTTCACACTTGGATGAAGCAAAGATTGGCTTCATGAATGAAGAGTAAAAGCCATTTCCGATGCAATAATTTTCATCACAATATTCCTCATGTAAGTACATTATCGCGATCTTGTACACTGCGAGTTGGTGAGAGCAAAGTGTGTAAAGCGAATGAATAAAAGAGTAATCATCAAAGTAATGCTTCTTCTGCAGTAAAAATTCTCTTTCACACGCCAAAGGCAGGTCTCTAATCAAGCGAACTGGGAAACCGTACCAACGTTCATGACTGAGATGTGTTCAGGTCGAAAGTTGCACGAAGCTATAACAATGTGGATGTAAAGTAACATACAGATTGAGGATGCATCATCAAGTGATTTTGCGATTTCTATTATGTCACAAAATCTATTCTAGTCCATGCACAAATTCTCTCTCCTACATACATGTAAAACGAATCAAATTTGCTTTTGATGTGATTAAATTTTCATCGAGATCTATATGGGCAAAGTTTAGCACATCATCGAATTTCTGTTATTTGCATCGTATATCAAGTGGACAGATGTAACAAGTCCAAGTATGATACTTATCAGATCATGAAACATGGTATTGAATAATTCTTCGGCAAATGTCTCTGTAACGATAAATCGGAGTACATGACAGATAAATTGCAGAGAAAAGTCACACTAACATGTATTAAGTGCAAAATTTGCAATGAAGAACGATTTTCTAGCCGCAAAACAATGTCGCTGTCACCAATGTGGACGTGATACAATCAATATAATAGAAAAATACTTTATAAGTCAATACAACGATCGGTATGTGACAAAACATCTGCACGAAGTCAAGTAAAACAAGAAAATTTGACAAAAGATTTCAGATAAAGCGACATGTGCCGTTGGTAGGCTAACAATTTTCTCCTGTGCCTGACGTTCGAGCTGCTAGACCTAACGACAAAAAATCCGCTAAAGGGTGACAATGAATTTGCTGCAATCTTATGAATAAGCCGGACACAGGTGTTATCTAGGGTTTCTCTCAAAGGTAATTTTGATTGGGCATTAGCCCACCGCCTGGCAATACGATCAAGCTGCTCCAGCTTTTTAAATTGATATTGTTTAAGGCTCCGAAAACCCGGGGAAATGGAGACATTTCCTCTGATTTTGATGCTCCTAAAATTCAATCCTTCTCATTTTATCTACACACTTAATGTCGCAAATGAGAGGCCAGCGGAATGAAACCTGCGACAACACCAGACCCACATAGGCAGTTCAAATTATATCGTCGTTGTTGCCATTGTATTTCAGCCGCTTAACAAATGACATGGTGCGACACAATTTGCGATACAAACATTCAAATTCATCTTTCCATGAACGATCTGGTGAAAAATAAACCCCTAAGATCTTAATGGAGTGAACAAAATGCACAGGACTATTATCAATATAATGGAAGACTGAGAATTATTGCCTATGATCCAAAAAAATTTATGTACACATATTTTCGATAACATTCTCCATTGTGATAATCTACTACAATATTGGAGTTGTTGACTGAAAATCAGTTTTCACCATTTTTGAGTGAATGATATTCCTAAATGTCGAACAATTCCTGCTTTTGTGTCGTTGATGCGGTGAACCATTATATCGTCTCCTTTTTATGGCACTTTTATTTTCTCTGCTGAATTTCGCAACGGAATTTTATACCATAAATGACAGTCTCATTGTCACGGGCAAGGTGATAGCAAAACATTTCATCAACTATGAGAGTTAAAGAAAATCCTCTTTGCGTGATGTTTTCATTAATTTGATGCCAAAGACACTCTTTCAAGCTGCAGCACTTCAGACGTTGTTAATTCGCTGTCTTTTTCATCATTTTTATACCTTACAAGACCAAATTGTGAGCATCATGTAGATTATGTATGTAAGGATTTTTCTCAATCATTCTTTTGTAAACAAGATTTCTAAAGAGGTTCCGCTGAGGATTTTGATTTGGCCACGTGAGGGCAATGCTGTCGTCTTGATAATTCAATAACTTTTCAAAGGAATTTGTTTCAAGAATTATCAGAACATTTTCAGAAAGTATGCATTTTTCGATAATTAATAGGAGGTGCTGAACCAGATTTCGAACTACTATTGACTCAGTGAACGAAGGGCATAAAATTTAATTAATTCATTGAAATAAAAGTGAAAAGGATCACTAGACAATGTTTAAACATGTTAAACAAAGCACATAATTCTTTAAACAAGGGAAGATCAGTAAAACACAAAATGTAAAAGTAATGAATGAAATGCAAATAAACTAATTAAGTTCGACGTTTTAGCCCATTCAAATTTCATTTATGCTTGCACTTGTCGAAACAACTTTTGGCTTAACTTTAAAATTAAATTAATGACCATTTTGTAAATTGTTTCTGGCGTGTGCAAATCAGCAGGCTGACAAATCCTTCATTAAGTTTATCACTAAACATGCAGGTTATATCAATCACAATTTTGAATTCATCGGTCATAGAGCATAATATAACAAAATATTAAAGCAAAAGTTCCCTCGGTGTCAAGAGAAATCCTCGTCATTAAAGTTTTGAGAAATCAATTTCAATTTCCAGCAGATCAATTGGCCATCGGCTCTTAGAAAATATTTTTCCAAACCATATTGACTTGAGACTTCGGAATTTTTATGAAAACATAAATGATTGATATCTATGAAAACACGAGACTGCAGGTTGAAATTATCAGGTGTTCTTAGACGGAAGATGGAATTCGGTCAAACTTTCCCAACACTCTTAAGATTTTACGAGTTGATGCATTAAAAGAAAACTTTGCCAGCGGTCATTATTGAAAGATAAATGTCTTTCAAAGTAAGTTAGACCTACAATTTTCCACTATGACAATAAATGTCACATTATCTGTTTTTCAAAGAAGGAATTTGAAATTTCCCGAAGGTTTTCAACTCTTAGTCGTCGGTATTAACTCTTCATCATCACGTTATTCATGTCCTTGTCTACAAATGTTGTACATCTGTGGTTATTTGACACAAAATTGTCCACTTTCGCGCTACACATCTTCTAACATTTATCACGCGCCCATTTTTTTCCATTTCCCCAACTACATTTGTTTACACCATGTTGACAAGCGACATAACCGTGGAGTATCATTCACAGACTCCCTGCTGGCTCATACAAGATGAGTTTTTATCACAAACATTACCCAATAATTTCCATTAAGACTTTAACTTGTAGCTCCATCTAACACACGGCACAAGTTTCTTGTATGACCTCATAACTTGAAGATTACCCGCTGTGAGAGAAATAAAACCATATCATTGCTTCTCATTTGGTGTGTTGGGAAGATGCTGTGATAAATAACCGATTGTGGAAAAGAGAGATAATCCATTACGTACTTAGCATTCGATCACAGGAAAGATAGCCACGGAATCGTCAAAATGAAAACTGTTTAAGTAATGGGGTTGATATCGGAAGTTGAATGATTTATTTCAATAATTGAATCGTGAACCTTCCATCCATGAAAAACTTAGTGAAATTAAAAAGTCTAATTGAAATAATTATTTCAATCTATTATCTGATAATCAAATGTGTACCGCAACGCTTATACGCGTCAATGTATTTGCTTCATTTATAATAACTTTTATAACCGATGTGCAAAATTCGGTACTCGCATCGACTGCTTCAATCTTCGCGTAATCGGAGGTTTTAAGGGATCGGATTCTGGTAGTGGTATTTTTATTTCAAGAAGTTCCACGAACGAATAGTCAAAATAGCAAAGCATGACTTGAGAAGAGGAAATTGTATATGTTATATCCGACTTCAAGCGTGGATTCATCGACTACCGTTTCAAATAACTTTGTCTGAAATGGATCATGCAAAGATAATGATAATGCACTATATGATTCTTTCCTCAGGAAATTTGTGGACACGAGCTACAAGGCGCACATACAACAACTATCTACAACTACAAATGATATTTTAGAATGAATAAAATATAAGAAGCGCTAGATCAATTTGTCAAGAAAAGATACGTGGTTGGAAAGGTAGGAATCCAACTTGCATTTGCAACCGCAGAATATGCAGACCTTATAAACGAATAGATGATCACGAATAGCAAAAATTAAATGACAAGCACTTCCAATTGAAGCTAAAGTTAAGTGAGAAGAATGTGACGCTGTTTCTTAAAAAATGAGGCTATATTATATCAAAAGTTTAATTCCCCATGAATGTCATCCATCAGATTTTAAATGGCTTGAAGATAAAATTCGCTATCAATCATGTTCATTTCGGCTTTATTCAATTAATTCATAAATTATTCTGAAGTCATTTTGAATTTCAACGCCTTCTTTCGTATGATCCAAAATAATTCTTTTTCTTGAGACGTATTTTCCTACATGGAAATACAACATTATTTATCGAACTACAGACAGGTTTTTGACCGCGTCAGGTTTATGTAAGCGTTTCAACATTAAATTCAATATGTGAAAATAATGGAATAATAGTTGATGTACGTAGGGTGAAAATAGATTTCACTTAAGTAGCCACTGTTCCATGCTCGTCATTGCTTCATTAATTAAACAACATCAGCTTGTTTAAATTCCATTAGTATCTATAACTAGTGCATGCGGCCGGGAGGTTGTCCACAAACTAATCCACATCATACATTAGAATCTAGTTTATCACCTTGTCCACAGATCGCTTAAAAGGCGATTTTGGTCTGTATGTTTTTAAAGTATTCGTTCTACATATTTTTCATTTATCAGCTTGTATATTTAATAGCCCTTAGCTCCTACGAGGATTGCACAATGCAATTGTGCTGATACATTATTCCTTAGGTAGTGTTGCATCAGAATCGCGTAAGATTCACGAGGTTTGAATGTCGTCCACCTGCCATCTAATGATTACAAGTATAGCTTTCAAATGCTGCAAGCTGTTCAAACGTCCATGTCTCACGACGTTCTGATGTTTACTCGCATGCACATGTAAACATGAGTTGAATTCACACGATGACACGTCATATTGCGCCGAGTGTTTAACGATTGCTCATTGCTAGACATTAAATAAATTTACGGAGTCTAAAAATGAAAAATAATATCACATGTCGAATGCAATGATTTCCAAATAGCACAGAGATTCCTATCACCGTTCCTGAGTTAAACTAACATAACAAATGATGTAGAACTGAAAACGTTTGAATTCTATTTGCGTAAAAAAGCAATGAAACAATTCTGTGGCATCTGAGAGCATGTTATTAACCTCACCGACTGCAATAAATCACAAGAATATCACCGGAATCATCATTGCGAGTCATAATTTCCGCGAGTTCAAAACCCTTTCGTGTTTCCCGCTCCGGATAACACCGTTCAGCTTACACCCAACATGAATCAAACATTGAAACAAGCTTACACTCATTTCCTTCTGTTTTCGATCATTTCAATTGTTTTCCAATCTTTCCTGGTACCTTCTATAGCTTGACAAGAAAGGAAGCGGCCATTAATTTACTCACGCGCATTCACAGTTGATGGTCGATTCTGATGGGAGTCATGATATCAGGAATTCATTGCTACACCCGATTGTTATCGTGCCTTTTCTGCTTGCATTTCTATTGTCCCACGTTTGAGAATTCCCCTTGAGAGCTGTGGTAAAACCGCTGATGCCAATAGACAAGAAAATCAAAGCTATAAAAGACCCTGGAGCACCTTCATCAAAATTCTCTCCCAGAGACGCTTGTGACTGACGGTCGCCATGCGTTAAAGATGTCTTTTCTTTTTCTCAGAGACTTTAATGCAACTTTCTTTACACCTGCAACACTTGAGACACTTTGAAGTGTTTGTCGAGTAAAGTCTTCTCTCAGGTTTTGCATTAGAGGATGATGGAGTTCGTGTTTGATGAATATGAGTCAGGACAACAGAGAGAGACCCTATCATGATTGATATTACTTACAAGCTCTTGGTTTCTCAACAGAATATACAGAGTCTTGCGAATGAAAAGTAGTTTTGGGTGTGCGAGCCCCTAGTTTTTAAGTGCTTCACTTTACTAGTCTTGTTTTGAGCTTCAGAGTGGTCCCAGGAAGGATCTCGTAACTGACAGGTGAACGCAATTGGAATATTTAGGTGATTTCTGCGAGAATTCATTAACTGCTACTTATAATAGCATATTGCTAAGTCTGAGCTAGTGTACATCAGTAACAATTAATGAATGCTGCTCATTCATAATGCAATGTAAATGAAATATTTAAATAATGACCTAGACCCTCAGTTGAAACTTAGCAGTAGACCTGAATAGCAGCAGCAGCAATATGAGGAGTCACCAGTAGGCCCAGTTCACACCTCTCAACATCGACACAACGCCCTATTTAAACATGCAGCTATCCAGATGTAGGATGAAAGGCGACTGCTAAGGTCTGCTTCAACTGAGAGTGCAACTCTACCTTTATTCTATAGTTAACGAAGTCAGGAATGAGAGAGAGAAACGTTGCTTTAGATAATTTCAGAGCACCAGTGAGTTTTGCACGTAACAGATCAAATAACGATACATCTTAAGATATGCTATCCCTATTTTCGTGAATTTCTTTGACTCTGACCAGATTTGCTTTAGTTTCAATTACAATTGTACAGGGTGCTATGTGAATATTTACAGCCAACACTTTCATAATATTGGTTGTGGAATAATAGCGAGTTTTCCGAAAATCGATCCCTCACTTCGAGGAATATCTATTCCTTGCGTGCCACATGCGGGGACAGATCGTTATAGGGAACCCGTCATGGAATTGTGTAAATTAAACACTAACACTCTTCCCTCTTTTACAAATTGATCGGCACCCAATTTGTATAACTTATGAATATGCTTGTCTGTCCAATAATCCTTTCGTAGACTAAATAAGTATTATCAATCTCTTCTACCAAACATCGATTATCCGCTATACACATTGTACATGATGATTACACATTCTGTCATTATGAAAATTAGTATACGTTGTCATTAAACTCAATCTAATCGCCTAATAATAGTAATATACCAAAGATTATTGCAGGGTTCTGCTTCTAATAAGTTGAATAATCATTATTCCGTTCATATTCATGGTCGTCATCAGCTTCTCCTGAGTAATTGCAACATGCAGCATCTGTGCCCGTTGCCCCTCTAGTCACATGATAATAAGAAATGAAATTCCATAATTTCAACTGTTGTTCTTTTGAATTAAAATGTGCACTCACATTTGGTGGCATTATGAATTAATCCGGATTATCATCGCCATGGCTCAGAGGGTTTCCTTTTTGTGGTAAAACAAACTGTAATTTCAAATCAACGCCCTGATTACTTCTTACTCAAGACAGCAGCAAATCCTGAAGAAAGTGTTTGTTTCTTCATTTGTGGTAAAGCTCAGTTAATCCTTCTCAAAGTTTTGAAAATTAAATTTCTCTTGCTGCAAGTTGTACACACATCGTCTATCATTCTATTTTCCGGCAGTCAATTTCTCATCTAGTCGACAGGTAAAAGAACAAACACGATTGATGAATGCTCACGTCAAAGTACACCAATCCGACAATGCAGGTGTTAGGTGCACATGAATGACAAGTGCTGAAGATGTCTGTCAACACAATGACTTATTTGCATCTTATTTCCATCTTGGATATCCGTCTCTTTTCAGCTGCCTACTCATACACGATCTCTCTCTCTCTTTCTCTCATCCTCTTCTCTCCCTCATTTCTCATATTCTCTCTCTCTCTCTCTCCCATCCTCTTCTCTCCCTTACTTCTCATTTTCTCTCTCTCTCTCCCATCCTCTTCTCTCCCTTATTTCTCACACTCTTCTCTCTCTCCCATCCTCTTCTCTCCCTTATTTCTCACATTCTTCTCTCTCTCTCTTCATTTTCCTCCCCTTCTCTCTCTCTCTTCATTCTCTCCCCATTCTCTCTTTCTCGTTCTCTTTTCCTTCCTGTCTCCTCTCCCATTTCCCTTCGAGTCTATCCCAACGAAAGGAGTCACTATAGACATAGCAAACCACTGCTACCGACAAGGTTTACCCAAGAATAACTGAATGCACAGTAGGAAAGTTGTAAACGGATCATTAGGCAACTCAAAATCAAAAAGCTTTCATCTGAAAAATTATTGTTCGGCGCACTGAGCACCTTTATTTTCGGAGGAGTGTCTGTGAGTCTGTGTAATCTCATTGCTATTCTGATTTAGGCGTCAAGGTTGACTATAGTTGAATGCATTGATCTAAAATTTACCTTTTTTTCTTTGTTTTCCAGATATAAAGAGGAAATGGAAAGGTGGATTCGTTGGTAAAATGAGCGAAGTAAGTTTTGTGTTCATTGTTTATTTTATCTGTCAGCTTATTTATTTGCTGTCATATTTCTCCTAAACAATTGTCGCAGCATCTCATATACCTTAAACGACTAACTGTAACTTTCAGACTTATGTGTGCTCGAGAACTGGACCGAAAGGGACTCTTCCTAAAGGCGGAGTTCATGGAGACGTTGATGAAAGTGAGTTTCCAGATTTATGACTGCATTTGTGATGAATGTTAACATAAATTCGAGCGAAAATCCGCCGGTCAGCTTTTCGCAAACTTTTAGTGAGCTTGTTTGTGAAGTAATTGGCATACCGGAACACATTTTGTGCGGCAACCTTTAAACTTATCTATTCGTATAGGCGTTTCTATTTAATACTCTAGGGAATTAGAAATGCTTAATTTTACCAATGGGCATGCAATACTGTCTGACCTTCTGAACCTGTGGAAGATTTCAACAGCGAACTGAATCATTCCTTACATCATCGCTAGGCAATGATTCTGTGTTTCTTTTGTAAGAGACTGCTATACAGACGTCACGATTGTAGTGTATGTTTGGCTCACTATGCCATCATTCTTCCATGTGCCACTATCCATTGTCTATAATGCGATGAAGTTCACGAGAAACAAATTCTATGTTTATCCCCTCTATGTTGTAGCTTTTTAATTTTTCCACTGTTTTCTTCTATCACTGCGGACAACTATAGATCAGGATAATCGGGAACTGGATAACCAAACGTGTCCTCCGCTAATAATGCACACACCTATGACATTAGATAGAGTGCATCCAGCACAATCCTACCATTCTGATATTCTTGCATCATTTCACTAATCATGTGTCTTATTTTTGTTCATATACTATTTTCACGAAGAATCAAAGTTGAAATCCAAATCACAAGTTATTTTTGCTCCCACCAAACGTCGACAAAATTCTTCTCTTTTTTATATTCAACTTTACTGAAATGTTGTCTTGAGTGACTTTTTCACTTTCGTTGTGTTTTAATTATGACTTTGAAAACAAACATCTGTTGTTACTATGTTGGATACAACGCATTATAAACTATCTCTTTCCATCGAAAATACCGAATAATGGAAATTCGAAGCTTTTTTGCATCCACAGGTATCATATATCAAAAGTTTCACCTCCTTGAGATGTATTTCCTTGTTGACCAAAATATTTGACGCAATGTCATTCATTCATCGTGCAAAGTTAGTTCTTTGAAATTCTCTCTGCAAGATGGAACTTGGCTCGAATTTGTTACAAAGCTGATATTTCATTCCAATCGAACTTTCTTTTGTTCTCTCACATTGACCTTGGTGTCTGTAAAATGCAAATTAATTCACTCGTGTGACGGTGACACAAATACCAAGGATTGACGAGAGAACATTGATACAACTGAACTTGTGCCCTGTTGGCCTACACAGTTTCTACTATTTTCCTCTAAATCATTTCTTTTGTTGCCATTGTCTATCACCGTGAAAGGATTAAGATCGTCATCTTTGAGATGTTATTCTTTCAAAACTCATTCAAACCATTGATGAAGTCAGTGATATATAAAATTTCAATTATACCAAGTGTGGATTTCAATTGTTGATGTTGTACAATGAGGTTCTTTCTTATGATTAAAAATAACAATTGCGAGACATCTTAGGCTTATTCTTGTGCAATGTCTTCCTAGAGATATGGAATTGTTTTGAGATTGACTGGCACAGTTCTTTGAAGATATTTTTTCGACTGAAACTCAAAAAGAAAATAAATTAATATTTAAACATGCATTTAGTTTTGGCAATTATCTTTATTCTGCCGGGGCATTAATATTTCCGAAATTTCTTTGTCTTTCAATTGATCTTTGCTCAACGAAGTTGTGGATTGGTTTTCCACAAAATCATTTTGTAAAATTGGTATAATTGGCAGTTATTTTAAATCTCTAATTTATGCTTCAACTATCCAGCATAGCGTATTCAAACATGAAACTATTTGTACTGAAAACACACACAGTGAAGTAAAACTAACTAGCATACATGACATTTTAGGAAATCAGCTCATAAGTCATAAGTTCACTCAAGAGATTTTTTGGTAAAATACATTTACCAAAATGTGTACAGCCTTCATATGTACATCATGAAAATTTAGTTTTTGAATCTAGAATGCATTTTTTTGTCACAAAACACGTATTTTTGAAGACAAAAAGTAATTTTGTAAGTTCAATATGAACTTGCATGCATTGATAAACTAAATGTTACACTGTAATCTGTACACCGTTAAAAACAACTAAAATAACCATCTAACTTCACAGAAAATGTCCGTAAATATGTTAAAATGATGACGTAACACTTAAATTCGTTCATATCAGATAAAACAAACGTCTGTTTTTACGGATGTTTACAGTTCAGACTGCAAAAAACCGTGAAACTAATTTTAGCTGCTAATTTTAACGGACATTTTCGGTTTATAGTTTACAGTGTAGTGCACCGTAGATCTTGCAACATTAACTTAGACCGGTGACCGACCGATCATCTGAAATTGCCATCAACTAACAGTTGCTCCATTCTAGTCTCATTAACTCAAGCAAAAAGAAACATCGGATTTCTGTGCTAATACACGAAGACGTTTGGTGGAATTTTTACTTTCCAAACTTCTTTACCCTGGAACTGATTCAATGTACAAATTTTCGCATATATTATGGCCTCCTCATCATGCGTCGCCAAATAAATAATGCAAACCTTCAAGATAACTCATGAAATGCCAAAATTACTTTGAAATGCTAAAAATTGCTTTGATGCAGCCAATTTCTTTCGAGTTATCGTGCAAATATATAATCTTTAGAAATGTCAGACAAATAGATGATTGATAATTCGTGGTAGAACAATTTTTTGTTGGCAATGGTTGATGCACATAACCGCCGACTTGTATATCGGTTGTGAAATAAATGTTACATTTCTAGCAGATTTGACGCCAAGCTTTGTTTGTACGAAAATGCCAATTCAGAACATCTTGCCTGCTTCCACCAGAAGAATGCAACTAGTTCCTATGAGAATAAAAAGTATCAATTAGGACAAGGAAACGTGTGCAGAATTTGATTTTCATACGAGGTCAAAGGAAGTCCTTTATTTTTAGTATTTCTATAGAATTCGAATGATACAGCATTCTAGGTCATTTTTTGAAACTTGAAAATGAATCACTGCCAATTCTTCATTGAAATGCCTGCAAAACAGAGACGAGTACATTAAATATTATGATGAATGGGAATGATGTAATTCAGACAACATCAATGCAGATGATTTTGTAGATGTTAGAAGGAGTGACCGCTCAGCGTGAGGGGCTGTGCCGTGTTCCTCTACGCCGAATGTTGTGGGTTCGATTCCTTTCACGGTTAGGATGATATTATATGGATTGTCACAGGGATGCGTAGTCGGAGTCCCAGAGTCCTATCATCTTTGCTGGAGTCGGAGTCGGAGTCCTATCAAATGATAGGACTCCGGACTCCGGCCCATAACTAGACCCGACATATAATACAAACAAAGGAAGCGAGGTGCCAAGTCGTATGCATCCAACTTAAAGCGACATTTGATAAACTTTCATCGAAAATGATTGATAATTGATGCAGCAATGATCACTAAAGATAGGTTCAAGTAAGCCTATAATGATCTATGATGTAGGTTACTAGCCTATTTTCAAAAAACTAGGCTTTACATACTTGCCACCCGGAGTCGGAGTCCTATCAATCCCCGGAGTCGGAGTCGGAGTCCTATCAAAATGATAAGCTCTCTCATCCCTGGTCATAAGCTCTATCAGTTTAGTGTGTATAGCACAGTGGCACCGATGATTTCGTGACCAATGTCCAGAAATGTGACTGTGTTAAGCAGAACTTTGCTTAGCTACATTTTGCATACAGTTTTCGTCGGAATTTGCCACGAAAATTCAGATACAAGGAAGTGCATACAGGTTGAAAAATAGTCTTGTGAAGCAAGAACTTTGCAAAGATGCAATTTTGATTTCATACAGAGATTTTGTATACTTGATATTTTGTGAAGAGTGAACACATGTAGTAAAATAGCCTAATCATACCGACACTAATAACGTTCACATTTGAAAATGTCATCAAGGTGGTCTGATGCTATGTAATAAAAATACAATAATAGCATAATAGGAAAAATCTATTTCAGTACCGACACTATCTCTGTCATCCAACGAAATATTTAAAAAACACGTGTGAAATTTGTTGTCTCTAATTACACTTGCGAGCAAAGAGAAAGTGCTTTATTATCTTTAAACATTCCAAGATTGTATAACTGAGTCTCAATCTGGATTTGATTTTAATCGAAATTAAACTCACTCACATGTAGAAGTCGCATGCGTTCCTTACTTGTTCTTAATCTGTGTTGAATATAAAGATTTATGTCAGCATTCTTCATAATGCTCAACTACGCTCATTAGAAATGCCATTTTCTTTACTGCCAGTCAATTTTTACTTGGGAAATTGTTGAAATGTCTCACAAGAAAATAGAAAACATCTATGAATGACACAAACGCCCATATCTACGAAACACATCATCACAATAGATTTCATTGTATTATCGTTAACAGTAGAACACACTTTACACGTCACACAAGCGAATATGTGTGACGATATCCCTCGGTTGTATTATTTTCGTGCGGGAAAGATTCTATGAATGGCCAATTTCTCAACGCATCGCTTTCAATGGTTTTGACATCAACAGGAAGACTAGACAAATATTTGTCGGCTTCCATTAAAGTCAGGCGATTGCTTGTCATTTAAATACGTTTTTTCAAAGAAGAAGTAAAGCAGATTATCTCAGACCGCTTTGAAGGGAATTTGCAATTTTAGAAATGTCACTTTCCTTTGCGCTGCAAGCCTGAAAGTATTCAGAAATAGCTCACAATGAATTTAGATAGATGTTTTCAATTTATTAATGACAAACCATTCAGAAAGGAGCCTCATTTTACACTGGCCATCTTTAATTCATTACGAGTAGTTCATTGAACAGTCAGTGAAACAAAAGGGAATCTACAGAAGGCCAAGGAGAGCTGTATCTAAATGAAGACAGCAAGGAAAGCTCGTAAAGCCAACATGTTCATCGAAAAAAGTAGCGACTTATTTTAGAAGGACAACAGTGTATGCTGCGCTGGCCTATTTGTTTTCTCAGTTTTTACTATACTGCTGCACCAGTTCATTGGTTGTTTATGCTTGCACCGAAAGTGCTAATTTCATCCAATTTGATATTTTTCTGCATCATGTTAATTACAGCAAATTCATTCCAATGCAATACGGCAATTTAAAAATTCCAATTCTGTTGGCTACTTGCCGATTCCGGACATTTGGCTTCTGTGTCATGAAAATCACGGTTGCATATCATAACATAAAACAACACACATCTCCTGATGCTGAAAAGAAAGATGTCAGATTAGATTTTTCAGTGACGAAAGTTAGATGATTCAAGTTCGTGATTTATCATTTTTGGCCAAGAAAACTCGATTTCTTAGAACTCGGAATTGTATTATCTATCACGATATCATTTTCATTGTACACTCACAAAGCAGTGCATGACAATGCCTTAAAAAAGTTGTTATTTATAAGGGCACGTCGATCACCCAGATGTCAACTCCAAGTAAGCGCTGTCCTCCAGTTTTCCTGGTATTTTATTTCAGCCTGATTTGGGGATGCTGTTATAATCATGTCTTAGATTGCAGTTAGGTATTGGCTTTGATCTGGCAAGAAATTTCTAAGACTGCCAAATAACCCCTAGCTCTGGATATTGAAAAGAAAAATGTGGTTTATTCAGCGCCTGAAATTCGACCTTCGATAAGTCGATAATTGAGTAATAACTAGCTGCATTTGCAAGAAGAAACATAACAAAAATAGAACATTAGAATGGCAGAAGTATGTTCAAGCTCATTTTTCTATTCTAAATACCCATTTCATTACTGTAATTGTAATTTCATTTACATGCACTTGTAGTTAGCACAATGTATCTTAAAGCACATGAAAGAATCTATCAAAAAATCAAACAAAAGATATTAATCTACAACGTGATACATCAACAAATTGAACTAATTTTCACCATTCCAATGAAATGCGCAGGAAATGCGTGTTACAATTGTACCAAAATTCATAAGCCTTCATTAATTGAATAATTTTTTGCTATGACAAATTCTTCGATATTTGAAAACAGCGAGAAGAACTTAGGTACACTTAGGTAGGCAACTCTACAGTAAAAAGTAGCGAAATCATACTATTTCATCGATATTCGTATTTATCAGCGTGAGGATAATCCATCTCAAGATCACATGACGTCAATCATTAGAAAAAACGCTTCCATGAGTTTTTTGATTAAATATTTGAGAAACAATCAATTTTGGATTGAAAATGAACGCAAACACCAATACCCTCGCATTCGTCTCGGTGCAATGGCTTGTACCAAATGAACTTAGATAATTGAGAAGAGAAGGTATCTGCAGGATTTATAAAGGAAAAGTACTTTCTGTTTTTGATAATTGTTAAGCCCTTCTCTGAAAAAGTAGTTGTAGAGCTAATTTTCAGTCCTTGCTCATTATCGGGTAATGCTTCGCTTTTATAACTCCGTGAGGAAAGGAGTTTTCTTTGAACCGTGAGCCGCTTCTTTTCATTCAAATATGAAACCTCCAGACAAAAGATGAAAGACAACAGGGATTTGATCCAAAATTGAGAGAGAATCACGCCCTAATTGCATCATAGCATCAAACATTCGACAATGCGAAAATCATTTGATTTTCCCTCTATGCTCAAGACTCAATGAACTATAACTCATAAGATTTCATTAACAAAGATCAAACAGTGCATGGAGCTGTTAAAGAAACCCTATAGTCAATGAAATTGATTTCATTCGAATTAGGAAGAAATGATGATACCATAGAAATATCTGACGAGTACTCAGAATCAGCTCACAAAATTGAGAAACTGGTCGTGTTATTGACAGTGAGATGAATGATGCGAAACTAGCATCTGGATCGTTGCTGGCTAATTTATATAAACATATCAGATTAGTGATGACAATAGAGAAAAATGACAATTGCTTTTTTTGGCACCTTTGCAATCAAGAACTTCTACTTAGCATCATTTGATGCTTAGTTTGTTGAGGACGGAGGACTTAATATTTTCATTCAACTGCCGAGTTACACAAAGGAAAAACAGTCTCAAGTGCTGAGTTCGACGTGTGACCGTCCAATTTACATCGAAGCTGCCCCAACTCTTCAGTTACCAAAGATGACGAGTAGTCTCGGCACCTGAGACAGTGATCAAAGTTGTCAACCCGTCCTCAAGAAACAAATAAAGTCAACACCTCAAAGTTGAACGGCGTAGTTCCCCGACTTCTTGTAAATGAATTCATAATGTGTGCAGGAATATGTATATCAAATTGGCAAGAACAGCAAGTAATGTTAATGCTTCACAATCTCCTTTTAGTAATATGTGACTTCAGTAGTAAAACGATAGTTTCATATATGCCATTTGATACTTTCTATTTTCATGACGTTTTGATTTATTTGTGTGGATTTTTTTATTATTTCACAAGATTTTATTTATTTTTCATAAGTCTTTATTGGCCGACAATGTTAACAATACGGTGAACACGAACATGATTGAAAGTGTAAATGAATGAATAAAAGTAAAATCTGGTGAACAAAAGTTAAAAAGAACGTGCAAACTTCGCAAATGAGTTACAACACCAACTGGTTCGAACACTTGGTGGCTTAAAGCTGCAGCGATCCCGGGACTTCTTATTTCTTTCACAAACAATGACACGCAGAGGATACTCATTATTTTTCTCAACACTATCGAAAAGGCGCTCACAAATAACTTCAGCACTTTGTAATATTATGACATCAAATGTTTATGTATGGATAATAGATGCATTCATAACTTGTGAATCATTGAGTTTTTCTGAGCTTTCACATTCTGCTGCGACGTCGTTCTCGATCAAGTCTCATATTTCTAACATTTTTTCTTTGTCTGTGAGATTATAAAGCACATAGAAGTTTCTTGATTTTGTCAATCAGTGAATGTGATTATGTTCAAAGACTCATTGAATTCCCAATCTCTAATTTGACTCCTAAATCTATTTATTATTTTTATTCTTTTTTTCAGAAGTGGATGAATATCTACTTGAATCCCCGGCTCTGCGTGCAAAGGATCTCGAAGCGAACTACAACAGTCTCAATTTCTACAAAGGCGATCCGAGCCCTGATAAAATTCAACCTGATCACACTTACTATGAAGTTGCCAAGTCGAAGGACGGTTCTATCGATAATTATGCTTCGTATGAAAAAGACGATATGAGTCATGAAAATGATCTCACTCTGCATAAGAAATCTCCTTTTCTCGGCGACATGCGAATGCCGGGTCTCAACGACCCCGAAATGACGATGGTCTCCACGAAACGCCGCCAAGAAAAGCCATTGACGCCTTACATAGAGGCTAGCTTTGTTTGATATTCAACTGAACTGATTTGCTCTGATTTCAGCAAAGTTTGGCACTCAATGATACCATTCCGGTCTCAATATGGACAACAAGGCGTCAGTTAACGCGTGTGAATTTCTTGGACGTTCTTGTGGAAGGTACTGAGAATGAAAGCATAATATTCGATACGAAGTCGACTGCACACGTATCATTTTCTGTGTTTCTTCTTGACTCTGACTTTCTTCACTATTGTTGTTAAAACATTCGAACCGAAGACTATGTACATTTTTCCTGTGATTTGAATGTCCTTCAAACCAATTTGAATTCTGATTTGCATTTGTATTTGTTTTGCTGCAAAGTTTGTGCCATTGATGTGAAGCATTTGAGGAGTCTATGAATGAAGAAGAGAAAGACGCAGTGTTACAGACAGAATTATGGCTTGTCCCGTGCAATAAACATCCGTTGTCTCTATGATTTATCATCTTTGTACAGCTCATTGTCTTTGTATATTCAAGACTTTTTATCATATTTTTAAATGAAGAATCATTTCTTGAAATATTTGTTTTCCCCGTTATTGTTTAAACCTATCGATTCCAGGTGGGTGTGTATGAGAGGACGTCGGGGACCGATTCTCCTTCAACCTTCCAAAACTTCTAAAATATTCCTTAAATTACATGAAACTCACGATGCATCTCATTTAGTGTAAGAATCATATATATTTATAGGACCTCATATCCATTCACACCGGACGCGGCGCGGCACGTCCAACCAAAATGCTTGTTCTCACCGAGCCGCGTGGCGAGGGTCGGGAGAAGGGAGTGGAGAGGGGGCAACTACAAATACCAGATCATTATGGACGCACTTCTTTTTGCTAAATAATTAACATATTCATATTTCTTGTGTTACAAGCATTCGAATTAGCCCAAACAAGACACTATAATATGACACTTTCGCGAGATAGTTAAGTAACGCACTGAGTTTTCAGAATTTACATGAAATCAGATGCAACATTTCAAGGCATAATGAGTCGAAAATTATATCTAGACAACACAGTCTCGAGGAAATACAGAGACATTTTGCATTAGATCTACGAGCGTGAACAAAGTGCGATGTAATCAAGTTCTTAGATCTGCAAGTTTCATCAGACGAGATCAGCTCGTTATGAATTGAAGTGTTGCTAGGGACAGTCTATTTTAGAGCAAATCCGAGTAACTGTATGATGAGTTTTGGTCGACCAACAGTCTAGAAAATAGGCTCAATCTGAGAAGAGCACTGAGTTCAGTATGATATGGCGACAAAAAGGCATTCCGTCCTGTTAATTTTTGCTTAGCATCCGAATCTGCAGAAATTATTCTCTTGAGTATCAAAATATATAAGTTGTGGATGTCAGATCAGATATTCCACTGCCAATGCTATCAAACTCAAATGAAATCAATCCTTTTGTCAAACTGTCAACACAATTATAAGCTATATTGACTGCTGTCACGCACTGCGATGAGCATGAGCGATAGAAGCGAGCATTTTCAAGGAGAAAAAATGACTGCTGTTTGCAAAATAGATACCACCATCGGCTTCTTCGTGAAATGTCCTTTTTAATGAAGTGTGTTTCAACTAAATTGGTTAAGAATTCTCCGATCTGCGTCAAATAAACGATATGAAGCGTTTTGCTGACTTGACGGAATGGCGAACAATTAAAGACATATGAAGGAGACCGATATTGCTCAAGTTATTTTTTCCGATTGCAAATGAAGTAATGCATACTTTTCAGTAATTGACATTGCAAATTAATCGTTCGGATATGGGGATTGCTATAAACTACATACTTTTGCGAAAACTAATCATTTGATACTTCATATTTGTAAGGAGTAAAGTTTTAAGGACACACACATCATTTACACATTTTCACTCATAGGGTGACAACAAGGAACAAGAGAGTGACAGATCATGAAATAGAATGACGCACGGATTGACTTTGCCACAAGTTAGCTCACAAAACGACCTTTATTAACTTGCATCGTCTATTCTATAGTAATCGGAAGTGGCACTCAATCGAAGATTATCAGATAGGTTGAGAACAATAACAACTTTCTCATCTTCGTTTCCGATACTTGTTTCGCAGTAAATAAAATATCATTCATCTCCAAATGCATTCAAGAATTCGATTTCATGGTTGACAAAGTGTGAAAGTGCACTGATGAGGGATTTCGATGTTCATTTGATCAAATTGTCCTCTCAGAAGGTCAGAATCGTCGGATAGCTATGTCGAAAGTCAGTCACTTCTCTGCACGAACATCGGTCAACCTGTGGTGTCAGGTTTCAGTGCGGGGGTAGAGCAAGCCGCGAGGGGTATTGGCGCGGGATGGATCTTCCTATCTCGCAAAGCAAACCGGGCGTCATTACAGAACTTTTTTCTGAAATTTCTTGGACACGTGGTCTCGTGCGTCTGGTGGAACAGCCCCATCGGTTTTTTAATAAGCCCCATGGACGCCTGAGACGCGACGCGTCCGGTAGGAATGGACCTTAATTATCAGTGTCAGAACTGTTTAGTAGTGGCATTCATGTGCTCAAACTTTCTCATCTCCAAACTGCACATGCAAGCAGAATTGAAAATCTAATATACAAGTTTTGACATGTTTCTGATTATTTTTGAAATCTTGCACCGAACTTTGATTATAAAATTTCTCGGTACGTAATTGCTATTTACATAGCTAAGCTACATGTACCGGTACAACAAGAAATTGATAAAGTTGATATGTCTGGGCAACTTCAAATGTGATAATAAAGAAGACGACTTGCATTAATAATTTAAATTATTGAGATAATGTCTACTGAAGTGTGATATTACGAGTACCAAGAAGTTTGACAAGCACTAGATCTCGTTGAGCAGCAGAAACTTGCACGGTATTTCGCACTATGCGGTATTCATGCACAGTCGCACTGAACATCGGTATCACCCCTTCTTGCTTCACTGAAAATCAAAGCATTTCGCTAAAGATAAATTAAACAAAATGATTGCAAAAAGTAGCAAAATTCTGACATTCTGAAGATGCATGTATCTTTCAAAATAGGTAATGAAATTGACTTTCCAGCAAGCTAGATTCAACAATTCTTGGTGAAATGTCTGAAAATAAGCTCAGCGGTTGAGCTGAAAGGTGAATAGATACACATAAATATGAGACAATTGAAGACCACGGTATGGACAAAGGTTATAATCTTGGACATTTAGCGCGCTTGTCCATTGGTGGTTTTGCTTACCCCGTTTGTAGGAAGAAAATGATATAGATCTAAAAAATCACAAAAATGCAATGACTTTAAAGTGTACAGGATATTGCTTGTACCTGTGACCTAAAATGCATAAAATGCATGAAATGGGTCCCCTGGGCCAAACTGCTTTTCAATTTTCTGAATCAATTTTTTGTATGGATCTGAAAGTCTGATATTTCATGTATTCCTTCATTTGTCATCAATAAATGTGTAACAAGCAAATCTTAAGTTTATCTTTCCTATATCAAGCAACTATATCAGTGGAAATGCTTGGGTCCCCGGGGACTCATATTATCAACTCGACGATGTTTCTATGAAATTACAATTGTTTCTTGATTCGTTTGGAGTCTTTGTCGATGATAAATTATCTTTTAATTTAATCAACGTGCTACAATCATTGACTTATTCGTTTGTTTTCATTAGCAAGACCAACAACCAAAAAACGATCAAAAGACCGATCAAAAACCGACATTATTGTATCTTGCGTTCCAAAAAGAAATAAGAGCGTTATTTTGATGTCGACAATGCATCATGATGACACGGTGGATGAGAATACAGGTAGTCCGGGAGCTACCAACATTTTCTCCCTAAATTCGAGCACAAAAGGTTTCTTATCATGGAAGTGTAGATCTTGAATTGCTGAACCCGAAAATCAAATTCTTAAGTGTCACAACCAGGCTCGCTCGGTCAGGGGTCAAGCTAAAAAATGCAAAAAGTCACATTTCTTACTAAATTCACACATAAGCATAATAATTGAATTTAATGAAAAATAAGCTTTTGTAGTAATGAGTAATAGGCGAATTAAAGCTATTTTGGCCCTATTAAAGCATTAAAGCTATTTTCGATAGATGCAGTTATTTTTCTTCATCCCAATTAACTCCACTTGTCACACAAATTTGACAGGATTGAATTAATCCCTTGGCCTATGTGCTTGGCAAAGGAATATGTAAATGAGAAAAATTTCGGATTGTTTGCTAGTTGAAATTAATACTTTTACCTTCCAGATTCATTTAATCGAGTCGTACTCCATATTAAATTAGTCTTGAAGCATGCTTGCTCTAAAAAGTGACGTTTCAATTTATATAGATGCATGTATAAGCATAAAAATATAATCAACTGCAAACCATGATTAAGGGAGGAGCTGATAGCAGGATTATATCACGATTCAATATCTTCATAATTTTCAAAAATTAATTGTACATTAATAGTAATATACTCTTCATTGGACACCAGATGAAGAGAAAATGGCTGAATACAGTATATTGCAGATATCTGGGTGCGAGATTTTCGATGCAATTCTTAAGGAAACCCCCAACGACTCTGGCTACCTGATTATACAAAGCAATTATTATCGGAGTAATGATTATACTTATTTCAGCCTCGTGTTTACTCTTCGCGACTAAGTTCATGACTAATAACAGCGTGATAATGCTATTGACTAAACGTCAAAGTATTGTCAATTGCTCTATACGTCCAATCTGCAGTTCAAAGTGATGCATTATAGTTTTATCATCTTCATGCTCAAAGTTTATAAGCTGCTTACATGTTGTTAAAGTGCATTCGAAAGTAACGCATCTTCAGCCTATGAAATTTGAAAATGGTGCTACTTGGCCAACAACTTGTGAGATTACTGGGTACATTGAACACAATAGAATGATTTTCCATTTTCTTGTAGAATTGAGTTAAAATTGGTATTGTTATTGGATAAAAACTGCAAACAGGGAACAATATCACAATCAAATTCGAAAATGGAGTTTTAGAAACTCAGACAACAACGTTTTATCGTTGTCAGATTTCATAATATCATCGTTGTCAGAAATAGCGAAATATCAGGTAAAAGCCCTAATTTTGCTTTATAGTGCAGAAGTTCACTCATTTGTAAAGTCTGACACTTACTGAGGATGAAGTTACCCAAATTCACTAGAGAACTGATTGATGTGTATGAATAGAAGATACAAAGGCAAGCACACAAGCAAGTGTGTAAGTACTCATATTGAAGATGGAATAAGAAAGACGGTATTTCGAATTATCATATGCAGATGGTGCAGTCAATTAGTCTTGGCCTTTGTATCTTTTTCAAATATTAAGTTAATAATCAATATATACTGCAAAATTCATAAACATTTTCTTTGAGCTGAGCATCTACATAAGTGCAAAATAAATTTGATTGCAGCACATGCAATGACAGTGTGTTGTAATGCATTCTTGTACACAACAGCACACATGTACATGGCCTGTGGATATCAATGCGAAATGTGGACATATATTAATTACTTGTTTTACATTGGATTCGGATGGCCTCGCAATTTTGACTGTCAGAAATTTGCCCCGGCCCCTAAATACCTTGCGGCTGGTCTGGATGTAGGCCAAGTAATCACATTTCAACAATGATGCGGAATTAGAATATTAGTGAAAACTCGGAAGGTATTCATTAGCTGCTACTTTTAACACACTACTGCCATGTCGTCTGAGTCAGTAGACCTGCAGAAATTACTAATCCTGCTTTTTGTAGGCAAAGTGTATGTAAATGGAATGATTACATATTGAGTTGCATTATCAATCGAAAAATGGGGACAGATCTGAATAGTTGTCAATTCATCCAATATCAGGAATCACAGACTTAGTTTACATTTCTCAGCATCCACAGTTACTGTTGATGCCATAGTTGTGCATCACTTGTACATCTATTTATGTGCATTTGAATATTTCTCAATTAGATGTTCGACTTCACTGTAAGTTGATTTTTCTATTTCCTTCTTTGCTTACTTTTAGTAGAAAATAGAAGATATGGATGCAGTCATCCAGAAAATTGAATAAAATCAATAAACCGCAGATCCTATTCAAACATACAAGAGTGAAGACATGCTCATATGGAAAGCTTTGAAATACTTCAAAACTCAGGTGTTTACATGTTAAAGTTATGTTTGCTTGTCATATAGTCATATTCTGCAATGAGGCTAAGCTCACGGCCTGCATAGGCCATAATGCAATGCATCAATTGTTCTGAATTCAACATTTAATGGTAGAAAAGCATCTTCACAAAAGTTATAAAATATCAGTTTGGATGCGGACGAAAACTTCTATAATGGAAGAACTTCATTCAGTGCACAAAATTGGCGCAAAAATCGCAGGTACCTCTGATAAACTTGTCGACGACTGACGACTTTTTATTGGAAATGTATGCCACAACTAAGTTCCCCCGGATATGCCGCGACCTTGCACATGTCATGATAACGCATGTTCACAATATGTCCTTCAATATACATGTCCATTTCAGTCCTTTATTATCACAGTGCCAGATTTCTATTGGTTGAATAATACTCGTACACTGGTCGCCACTGTTTACTCGATTGCCTCGCTATGTTGGTATAATTTGTGGCTTTTGGCTTATCCCTCCGGTCCTCCGAACAAGGCTGAGAAACAAAAATCGATTTCTACTGTGATACTGATCATGTAAATGATTTCTGATAAGTTTCTAAAATGTGGTGACTGCGAATGTGTGCCTGCATGTTCTAAAATGTCAATATCATGTAATTTTCTGATTTTTGAAAATGCTTGTTATCTCGCAGCTCCCTGAATTATCGCAAAAATTCTAACGTCCTTCCAACTGAAGAAAGCATTCCTTCCATCAATTTGTATAACAGCAACTTTCAAGTTGCTTCGCCTTTTCATGACAACATGAATAAAGCCATTTAAAAAGTGTTTCAAATGCACAGCTGATTTTGATTGTCATTCATCGATACCCAAATTTCGGCCGTAAAGAAAATGCTTGAAATAAACAAATTCTCAGACAATTTGAAGAAAATATTTTCCTTCATTTATGCATGCCGTTAGGAAAGGTCACAGTCCTTATTTCACTTCGCTATTATTTGCCTAAGGCAGCACGTATGTCAGCAATTAACTTACCATCCACTCGAGTGTAAACTAAAACAATTTTAAATTTTCGTTGCAGAAAAATGCAAAGTCTATAAGTAAACAAGGAAGGGCTCCATTTACTCCATCAAATCAACGATCATTTCATTTAGTAGTCTTCGAGCGGTTTTGCAGTTTTGAAATATTCATCAAATATCTCTTGCAAACATATTCCACTCAAAAACTTTTCCCTATGGACGTTCAAAGAACGTCAGGAAATCACATACCTCCCTTGTCCAACTGTAGAGTAGAGATAAATATTTGGAAGAGACTTCGTCTCATTAATCCCATCCTTTTGCAGATGCAATTCCACTCTGAGTCATTATTTAATCGTGTGAATTTATGAAATACCAAAAATAATTTTATCAAACAAACATCAGACGACATTTTGTGAATATTTCGAATTTTAGATTGAAATGAAATGCAACCAAAATTTGCTGTCGCATTGATGCGGCGGAATGGACAATAAAATAGCAATGTGATTTATAATGCTTTCGATAGCGTTCGAAGGAAATATGCTCGTAAATATAAAGACGTCGGCAAAATTTGTCAGCTGATTTAAAGTATGCAGTTATGAAACCATAAAAAGTCAGTCTTGGAATCTTCTCATTGAAGAATATAATGAAAAATGAAAATACCTAGAATTTTTACAAGATTAAAGAAGTCATCAGGCCTACACTATGTCAAGGAAAACTTTCTTCATTCATTTTTGTATGGTTGAGTTGCATCCGCTGCACAAATCAGTCCTATGAATCTCCCTCTGCACTCAAGTATGCTCTCGCATCATTCTGCAGCTGGGCATCGTAGTCAGCAATCACACAGGTGACCTATAGCAAAAACTCTGCAAAACTTTCAAAAATTGGTCAAATTTCGTGATTAAAATTTTGAATTGCAAATTAATGTCATCGTTAGAAAGTTCACAGATATCATGTTGTGCGTGAATTTAATGGATTCGGTTATTTGGGAGTTAATTAGGGATGGGCGGGTGGCTAATTGTACGATACTTTAGAAGTTGAGGCTGAATCGTCGCAGATATCTGTGATTTACTCGAAAATTATATTATTCATGTCGATGTCTCGAATGAAAGCAGCGAATGCGTGAAAGTCGCTCTTTTCAGCAGCTCTTTTGAAATCTAACAGATGTTACATGCCATAAGTGGTTTTGCTTTGATTATACATTGTCTCAGTTGAGATGAAATTAGTTAATAATGACGAAAATAGGCTAACTTGAATTCGACAAAGTCCACCCTGTTGTTGGCATAAAAAGCCAGTCCCCATCTGGAGGCCGATTCAGTCCTGTTGTGATTTCAGAACAGCAAATACGTCCAAAAAATAAAGCAGAAAATTTAGCGGCATCCCTTTTGTCTTCCTTGGCAGTCAGACATCATCACATCATTCTTTTTCTTCCTCGAGTAGATTCAGCGCCTGTGACCACGCGCATCAGTGTGCAGTGCAACTGAAGATGATTAAGATCGCATGTCAACACAGTTAACTTTCTATTTTGCGTGCTACCTATCCAGAAATTCATGGAAGTATTGTCAATCAATTAACTTTACATGTCCTTCAAATTATTGTTCCAATAAACGTTGTGAAAAGTTGTACATGATCCTAATGATGAATCCAAAAATAATTCATCTGTCTTCTCGCTTTTTCTCCGTCTCTTTTTTCTGCTTTCACTCGCTGCTGTTTCGGTCAAGGAACATCGCAATTACCTTATTGACCTTCACTAAGATGATAAAAACTCAAATTGTTGATTGACAAGCTATTGGTAATGAGACGGAAATTTGTGCTTTGCCAAAGACGATGCACTTGATGAAGTGAGACACGCGCTTGTAGTTTGACTGATACTGGATCCGGATATTTAAGAAGAAGTGAACCACGCGTCTGGAGCCAAGAACTTTCCTGTGTGATGATATCCTTGGATTTGGAGCCTTAGAAATGAACAATGAGCTGTCGTGACCACTGGACAATGGTCTATGCGACTTCAACGGTGGCACCGATGCGCTTGTTTCAATGTATCAACTGCAGGGAAGCTTCGCTCATTTTTAGGATACTTAGCCCTCATCAGCCAACCAGACTACATGTGTAGTTTTGTGATTTTCATTTCAGTTTAAATATGGAAGCTCAAATCCAATTTCAATAAAGTTTCATGTCCAATTGACTCACACTACTAACATATGCTATGACCATTTCCTAGTGATTTTGTCAATTTAAACAAATTTGAATGGAATTTTAGATGATTCCGCCCACCATACTACATATGTAGTTTGTCACCTGAAGTGTTATAAAAGCTTACCCCTAAGATTGACTTTCTGGTAAGCATTCAGCGCAGGAGTTCGCATATTACTGAGAGACACAAAACAAATGAAATGAATGAATTCGATGTCTCTCGATTACTCAGCATTGCTCTCGTCTGCCGAAGCCTTATGTATGCGTGGGACTGATGAGTCACGCTTCTGGTTAGCGATGAAAATGAGCATTGAAATCCAAACAAATTGCAAAAGATTGAAACATTACTTAGTCTGCTAATTGGAGCACAGTCATGAAATTTTCACAGGAGCAATTTCAGAACTTGAGCTTTCTAAACATGTAAATAGGGTTTGTTGAATTTGGAAACGACTTTCCATACATAATTTACGTTTACCCATTTCAATTCTTTGAAACAATCTGTATCTGAATACATTCAACTTGTTTGGCTTTGTAAATTGCAATCTTTAAAACTTACTTGTTTGTAGGACATTGATTAATTTCATAATATTCTTCTTTATTTATTTTCATTTTGGGAAGCCAAGCTTGCTGATGCATCAAGTCTGTCTGACCAGCGTTGACTTTATTATTTATATTTTACCCGGAAAAGGGGCTGATGGAGCTCGACATTTTTTGAAATTGCTAAAAAATTGCGCTGTCTTTGTTTTAGATTTGCAATTTTCGCTTCCGTTTTCACTTTTCGAGTTCGGTTAGTTTTCGTTACCGTTTTCATTTTCATTTTTAGACTTTTAGAATAGGGCCTCCCTTTCGAGGTGCTGTCTCGCAAGTGTGTTTCTTCTGCCCTGGCTTGTATGAAATTCTTTCCCTTTCGTATGAATGAACATCGTTTTCACTTCGTGACTTCGTTCTCTAAGATAAAGTGGCCCCAAAGCGAACTCTTCGGTCACCACTCATATACGTTTCACACGAAGCAAGACGAATTCACGAAACAGATGGCAGTCAGACAAATTTGTAGTGGCAACCTGCACGTCATCTTCACATCAACGTCAGCGCTCTTCTCAGAGGTTGAAATAACTTGTCCACAGAATGAGATTGTTAAAGCGTATCACTTTGCTAGAAATGCAAACTGATTCAAAGCAATGGCACATGCAAGAACTTACTAAGTGGGCAAAAAGAAGCTTTTAATACCTCACAGAGATAGGAAAAATGGTCATGCGTCGCTTGCGGATTGCTGTGAATTCCTTCAAAATGCTCCGATCGCCACGATTCCTTCAGATTCGAAGAATTCAGATCACTGCGTTTTCTCGATAGTGTTGGTCCTTCCGACCATGATGAAAAATGTTGCAGGCGCATGAAAAAAACGTTCACAAACTTCTCTGTGGAACTTGACATCGACTGTGTCTCTTTGCTGTGTGATCCGGTTGATAACAGTTAATGAAACTTCGCACAATTTGGCGTGTTCAATGTTGAACTGGATGTTCATTGTTCGATTGCTATGGTATTATGTCAGCAGATTGTGCCATTTTATTAACGTTGAATGTTCCAATGCTTCCTTTCCAGTCAAACAGAAGAAGAGACGACTTGTCTATTTCTGTGACTTCGTCACTACACAGCAAAAGTTGACCAGCCAAATACCAGACAAAATATTAGTCATAATGATCAGACAATGGGGAGCCGAAAGTGGCTGCTCAGAGCAGACAATCAGACAATTGCCAGTCAAAACATCAGACAATTCTGTCTACTTTTCTAAATTGTTGTATATTGTTGCTAAACCTCTTTAGTGAGTATTATTTGGGATGCCAGGCTGGTAATATGCTGAGAAGTTGTGTACGAGTACAAAAATGAAGGAACACATCTTAAACATGCATGTGCTTGTAAAAAATTTGGCAGATTTTCCTCCCAAAAGTGATCATTCGAATGTTTCTGTTAAATGATATTTTACAGTTCAAAGAAACTTCAAATGTGACAAAAGAGGAGAAACGACTTTAAAATGCCCATAGAATTCAAATTATTAGGGAATATGACTGCTTACATGTAAATGCACCTAACATTACAGTGTCCAATACTCAATTCGATAACTACACTATAAATCGCTCAATACCAATCACATACAAAGGATGCATACCAAAATATTTTTTGGTATATTTCTGTATTCTCTTGGTATCTAGTTGTATGCTTTTCGTATGTTATTTCAAATGTGGTATGCTTTGCATACTGAAGCCATACCATCACAATGTTAAAACAAAGCATAAATCATTTCCAAAGTGTCTTGATTTAAGGCCTTTTGTCAATAAAGATCACACTAACGTTAATACTGTTCTGTAAGTAGTGAGATAATGACATTCAAGAGTCATACTTTCAATACTGAATTCGATTTTAATATGCGCAAGTCTAAGGCATTTCATAAATAATCAATAAGTATTCAACCATCAACAATTATGCATCATGTAATTTGCATACTAAGCATATTATCAATCCGAAATAAAAATACATTATAATTCATGAACGCAAAAATAGTTATGTTTGAGATATATAAGTCAACATGATTGCACGAAAGATATCGTTTGAATGAACTGATGTTCATCAACTTGGCTCATAAAATAGAGCTAACTAAACGTCCTGTTAGTGTTGCTAGACAAGTAGCAACGACGTCAATCTCGTGGAGCATTAAACTCACAATAAATCTCATCTAGTTAAATAACACTCCATCAAACGAAAAATTTTCGCGACTGGTATTACTGAAAAAAGTTATTTGACAGAAATATTTAATACACATATTTTTTTGCTATGTGACTTAAAGCTGCACATACCAAATACATACCAGAGGCATACGAATAAGGATGAATTTGCATCGGGTCTCGTATATAAAACATACCAGCAACTCGTATGTCAGTGTAAAACAGCCAATCACAAATAGAATAGTTCGTATCGCTACATACCAATCACATACGAAAGTAAGTGAGATGTGGTATGAAAAACATACCAGATCTCTGTAAGCATACGAGAATCTCGTATCAGATGTTAGTTTCAAATTGTATGTGATTTTGGTATATGTTTGTATGTAATTTTCGTATCCAGCGATTTACAGTGTATGGTGTAATAGATGATCAGGACATTGATCCATGCAGGCCTACTCATAATTATGAAATACTTTGCCTATGTTGAAAATCAATGCGATTCGTTGAAGGTCATCGTACAATTAATGTTTGCAAGACGTTTGAAAGCAACACTTTTCAACAAAGGTCACAATTTTGATCTTCCAGAGACTAAATCCACCGACTTTTGGGTGAAACGTTTCAAAATACGCTAAAACTTAAATTCACAAATGCATAGGTTGCTCGACTTAGTTGTAATCTTCCCTACGCATGGATTGAATTGAATACCGCACGACAGTTTTGATGAATTCGCATCGTCGCTGAATACTTATCATATTTTCATTTACTAACTTGTATCATTCAAGAGCACTTTGCTCAAATAAAGCATTTTCTCTTTCTTCGCTAACTTATTATTATTAATCATTTATGACAAATGCAATCTCGATGTGCCTTCTTAAATAAAATGACTTCAATGTTAAATTATTAGTATGATCATCAGACGATTTTCAGTATAAATCTCTCTATCATCATGTTTGTCTCTTTCCATCGTATTAAACTCTCCTCAGAGTGGATAATCTTCCTGCTTGAAATATTTCAATTAATTAATTTGATTCTAGTCATCAAGCATTCATCCCCTCTGCATGTACCGTGAAGAACGGCCGAGACGAAGTGTCTTCCCATGGAATTTCCGCGTATTTTTTCACCCGAATTCCCTGCAACTGACATCAGCGACTGAGCAACGCGACAGTCTTCGGATAATTCTAGGTTTTGAAATTCCAAACCATTTAATGAAATTTCCTATCCTCCTCGTTGATCACATGTAATTGAAGTGCAGAGGCTAATTGGAAAATATTTTCACTCTTTCGTATCTTTGTTGATGTTACTAGAGGCCAGTTCTACCTCCCTCTGACGCCTAATAAACTACAGACGAAATACGAGTTCATGTATTTCACAAAAGCAAGCGGTTTGGTTAACCTTTGGGACCCCTTGGGATGACCTAATTGTCTCAGAAGTATTGGTTTTCAGAATTTGCAGTAAATTCGCTCTATAATTTCAGGATGTGGTTGGAATAAAAGACGCCAGATAATCAGCAAGTTGTCTTCCAGAATCATCTGCTGTTAACCAAGGTTTTTTGATAGGAAAGAAGGTGACGCATAATTTCAAAATATTCTGGCTAATGAACTAGCTTATACCATGGTTAATTGAAGTCTAGACCGACTTCATCGAATTCCATTTCGTGATGTTTACAAGCAAGGGCGTCGTACCATACAGGGTTTGAAACATCATGATTTAATTTTTGTCATTTTTAACTTTTCATGTTTACTAGACTTTTCAATTGATAGATTCACTTACTCAAACTGAACAAAAACTCTATGGCCATAACATGGCAAAGAAAATGAAAACAAGAGAGTCAGTCCCGCCTGCATACACCCCATATGGCTCGTTCGCAATTACAGCTGGAAAAGAAATTCCCATATCGAGTCCTATACGCATTGAACATAACTCTGATAATTTAACATGTATTTATAGGTTTGAGCGATCAAGAAACTAAGCATCATACGCTTCATATTAAGTATAGACATTTTAACCACAGAATGACATCACCGTTCGCAACATTAACACTTCGAGTTCATCGTTGACATTCCAACAGCAGAATTACTGACGTGAGATGAAGCGTTCCCGTTTCAAATGCAAATTGCCATATTAACAGCATAAAAAACGAAATCTAGTGCAATCAGCTGCAGACATGAAACAAAGAGGCAAATAGCAACTAACAAGTAACGTGGACAACACTGAAATGTCTATCTTCTTGATAACAATTAAGATATTTTGGCATGTTTTCTTCCATGGTTAGGAGCCATTAGACATAAATCGATAAATCTCATGATCAGTATGTTTTATGTTTTTATAGGATTAATTGTTGATGAGAACTTGATGAGTAAATGTTATTGGAGTATTGATTTCAAAACGGAGACGATTAGCTATCAATGAATGTAGCAACTAGCTAGAAAATCGATAATTGATTGATAGATAAAAATGATAATTGGCGAATCAGCTTAGCCCAACGCTTTAATTTTTTGGCCCCTCGAGGATGCACATCCGTCACTCACTTCAACATCTTCTCAGTTCATCTCACGTATCTCGTGTCATTATCTACACGAGCGCAACTGACAGTCGAGCTATGCCAATTCTGTAGGACTTGTTGTGCTAATCCAATTGCAACTAATCAGTTAAACATCCGATTTCATTCCCCAATTTATCAAGTTGAAAATGCAGAACATTCGACAGCCGTGAAGTCTTTCGAAAAAGACCAGTCATTTTGAGAAAAAGGAAGAATGACGCAGGTTTTTTTATGTGCACGCATTATCAGTTAATATTTATAAGCAATTTCAATGTCTGTAGCTCAACAGGTTAATCCTCAGAGACCTGAGCTTTTTCACACCCTCTGAGACCTGAGGGAAGGTCCAGTGGACCCTTTTAACATATTCTTAGTTTACTTGCTTAAATCGATATCAAAACATTAGGAACGTTGATTTTAAGTAAAACTATTATGTCTGCGTGTAGCAGGTCGGTATAACGAATCCCTTGAGTGACTTTCAGCCTTCTCAGTAAACACGTGCGAAAATATGGTTTTTTTGTAAGTCAACCACATTTAGTACAGCATCATTTGTACTAGGAGGCGGCTTTACGATATTTTGTGTCACCATAAAGCCTCAGATAGTTGATTTTGATGAAATTGATGGGTCCAGTGGACCCCCTTGGCCTATCTGGCATACTTCTGCTGATTCAATTGAAATGAAATAACACATGCAGATTCACTGTCAGAAATCATGATTTTGTATGGGCTTGAGTGGTTGATATATCGTCAGCGTAAAAAATGAAATAGAAAAATGTGGCTCCGGGGTCCACTGGACCCCCCTCAGGTCTCTGAGGGTTAAAATACTAAGAAAAATCTGCAGTGTTTCAATCTGCATTTGAAACGATAGTTTTGCAGTAGATTTTGGTTAAGAGAGGAGCTTACTCATTCATACCGACAAAAATGCACTTGAAGCGGCAATGACGCAAATTCTTCTTGACTTTGAAGTATCTTTGTCAATCTTGAAGGGACAAAACTCATTGTTGACGATTCAAACCTATAGAATGGTACTTAGCAATGTTTTTTAGTTATTTTTTCTATTTTAGTCACTTAAGCATAAATTTAGCATTCTATGGTTTCCCCTAAAAGTAGGTACATACTTCTGACGTATAATTGCGCCGCTATAGACTACAGCACACCGAATGGAGAAAGCTTCAGTCTACTGATGATGTCAGTCAACTTGCTCTTCCCTTTAATCAATGAAAGCTAGCGTACAAGTCTTCAAACTAGAGACGCTGTCTTTGTGCGTTTACAGTGTGGTGATTTTCAGTAAATGTTATTTTTTTCTTTCCTGATCTTGATAATCATCGGCAGCATCATCAACCAAATTTGAACATAGTGGAGATCAGAGCGTTTCAGAGGAGTTTGACGCTTTCTCGATAAAAGCGAAGGATTAGCAATTCTTTTCAACGACCGGCTTGGATCTTCCTTCACCACTTTTTGCTTCTTGTTCTTTTGCTCATTGTCCCATGTACTGATCGCGCAGATATTTCCATTTTTCTTCCATGCTGTTTCGTCTTCCTCTATTTCGATAGCTGAGAGGGTCCGGCTGATCTCCTTTCATGAGTTGTTCACTCTCTCCGTATCCTTGAATTTATTACTTTTTACCACCCAAAAATTCTCGTATTTCCGAACCTCTTCAATTAACAATTCTTCAAACAAATCAACATTTGCATTTGCTACAGATACAGGCAGTTCCATTACAATCAGTCGGCTGGTTGAAAATGAAGTTAAATCGCAACTAACTTTAATGGCTCCCAGAAACATCAGTCGAATGACAGTGTGACTGATCAATCGATCACGCCGGTTACTCTTAACTGAAAATTTGATTTTGTCGAAGTCAGCTGAGTAACGTCAGCGTATGCCGGTTAGCGTTGACCGGCGCGTTACGCCAGAAGTATAAACAGACCTTTAAGAGGGCCAACTGACGTGACGAACCCTTTGATCTGTGTGGAATGACCTTCCCCATTAGTTAATTTTTGGCTCAATTAGCGCTTCGTAGGTGGGACTGGACCTAACCCTTATTAGTCATCGGACCTAACCCATCATACATAAAAATCCTACTCTTTAAGCACAACGCCGGGAGAACTTCCCTGGGGTTCATCTCAAAGCAGCCCAAAGAGATTCGAGTTAGGTACAGAGGAAACACGAAAATTGAAGGATCAGAGTCGAGTCTGAGTGCGGTCAAAAGCACATCACAGTTTTTATCCGAAGTCCTCATTCCATACACCTACACCTACTTGCGCTATGCTTCATGTCAACGCGTTATACTCTCAACTTGGCTGAATTCTATCATACATTTCAAGGCTTTCTTATGTAACGCTCGCAAGTTCAGAGAAGATAATCAACTGTACTACAAATCATCAAGTACCACATCCGGCTGTGGGCGAGACCTCAATGTTTGTATAAATTCCATCAGCTATCATAAATAATGATAACACTATTTGTTCAAACCATCCACGAAGAAGTCTCAAATCTTCTCTAAAATGACACGTCTTATTCATCCATCACGAAACATCTTACATAAACTTGTTGCGTCCTGTTGACAGCTCTGACTGGTATAAGGAATGAAGATTTAACTTGTTGGCCAAGTGCAGATTCATTCTGACTTCTTATCTGCGTCTCCACAACGTCAGTGCATAGAGTTGCTCTAATCTGCGGTCATATTTGCGCATGGGATTATCACCTCGAGTCCACACTTCGAATGTTTAGGAGAGAATTAGTCTTGGAGGTCACTCGATTGGAAGAGGACCTGTAGTGTCAGTCAAGCGTAAAAATAGCGAGGCATTCAGTGTACACAAACTTACCAACTTTAAACAAACCAACGTCTATAAATGTGAAGTGCGAGAAAAAGTTTAAATAAACAAGTTTCTATGCATTTGCATGGATGAGTATCGTCAACTGTCAGTGAAAAATTCAAACATAAAGTCCTACAATCACAGAGATACACCAGGACATTGGGCTTCGTGCTGAACCAAGCAAATGTTTAAATGAGCGTACGGAGATGTTCGTATTTCATCTAAGGAAAGTTTCAGAGTGCCAATGTCTAATTTTGCAGAAAGTCAGCGTGTGCGTACAGCTTTAAGTTCTTGTTAGTGAAATAAATTCTTTTTTATCGACTTTATTTAGGAACAGAGAACTTCGACTGAAGATCCAAGCTAGGGAATTCTAACCTCGGCATATTGAGAATATCCTACATAAACAGCATATACTTCTTCTAAGTTGATATATTGCTTTGGATATAGTTTGGTTGACGGCATTGGGTGATCCCGCTATTTTGAGTTCAACATTGACAAGCAGTCATTAGAATAAATTATCATCTAAGTCAGGTTTAATGCACGGAATACTTACAGTTAGGACCGTGTGGCATCAATGCCCATTGTCAACGCGAAACATGATGCTGCATTGGGAGGTCTACTCTTCACGTATAACTTTGTCATACAGCCAAATCAATAAAAAGTGCACGTCGAACTGCATCCCGAAATCGAAATGCCCACGGACTGTGGATCCATACAAATCGCGAATTTTGGATTCACTTAAGTACATGTATTTTATGCACAGAATTCGATTGTTTAAGCGTATCACTTTGCTAGAAGCTCAAACTGATTCAAAACCATGGCACATGGAGGAACTTACTAAGTGGGCAAAAAGCAAATTTTAATGCCTTGCAGAGATAGGAAAAATAGTCGTGCGTCGCTTGCGGATTGCTGTGAATTCCTTAAAAATGATCCAATCGCCACGATTCCTTCAGATTCGAAGAATTCAGATCATTGCGCAAAAGTTTTCTCGATAATGTTGGGCCCTCCGATCATTTTAAAAAAAAGTTAGCAGGCGCATGAAAAAACATTCACAAACTTCTCTGTAGAACTTGACATCGTCTGTGTCTCTTTGCTGTGTGATCCGGTTGATAACAGTCAGTGAGACTTTGCACAATTTGGCGTGTTTAATGTTGAACTGGCTGCTCATTATTCGATTGCTATGGTATTTAGTCAGGAGATTGCGCCATTTCATTTACGTTACATGTTCCAATGCTTCCTTTCTAGTCAAACAGAAGAAGAGACAACCTGTCTAATTCTGTGATTTTATGGGCAACAACTGTCTCTCGTAGCAGTGATATTAGATATCACTGCTATATAGTGGCTGCAAAAAAAGTGTAGTTGTCAAAAAAAATTTAAAAATTAAAAACTAAAAAAAATTTTAGTTGTCAACTATTTAAACAACTAAAATATTGTGGCTGCAAACATTCTGAAATCATTGTCATTCTGATTTATTTCGTTTATTGTCAAGCTACACTAAGATCACCAAGACCAGCGAAGCATACCTTGCACGATCGTGTGAAGAACAGGCAATGTTTCCCGCGCGCATTATGACGCCGCCTTCCTGGTTCGTTTTTATAACAATAGCAACTGCCTCCAGGCGACCTCGGAGAGTCGATCTCATGGCGGTGCCATTAGCAACGTGCATTGAAATATCATTTCTACCTCGTGAATGTCTGAGGCATTGAATCACTGAATTAGACAGGTGGTCTCTTCTTCTGTTTGACTAGAAAGGAAGCATTGGAACATGTAACGCTAATGAAATGGTACAATCTGTTGACATAATGCCATAGTAATCAAATAATGGACAGCCAGTTCAATATTAAATACGCCAAATGGTGCTATGTTTCAGTGACTGTTTTCAACCGGATTACACAGCAAAGAGACACAATCGATGTCAAGTTCCACAGAGAAGTTTGTAAACGTTTTTTCGTGCTAACTTTTTTGATTATGATCGGAAAGATCAACATTATCGAGAAAACTTTTGCCCAATGATCTGAATTCTTCGAATCTGAAGGAATCGTGGCGATTGGATTATTTTTAAGGAATTCACAGCAATCCGCAAGCGACGCACGACCATTTTTTCTATCTCTGTGAGGCATCAAAAAATTCATTTTACCCACTTAATAAGTTCCTGCATGTGCCACCGTTTTGAATCAGTTTGCAGTTCTACCAAACTGATACGATTAAACAATCGAATTCTGTGCACTGAATTGTTAGATCGATTCTCCGAGGTAGCCTGGAAGCATTGCTAACTTGCTGTTTTGATATCGTGATTAGTGCGAGAGGAATGCAGAGCTGAACCGCAAAATTCTTTGTCAATTGATTGTTTACCTTTTGATTGTGTCATGAAAATAATTTCTAGAAAAACACTTTTCTGATGCACAGTAAACCGACATTGAAGTAGTAAATGATCCAGCCATTGGATTTCATGGATTGCCGAATGCTACAGTATTGCAGCAATTGTGATGACATGTCGATGTATTTTGGTTCTAAATTGCGTCGAACTATCTTGCACAGAAGGCCTATGACGTCATCCAGCGATGCAAAAGATGCGAAAGACGTTTGCATACTTGTCCAAACGTGCCACTTCACAGTTACATGTCAACCACATTTTTCCTTGTTTTACGCTGTAGTATATGCACCTCTCATTTACGACTTCCGTGGTGTTCTAGATGAATTCTTGTATTTCGGATTTGATACTAAAATTTACACGGCTAAAAAGAACAAAAATGTCAATCTAACATTGCTCTCTAACAAAGGAAACCTGTCATGTAGGACAACCACAGGTATGACTTGAACAAAAACACCTTTCTCTTTCTTTTGTCGTGTCATGTTAATTAATTTTGATTTAATTGCTGCAATCACAGAAATCCGACAATAAATTGACAATAAAGTGCTTTAAGGGATGCGTACATTGAAAACAAAATTCCGTCGGGACAAGAGTTCTCATTGCAATGATGCATAAACGGTGGCAGATTCCAGTGAATGACAATTGAACGGGACCGGTGCTTTGCCAGTTCACTGTTATAAAGATTCACGGTTATTATTACAATTTCTCTTTAAATATAAAGTCATCTTGATAATGGAATTTATAATACGACATCGAATTGCAGGAAGAGTCTGTAAACATCACAAGGTTCATAAATTTTGTTCTACTGAAGATATGGCAACATTGACATAAATCGATGCCTAACTGAACATCTGCAAATTGCCATCAACAAGTAGCAATTGTCCAGTCTAGTCCCCCTAGCCCAAGCAAAGAGAAAAGTCGCAATCCAGTGGTTGTTTTCATCATTGGTAATACATACGAGGGTCATGCAAGCTTATCTGTATTTTTTGCATGTAGAGATGTCAATCCGCTTACAATGCGCTTGCATAATACATCGGTGACCAATGATTGCAGCAATGTCAGATCGAAATTGATTACTGTAATAAATGTCAGGAACTGCCAGTGATTGTTGGTGCATCTATTATACATGGTGAACTACAAACCCCCAAATTTTGTTCCGATATTGCCATACGCAATTTGATGGTTTATTGTGGGGCACCCTGCAGTTTGATCAATGCTCGATGCATTGCACTAGATACACTGATTCTTATTCGGAGCTCATGTTGAGCAAGTTTTGAACACTCAGGGATATACATGCGAAAAATCTCGGTGGATTTGTTGTATGAACTGTCGGAGTGTTTGTGGAGACTGTCTTAAGCATAAAGCTGCGGAGATATCGGACGATCTTCACCATTATTTCAAGTAGATGACCGACGATCTTGAAATAGAAGTGTATAAGTAGCAGCCCATCACATCTTCAAGTGATGATAAACTTCGTATTAGTTTTATGAGCAAATCATGTAGAAAATGACGCTGATGAATGAGTAAACGTCGGATAACATGAAGCAATCTCGTGAATATCAGGCTCGCATACAGTCACCTCATTTCACATCCGACCTGTTTTGTCAACTTTCCGACACCTTTCATCCTGCCGCCGTCCTATCTCTCTTCTCTTGTCACCAAAATCCCCAAACACTAATTAATGCCTTCGAGGTTTTGAGCCTCTTCTTACGTGATTGCTGCAAATCTTATCCCAACCATCTTATGATAACACCGATCATTACACTTCCTGCACGACGGGTCGCCACTTGAAGATATCTGTGGAAGTGAGACTTTTGAATGCAAATACTTGTGCAAAATGTAAAAAAACAATGTCACAGTCGTCTGAAGGCTTTAATGAACTGCGAACTAACATTTTAGATAGTTTAATAAGTTTATCAATATTCTGAAGGGTCATTCGCACAGACTTCTTAAGAAAATGATAACAGATTAGAAATTCTTGAAAGGACATTTTGAACTTTCTAGAAATGCTGAAAGAGTTATGACAGGAATGTTGGAAGCAGAAAAACATTGAGTTTCCGACGGATTCGGGTCAGAAGTTCCCTCTCTGTCTTGTGTGATGAATAATTGTATCATAAGTCATAGCACTGCATTGCACAATTCCGCTTCGTTCTTTCATGTATGCGGTTCCGCTTGAAAGAAGCAACTGAATTTATAACGAATATGCTAGTAGGTAGACGCACGTAGAAAAGAATATATATAGAGAGAATGTTGTTTCGCATACTGTATACAATATGTCATTCTCCCTAACTATCATTCTAATTTCATCTGCATGCATACTTGATGTCTTATCGAAGCATGCATGTCTGCTATTCTGTGGATACAGCACTGTTTCTGATAAAAGAGCTCGTACAGGTACATGTAGGCCAACATCATTCAATCTTAGAGAACTTCACCAACAGAGTAAAGAATGAAAAAAATGAATAAATATATAGTAGGACCTAATTTAAACAACAATCATCAGAACGGGGTTTTGAAATCCCATTGACAAAGATTCAGTGAATAATCACAAATTGCCGAAGTTCATAGTTCACGTACTGCGTAAATATACCATTCTATTTTGGAACACATTGAGCACTGCTTTGCTTGCCAGCCACTCGCTGCAACGCAAATTAAAGAGAAATTTTGTTGAATCGAAATATCATTATAAAAGAAGAGGTCCCAGTCTGCGCTCCCTGCAGACAGCGGATCTTGGGATCTGCAGGATGGGTGCGCCTCTAAACCCTGCCACACGTAGCGTCATGCATTACTTCAAAGTACAGTTGATTTTTGATGCTCATTTTGATCTCGACCATAATTAATCATTACCACGGTACCGTAGAAGAAGATAAAGCCACGTTTAGTCCACTAGCCTTTCTCCGTGATCAAAAGTAGGCCAAACAGAATCATTTTTTCTCGAAATGTTTATCATAGAAATGTATCGTGACAATGCGACTGAAAAGTGTTCATGAGATTTCTCCCATCGACGAAACAGTTTCTGATCGATCGATGCACTTGGTCGCGCTGACTTTTCACATTAACATTATAATTGTTCGTGATAATCTGTCATACGGAGGATTTTTATCTGTCACGACCGTTTCACACATGGTGATTGAAATTTAAATCAACGGTCTTGTTATCTGACTTACTCCTCATATCTGCGCCTTTATTAAACGATCATGGGACAAGGTATCCTTTTTCTAAATGACATATCAAGCCCCAAGGTAGCAGCGCCCTATACAACGCACCGAAATCTTCGATCGCTATTGAGAAGCGATCATTAACTTGTGTGGCTTTCTGTGAAAATATTCAGTTGCATGTAATTTCTCATCTGATGTAATGGAATTGACAAAGCTTGTGTATTTCACAATTAAGGCGAATTCGCTCTTCCACTCAACCTATTTTGCATCTGGTCATCAGAGGGTTCGGCGTGAGGGTCCTGAAAAAACTCTTCATTTTCAAATTACAAAAAAAATTTGCTTGAAAAGGCTCTTTTTATATGATGAGCAGCATAAATGATGTTTTCAGAACAATTGAGATGATCAAATTAATGTATTTAGATTGCCCTCAGAGGACTCGACACTAAAACTTTTTACTTGATATTAATAATAGATAAAATCCAACAATATAAATGTGAACAATTCATTTTCTACTTTATCAGCACTACAATGATATCACAATGATGAGGAAGAATGACTTCATCAGGGAGTTATATACATGTTCATTATTCCCTTGTCAATTTGAACAATGAAATTTCTGTCCGGTTTAAAAAGAGCACTAATGGCAAATGGCGCCGTAAGATGATAAATATGAAGTATTTTTGTTGAAGATACTGCATTCGATGAACCTGATATCTCAGATTTTATCTATACTTAGATTAACTTCTGATGTGATTATCAATTTCATCTACAATTTATATCGGACACATTGAAATCAAATTTAAAATTAGAAACGGCAATATAGAGCGAAATGTACGCAGTCACTGTCAGGGAATTAAAAGATCAAACAATTTATTAATTTATTAGCTATGGAGGCAAAACAGTGCATAAATGAAGTGTCGCATGTGAAAAATGAAATAATCACACGATTGATGAACGGCTATTAAATGAGTCCATCGGCGGCGTATCGGAGCATTTGTCGGTCTGTTTGTTGAATAAATTATAAAGGAGTTTCATTTCGCATGAATTTAAGTGGCAAAGGATCCAACTTCGTAGATGTCATTTTTGCGATTTTAAAAAAGACGAATTACATAGTGAGTCGTTTGATTATGATCATATAGAGTATGAAAAGTGATGAATTTTGCAGAATATTAAGAGACTGTTTATGCCACAGAATTCGATTGTTTAAGCGTATCACTTTGCTAGAAGCTCAAACTGATTCAAAGCGATGGCACATGGAGGAACTTACTAAGTGGGCAAAAAGAAAATTTTAATGCCTCGCAGAGATAGGAAAAATAGTCGTGCGTCGCTTGCGGATTGCTGTGAATTCCTTAAAAATGATCCAATCGCCACGGTTCCTTCAGATTCGAAGACTTCAGGTCATTGCGCAAAAGTTTTCTCGACAATGTTGGTCCTTCCGATCATTATTTAAAAAGTTAGCAAGTGCACGAAGAAAGGTTAACGAGCTTCTCTGTAGAACTTGACATCGACTGTGTCTCTTTGCTATGTGATGCGGTTGATAACAGTCAATGAAACTTCGCACCAATTGGCGTGTTTAATGTTGAACTGGCTGCTCATTGTTCGATTGCTATGGGATTATGTCAACAGATTGTGCCATTTCATTACGGTTGAATGTTCCTATGTTTCCTTTCTGGTCAAACAGCAGAAGAGACGACCTGTCTAATTATGTGGTTTATGCGCATATTGCATATTCTTTTTCAAATTTCGTTGTGCATTTTTTATTTACAGAAATTCATATGTTAACATCATAACCTACCAGGTTGCATTTTTAATCTTGCTCGAAGATCTGCATTGTAGGACTATGTGCCGGACTTGCATTTACTTGCAATTATTTTGGTGAGCTTTTTATTGGACAATGGTCTTTTGTATAGAGTATATCTTCATTTCTCCCTTAAGATTGGCGACATATAGGCCGAATAATTCGACATATCATCACTGAGAAGCCATTTGATGACATCCTTAAACGATTCACGGGAATCTTAAATAATCCTTTGTCAGATTCAACTTCTGCCTCTTAAAGGAAACTGCGCGATAAGCGGTGTATCGTAGCAATCGAACAGCCATCCAGCTATCAGCTCTCACCTCAGTGTCAAGTTGCTTTACATGCGGCCACTAATCGAAACACATTTTCATATTGAGTTAATTTTAGGTTATTTCATGTTTCACTTTATTGAGATAACAGCCATTATTTGGGAAAACTTGCTTTCTTAGCAACACATTTGAAATTGCAGCAATTTCGGAATGAATTGCAGATTTCCATGGTTCCATATTCACGACAAGCCTGCTGCATGCATGTAGATGGGCGTTTATTCGAGAAAATGTGGCAGCCCTGTCCATACCGCTCTCTGAAGCACATCAATATCACACAGAACGGCGATCCTCTTCAACTTCTAAATTATTTCTCCCAACCACGTCAAATTCATGATACAACATCTGTAGTGTGTGAGTTTTCTGATGATGGTCTGACTCGCTGATGTACCAGCAATTTGAAATTCGAAATCATCGATTCTGACAGATTTTCGAAGTTTTGATGAATTTTTGCTATCAAATAATTGTTATTGACGATGCGAAGCTGTTTGAATGCGCTGAGAAGTAAATTTTGAGTGCAAAGCTAGATCAACGATAAGATTAATTACAACTGAAATATGGAAGACTTTCTTTCTGAAACAGACATCACAATGCTTCTGTGAAATGGCAAAAAGAAAACAGTAACTGCTCATCCACATAAGTAAGTGCACCATATATATTGGATCAAATAATCTGTTCATTTTTGTCTTGGGATCCACTGTTTATGGCAAAAACTGACAGTATTACTTATAAAGCTACAATGAGTAGTGTTCGAAGTCAGTTGCTATTATTCACATGATGCATGTAGCCACATATGTGCATTTAAGGGTGAATGAATATGTTAATAATGTCTATAAGTAATTTCGCTTGATTTTGCTCAATTTTGTGAAATATAGACAAACATTCTAAATTTTCAAAAAGTGAGATTACATTTAGATGGTAGTCAATTTTTCAATGTTCTTGCTCATCATGCTCAGTATGTCTCGTGTTTCACAGGACAGGGCCAATTTTTAACAATTTGTTAATTGTTCGATGTTCTAATACGCCAAAACTGACAAAATTTGAATTGACTATCAGAAACATAATGAAACCGAAGGTCGTCGAAGAAACTAGAAGAGCAATAGAAAAAATGTGCAGACAAAATGCATCAATTTGGAGCCGATGTACCAGCAAAACTTCTTGTGACCCTGTTTTATTCTTCCATTTAATCCTATTATTAGGTACAAAATATATGCACCTGAAGATGATTACTGGATGGTAATCGAAAAATTTTGTATATCTTAACATAAAATAATAATTGACATCTCAAAAATTCCTGGCTCTTTCCAACTCAAAAACATTGAACTATTTAATGTTCTGATAATACTGCATACAATGTTTGTGTAATCGGCTGATGAAACTAAAAGAAGAAGATACTGAGAAGTTATTGATTAAACAGACTTTCTAATTTCATGCTTCAAATTGAAGAGTGCGATTTCTTTAAAAAGATTGATGGACATTCTTCTGTGGTAATTCGGAGTACTTCAACAAACATTTTGAATCTGTCAGGAAAGATTACTTTCCACAAATATTTCTAGTTCACTTTCTCACTTACAAATCCTCAATCATAAATTTTCAATTGCCGTTTTGGTTCCCAAAAGTCTTCAAATCTCCAAATGTGGATCATCCGGTTCCTCTAACGATCCAGAGACATCATTGAATTGCGAAAGCAATATATCACAAACAATAAACTGATACTTCTCATGACTGGCTTCAAATTTCATATCAGACATAAACAACTTCTCAAAATGTCTCATAAAAAACTCAATCCTCATTTTCAATCCGGAGACACTATTCTTTCACTAAAATTTACAACCTTTCGACTCTTTTTCATCTTTTGTGGCCTCTTCAACATCGCCATAAGTTTATCGCTATCTAAACCAGCGCGCATTAGCTCTGTTTCCTTGTATTACCGAGTAATCAAAATGAATATTCATCAATGATCCCATGAGACAAAAAATAGAGGGAGACAAAGCGTCATATGCTAATCCTAGACGAGTACAGTTTTCCGGAGGCAAAATTCGACACTGATAGACAATTGAGTGTAGAGGTGCGTGTATTACTCTTTTTTCTTCCTTACCAAACTCTCATTAACTTTCTACACAGACGATAGACAGTGAAAAAGCTGTTGCAGCAGTACCGTTGTTCACGATTCCTGTGGTTTTCCAGGTCATTAACGCCTTGGATTAATATGGGATGAGACAAGGTCTTTTCATGCTGCAATATCGGCGGTAAAAATAAATAAAAAAACATTTCCATTGTGAAAATGTACTTTTTACTACTGATTTGAAAGTAATTGAATACGGAAGTGAAAAATAAAAAAACTTTTTTTCAATTTCAGGATTTTATTGAATATGTAAACTCAATAACATGAAAGCTTTAGCGTTTAAGAGAGCCTTCGGAAATAAGCGGAAATAAGTGCTTTTTGAAAAATCAAATCAAAACCGCTAGTGATTGTAATTTGATTCAAGGAGGTCATGCAAGTTTATTCATTGTCCTTCTGTGCCCACAAGCCTGCACTGAAAGTTCGAGCCTGCATTATTATTCGAATCTTCAGGGCCTCTTGACGAGGCAGCAAAGTTGCGACACTAGAAGAATTAAGTAAGTGATGGCAGCAAACGAAAGGATCATGATTATATATAGGCTGCACTCGAAATTGAGAAACGCACTCCCTTGAATCTTCTACAAAACCTTTAGTAAAAGGAAAAAATGAGTTTTTGCTCGACGTTTCGGGCCCAGACCCTTCTTCACAGAGATTAAACCTGTTTTAAACCTGTTTTAACTTTAACCTGTTAACTTTAACCTTTTTTTAACCTGTTTTAACCTTTTGTGAACATTCAAGGGAGTGCGCTTCTCAATTACGAGTGCAGCCTATACGTGTATATACTTAATGAATTGATCAACCATAGCGCAATTCTCATTCTTTATCCATGTCGGTTTGAGATCCTCCTGACGATGTTTGTCTGCATGCAAGCGATGCCGCAACGATTCTGATCCGATTTCCTTTGGCCTCTAGCATTCATGTCAGCGCGTTTTCATTAAAGACGGAAAATTGCAGACTACCAAATGAGAGTGGAAATATACTACGAAAGCGTGAAGAGAACAATAGTTCCTTTCGTGCGTAGCATCAGTCCCTGGCGATGTCAAAGTCAAATAGATATGAGTCGCGCGTGATATCAGAGAGCAAATGTAGAACAGAGCGTGGCAAGCTCCTGAGGAAGACCAACTGGGAACGTAGAAATCGAATATTAAGTCTTTTATCCAGCAAGTTCGCTGGCTTTTCGTTCTAACAGCTCATCCGTTGTACTTATCACAGCTCAACTAATGAAGCGGCAACCTTACGCCCACAGAATTCCGACTCTTCGCGTTGTTTGAGTTGGCGAGAATGGTATGGACAGCAGCTGCTGGTCAGGCACCGATCCAAATCTATGTAGCAAGATCTCGGACAGAAGCATGCAATAAATTTATGTCATTTATCCATGTAGATCGATCTGAGCTTGAGGTCTCTTTGTGATCTCAAAAATACATGTAACTTTTCAATGCATTCAAGTCAGTTTGGCATCGAAAATCGCATTTATTTACGGTTGTCCTGTCATAAAAAATTGCTTCACCTACCAACCCAGGGTCTCCCGGACCCGCATTCATCCTATGTTTTCTTATCACTTTTTAGAAAAAGTAATCAACTCATTTTGACATAATTTTGAACTCTGGAGCACATCAATACACAATAAGAAAATTTATTTTATTGTCTTAAGATCACTTTGACACATTCAGATTGCAGTTCACAGCTCTCATTTCAGTCCATCGTTTGTAGGGTGTGTATTTAGCAAAGATTCTGCATATTTTAGCACTTTGAATGTCAAGAATTGAGTTTTATAACGCCAAGACAGGCAATATGAATGCAAGAAAAGTTTTATTCTGATAGCACACGTGTATGACATGCATCGTTTGTATTACTACCGTGAGCAACGTTGCAACTTCATTAGAGTAGTCACACTCTACTTCTACATTGTGATAACAAGTTGCTGAAGAAATAACGAAGCAAAATATTGATCGGTAATGACAACACATTTTAAGGAGATTTACTTACATAGCCAAAATTCAGAATTCTGTCAACATTGATGATTTTAATTTTGAAGCTCTATATGATCCATTCGAAGATGAGCGAGATCACCACCATTGCAGGTTCAGAAACGAAATATTTTTGTAGCATGAATTTCAAGGGATTCAGATCAATGATTTCGAAGGGGGAGAGAATCACTCGCCGTAAAATCACAGTTGAAATCGCGAAATATAATTTACATTCATGTAAACATATGTATACATAGTTGCATAAGTATCAAGATAATTCTTATAAAATTGACGAACTAATAGTGAGCAAAGTGGCACAGTGATCATTTGGTCCAATGATCGGCAAGAAGGGTATCCGGACTGAAAGAACTGACAACGCTTCAGAAAAGGCCGATTATGTCAGCACCGTCAAAACCTACACTATGGGGAGTAGTGGCGCTAGCCTCCATCAATATTCTTCAAAGCTTCAAAGTAGAAAAGTTCCACCGATGAGAAATGTATCATTTATTAACGCCTGATTCTTCAAGTGACTTTATTATCGTTGTGATATAATATTATAAAAAACGTAGCAAATTGTTTAGAAAAGTCCATGGCATTTCTGGCCGTTGTCATAGAATCTATTGTTGATGCAGCATATGTACATAATAACAATATAATTGTATTAACAACAAAATGCTGATTTTGCAAAACTTCACATTTAGGCTGTTTAAATGCGAAATGACCATTAACAGAAAAACAGAGAGCATCGAGTCTATGTGTCACCGATGTATGCCAGTAATATTTCAAATTATATTCGAACAACTGAGTGCAACTTCCACTTTTTCTAACAACACTGGTGAAAGTCAGCGCAAGACTTTCCGTCATCACTAAATTAATTATTCTCATTATTAGCAGGAAATGGAAGATGTGGCAAGTGAATTCTCTCGATTGCTGTCATTGATAAAGTCTTTACTTGTTACACTTCGGATGATGGGTGGATCGTCTGACACCCCATTAAATTAACACAAATGTCTAGCAACTTAATTAGGTTGAGTTTTGTCAGACAGCGTGTTAAAAGTCCAACAAAAAGTGCAAATTAATTGAAAGGCTTGCGTTTTGGCGTTCCCCATTGACTATATTTGTGGCATTGCAGTTTGATTGCCAATGCAAAGATCAAATGCATGTTTGTAAACCCGCTCGTGAGAAAGTGCAAAACTCGAACTAAAACTAATTGAAAATTTCTGAATTCAATTCTTTCTTATCTCAGAGATGAGAACTTCTTTTATGACTAAAACATATTCGCTGCAATGAAAGGCGAATTCAAGCAGTCGAAAATGGCATCGAAGACAACATAGAGAAGAATTTCAATAAATTGTGAGGTCTCTGCATACCGAAATTCTTCATCAATTCACCAACAACTGCTAGAAAAAGTCATTTCATTTTACTGTACGAAAGGTTTGTTGTTCAACAGATAAAGTCCATCACACACACATTCTGCTGTTAATTAAACTCGAGACATCTTCTCTAGAGAAATCTTTATAATTCGCCATTCCATCTGTCGTTTTGCTGCCGAAAAGACTTTTTCATAATCGTGGTACTCTTTCCCCAATAACAGTAAGCGATTGATCCTCGCCAACAAAATGTCCCTCACCGATAGGTGTAGCACAACAATATTGAGAGCGCATTGTCTAAAGAAAATTCGACTAATTAGTCCATGCAAGCAAGCCCATGTTGCTTGCAGCGCACGGGTTCTCATGACAAGAAGATATTAACAATGCGCTCAACGAAGGGTGATCAGTCTCACAGCATCACAAATGGCGACCTGAAACGAAAGCAGAAGAAAGTTTTTAGGATAATGAGAAAAGAACAAAGTAGTTATCAGCAAACTGTGCAAGGGAAGCGGAATAACTTTTGTCTTCTGTACCAAGTTTGTCAGCAGACGAAGATGCTGTGAGCAGGATTTTAATCTAAGGGATAGCTGCACAACTCAAAGCGGAATTTGTATGATGCGATCATAGACGAAGATAGTTGGAAATTGAGATTACATTTGAACTAAGAAAATTACTGTTAAGTGACAACTTTTGTAAGAGGTGATTGACCTCATCATTTATTCACCCATGATCGATGAGACGGTTCTATTCCTAATAAAACTTTTTCATTGAACAAGGATTTGTTGCTCGCCATCATTTCCGCTTATAGTGTGAGCATAGTCAGATGATCATAAAGACTGCATGTAGAGTTTTAAAATGGGCACAAAGATGTACGCGACTTTGAACAAAATAGGCTCAAACTTCCTTATCTGCCGTAGACGCTGCGTTTCGCCCTACAGGGGTGTGACTCGGAATGACCAAACTAGCATGTAGGCTATCACATTGCAGAACGAAGTCCCATTTAAAGAATTAGATTGTTTAAGCTTGTCACTCTGCTATAAGTGCAAACTGATTCAAAACGATTGCACATGCAGGAACTTACTAAGTGGGCAAAAAGAAATTTTTAATACCTTGCAGAGATTCGTGCGGATTGCTGTCAATTCCTGCAAAATGCTCCGATTGCCATGATTCCTTCAGATTCGAAGAATTCAGATCATTGCGCAAAAGTTTTTTCTCGATAATGTTGATCCCTCCGATCATTATTAAAAAAGTTAGCAGACGCACGAAAAAAACGCTCACAAACTTCTCGGTAGAACTTGACATCGTCTGTGTCTCTTTGCTGTGTGATCCGGTTGATAACAGTCACTGAAACTTTGCACAATTTGACGTGTTTAATGTTGAACTGGCTGCTCATTGTTCGATTGGTATGGTGTCATGTCAGCAGATTGTACCATTTCATTAGCGTTGCATGTTCCAATGTTTCCTTTCTAGTGAAACAGAAGAAGAGACGACCTGTCTAATTCTTTTTTGGAATTCAGAACTTATTGTATCGAATAAAGAGAGTTGGCATTGTGATTGTATCATGACACACTGTTAAGCAAAATGGTCTGTTTAGAAGGTAATCGTATCCATAGGTCGGGAGGAGTCACATGGGGACCATGTGGTCCTATTTAGCAAGGGTCCGTATTACTATAGGATCCATTTTGAAGGTTCAAAAGGGGTGATTAAGTGACTTATAGGATAAAATGATTTAAAGATTTCTTGCTCGGTTAAATGATCATAATGCTTTCTACTTACCCTCAGATACCGACCCATGCCGTTCTAACCGCATTGTTCATTTTCCAACACTTTACCAAGAGGACAATTTGTCTTAGAATTTCACGGTTGATTTGTCAATTTGTATAAACTACTTTGCAAAATTCTTGCAACTAAAATTACAAATGAAAATGATTAACTTCTACAGACTTTTTCAAATTCTTATAATCATAGCATAATGACCTTAGATGAATTTGTTTGTTATTTCAATTTGAAAGGGCACCTCAAGTCATTTCGATTGTGAGAATAGTGAAAAAGTGAGAACATAACATTTTCAACCATAACCCTCAGAGACCTGAGGGGCGTCCAGTAGACCTTGAAGGAATATTTTTCTATTTTACTTTTTGGGCTGATGATGTTTCAACCGCTCATGGCCATGTAAATTCGTCATTTTTGACAGGGAATCTGTATGTGTTATTTCATTTCAATTGAATCAGCAGAAGTATGGTAGATAGGCCAAGGGGGTCCACTGGACCCACCCCCTCACGTCTCAGAGGGTTAATGGTCATGATTTTGTCATAACTTCACGATATCGCTAATTTTTTCATTAGTTCTCCGATTTTGATGAACCGTATATCAAAAGAGATCTCAAAAGTGCTCATTCTCTCCGTGCCTGATTCATTATCATGATCACATGTTTTCAATTTGAAAATAGCGATTTGTAGATTGAGTAATTTTCAAATATTGAGCACTGGAATCACAACTTAAGAATTGTCGCTTTACTGATGTTGGGTGACAATCTACGAATTAAAAATGATAAGAAGCTCGTGCGCGAATTTAGGAAGAAAATGTCGATAGCTCTCGGACTATCCAGAAATTTTGTTCATGTCTTGAACTCTTTGAAAAATGGCTAGCCTTTCTCGCCGCTTGGTCAACTAAAGAGAGCCTGTTTTCCTATTTTCATGATGCAATGTTATCTTCGAATGAATCTATTGTAGATGCAAATTATATGCCCATATTTCTATGAAAAAGTATCTTGACATCATCTTGATCACAGATTTGGTAGGTGTAAAACAATGGGGCGAATGGCGAATCATTCAAATTATTCATGAAACAGACCAATAGCAGAAAAATGCCACAAAATTGCAAAATTATAATACAGTGACTCTCGAAAGCAAGCATCAACAATATTTCCAGAAATTTCAAGAATTCACATGCCTTGTGATCGGTGTGATTCTTACAAAAAACCTCATGCAGACGATTAAGATCGGACAAATATAATCCAAAATCTATTTCAAAATTTCAGTTGCTTCATTTTTTATTCTGACACGATCGTTATTTTAACACGAATGAGAAATAAATGTGAATTGCGATCTCTATCATGAGATTCCAAAGCATAAAACTTTTACACAACGATATCTTTATTCCGAATTTTATTTCCGTCTAATGCTTGTCAATTTACCTTGGAAATTCGTTCAAAGCGTTACCTCGATGTGAAGTTTCAATTCTTCCCATGATATCCTTATCTTCTCATCTTTTACTTACTTTTCATGGTAGCTAGGAAGCTGAAACAGCAAAGAGTAATGTCTTGCATTCTGTAATTTACCAGCAATTACAAAAGCAAGTTACGAGCTCCCTTCAGCATTGTTAAACGAAACTGCTGTTTTTATGCTACCATCTCACGCTTGTAGAACGATATCTCTAGTTTGATCGACGTCTATTCTTTCCAACTTTATCGAATGGTTTCATTCGTCCAACGAATGACAATGTCTGCAAATTGATAAAAATCTTTCAATGAAAAAGCGGTTTGTCTACATATTCGAGCGGAATTTGACCAGAATGATAAACAGTCAGTCGTGATGTAGACATCAGGTCTTAGAACACATTTTCGAATGTCGATGGCCTTTTTATGACGACTGGATAGTCATGCAATGGTGTCAAACTCAGGTGGTAGCGGGGCCAGAGATGAAGCCGGGGCCGTGATGGCCCTGTGAGGCATACCTAGGCATCATTTAAACATACTCTTATTTTTTAAAAAGGCGTTTATTTTACTTTAATGACTTACCGTAAACTGGGGTAATTCGGAACGGGTTTTCAGATATTTAATTATTTTTCGCAGCAACTAAAGCTTATTTTTATTTCTCGCTCTACATGAACCGCAAACTTATCTTTTTTGATTAGAATGCATTTGCAAAATATAAATAATATGAATATTAGATCAATAAAATCACCTATACCAAGGACTAATGATTTTCAAAACAATTGGGGTAATTCAGAACATTGATTTATTTTCGATTTAAAATAAACTGCATGTACTCAAACATGAAAACGAAGATAATATATCACTCACACTTCATACAGACATAGTATGGGTCTTGACTACTATTGTTGCATGAACCACAGTACCAGTGATGGCATGCAATACAGCGAATCCAATCAAGACCCTGGTATTGACTGAACCGAGAATTGCATCCATTGCATAGGTCATCTTCCTCATCGGATGATGGTACATCTCTCTCTCTCTCTCTTGGTAAGTTGGACGCTGCTGCAGACGTAGATGGTCGATCTGAATACTGAATTGCTCGACCTGGAACGACCTTTGCTCCTCGACCAGACTTGAGAGTACCGGCACCAGCTTTTCTGTTCTCCTGCAGAATGCCAATAAGAACAGAATCTAATTTTCGGCCTATTTCATCTGAGGCTTTCATTCCAGGTAAACGCTTGATGGGCTCATCCGGATTTCGAGGAAAAAGACCACGTGACCACACATTCGCTCGAAAACCAGATCTCAGATTGTCACCACCATGAATTTTAACCTTTTGCCAAAGCTGACTTAACAGGACTGGAAAGACAGTCTTTTGTATTGCACCTTTCTGTCTTGTTTCTTTTCGATAATTGTCCAAGATCTCTCTTCATAACATTTTGAATGATCTGAAAACAGCCGCATCAAGTGGCTGCATCAGATGTGTTGAATTTGGAGGAAAGGTGGCGAAATAAATATTGGTCTCTCTGGCTAGTTGAATCACTTCGGGGCAGAAGTGACTGCCCAGATTGTCGCCGAGCAAGAGTTTCGCACTATTCGTGGTGCTTACGCTCGGGAGAAATAGTTTTTTGAACCACATCAGAAAAGTGTCCATTTCAAACCATCCGGACCGGGTTGAAGAATATTGCGCGCCGGTAGGCCCACCTTGAACCCAACCTTCGTACATGTTTTGGGCTTTGTAACACACAAGTGGCGGAAGAAGATCTCCAGCTGCATTGCCACACACCATGATGGATACATTAAATTTAGAATGTTCGCGTACCAATTCGACTCTTCTTGTTCCGCGCCTCACGAGCACTTTCTTATTTCCAGGATCGTCACTCAACGCCGTTTCGTCGTAGTTATAAAAGTTCTGCGGCAATATTTCACCAGCTTTGTCCAGCTCAGAAAAGAATGCGTCTATGTCACATTTTCCGTTGCAGCACTTGATCGTTTAATATTTCCAGCAACTCGACCCACCATGTCATTCCGTTGCATGAATCCGCGAATGAAGTCAAATCCAGGATAATTGTTATTGAAATAAGACACTGATCTCCCTATCGAGTCAAGATATCTTTTGATGAGGATTTGCACATCAGTCACACTAAATCCAACACCCCAATCAGCCATTTGTTGTAGAGTGTCAGCAATAACAGCTTCTTCTTCGCTCGAGAAAGTTTTAGGACGTCCAACAGAACCAGTCCCATTCACATGACGCCAAAGAGTTGTTTTAGATACGCCGTAAACTTGTGCTGCTTTATGAATAGACATGCCTTGCGCAACGGCTTCTATAGCCTGGTTCATGAGTTGCGTACCGACATGGGAAACGACGGTCTTTCTCTGATACGTTTTTGGCATTGTTAACTACCAAGAGAGTCACAGAAGTTTACTAAGTCACACAGTGTCTGAAGAATGAGTGCGTTACCGATGATGAAAGCTTGTCTACTACATGTAGGTTCAAATCGAATTGCATTGATACGATAGCTACGGGTCACAGGTGTATTGAATTTAAATTTTTAAATTTGAGTTAATTCTCTGGCGATCGCATTAATTCGCTATGCATAGATATCTTAATAACAACAATTGAGAGAGTATCATACCCATCACAGCATCCTGAAATACTTGAAAGTTGATTTAATTAGCAAAATCTGCAGAAACATATTAACGTTCCGAATTACCCCGATGTTCCGAATTGCCACAGTTTACGGTATTTAATTTCATTAAATAGTTATTTTATTTTAGATTAATGTGTTTTAGTTTATTTCCCGTCTTAAGTTAGGTCGGCTAGCTTTTACATGCATTTCGTTTCCTACTCTATACTGGATTAGTTTACTCTATGTTATTATCACACGATACACCTCTAATTCGTGTTATTGTGAATTTTTTGTAGAACAATTAGTGCACAACATAGTGTGTACATCAGCACATGCGCTGTGAATGGAAACATTTGTCAACAACAGCTTTTCATTCGATAACTTACCCGTAGCGACTGAAACACAGAACTAGGTTGTTTAATCGTGTCACTTTGCTAGAAGTGCAAACTGATTCAAACAGATGGCACATGCAGGAACTTGATAAGTGGGCAAAAAGAAATTTTTAATACCTTACAGAGATAGGAAAAATAGTCGTGCGTAGCTTGCGGATTGCTCTGAATTCCTTCAAAATGCTCCGATCGCCACGATTCCTTCAGATTCGAAGAATTCAGATCATTGCGCAAAAGTTTTCTCGATAATGTTGGGCCCTCCGATCATTTTAAAAAAAGTTAGCAGGCGCATGAAAAAACGTTCACAAACTTCTCTGTAGAACTTGACATCGACATGTGATCCGGTTGATAACAGTCACTGAAAGATAGCACAATTTGGCGTGTTTAATGTTGAACTGGCTGTTGATTGTTCGATTGCTATGGTATTATGTCAGCAAATTGTGCCATTTCATCAGCGTTACATGTTCCAATGCTTCCCTTCTAGTCAAACGGAAGAAGACCTGTCAAATTCTGTGGACTGCAAGCATGATTGTTATTCAGACTGATAGAACAAAATTCCTGTCTGAGACAGTATATCAATGAGACTTCCTTCTTGAATATCAGATTTGCTATCAACAGATTTTCGGTAACAAGGATGTGTGATGATCGATTCGAGGTGGTAGCATCACAAAGCATTTCACGAACTGTTAGTGAAACTGTTCCTGCTGCAAGCAAGGCAAACTTAAATTGGTGCACGAAAACCTATGAAGACTGGGTAGAATGGAGGAACCGAAGAACAGAAAGGCAATTTCCTCACCTTGACAATTCTTATCATCCGACAAATAGTTAATATCTGATGCCATGCGTCATTTTGTCTTCGAAATACGTCGCAGAGATGGCAGTCCATATCCTCCAAAGACACTGTACAACATATTCAGTGGAGTCTGTCGTTTTGCGAGGAATCAATCTTCAGAATTGTCATAATGGCCAAAGAAGATCCAACATTCACGTACCTACACAAATGTTTGGATGCTCGAATGAAAGAGTTAACTCAAGCCGGAATAAGCTCCCTGGTGAAACAAGCTGACCCTCTGACATGTGATGAAGAAAGCCGATTATGGGATACAGAAGCCTTCTCAATGGAAAATGAATAAGCCCTTCTAAGAACCGTGTACTTCTACTGCAACAAATCTTTTGGCTTGCGATCAAGAGATGAACACCGGAAAATGGATTTGAAGCAGTTTACCTTCGAAAGTGACGCTAGTGGTTCTTACGTTCTGTTTACGGGCTGGTCTGATAAGTGTACAAGGGCGGTGTTAGCGACAAGGGCCACTCAAGCAAATCAATCAAGCAATGTGACTCTGAAAATCCTCGTTCAGTGTATAAGATCATCAAACATTACGTAGAATCTTTACAAGAAAATGGAATATACGAATGACCGTTTTACCGGCGGGCGCTTCCTAACATCCATCGCCACCGAACCGACCACGATATGGTAAGGCTCCTATGGGAGTCAATACTATTTTCCAATCTGCTACCCCAAGCCGCAAAGATTGCTGCATTGAGTGGAAACATCACTGGCCACTCGGGCAAAGTGACGTGCCCAACGCAACTTTTCCTGCATCGAACAGATGAACAAACAATCAAGGCTCGAACTGGCCACAGAAGTGACCGATCAGTTCGTATGTGTAAAAGGGTATCACCAACTATGGAAAAGGAAATCAGTGCTTGTCTGGATCCGCCTCCACCAAAGAAATCACGTCCAAAACCAGACATGTTAAGTAGTTTCTCTGTCAAGATATCGACGATTTTGCTATCCATCTTGAATTAAGTTAAAAATGCAATTTTTATATTATGTATAAAATACAATTTATATTGTGGATTAAATCTTCACGCTTTGTTTTTCTGGGGATCTTGTTAGCATTTTAACAACACGTATCGTACATGTAGTATTTTGATATAGCCAAATATACTATTTCCAAGTGGGATGCTCATAATTCTGGTAAATATATTTTCGAAAAAACATCACTTGTGATCATAAAACAGTTGAATTTTCGCGAGCTTTCGACCGCTCTCTGCTGTCTTAATCATGCAAAGTGAATTTTGCGTGTACAAACTGAACATGCATTCAAGATGATGCAGATGATTAGTTAGTCAAATCTAACCACCGATACATAATCATCGATTTTTGATATGAAAGCAGCATTTTATACAGGATTCAGCATCATTATCTACAGATCACATCACTGACCATCTATTACTCAATAGACATCGAATAGGATATTGGAAATTTAAATGTGATGTAAATACAGTTGAATTTTTTGGTAATTGCATATGAATAGGATATGACAGTCATACGTGTTTTTCCAAATCATTTGATCATTTTGGTTATTTTCAAATTGCATTTTTTCTTTCACGTATGAAGTTACTTAGAGCTGTAGAACACCATTTCACAGGTAGTTTTAAAAGATTACTGCGAAGGAAAATCCTTCAATCCGCATGTTTTTCTTGTGTTGCCAGCACAAGTGAATTCTGTCATCATCTTTTTGTACTCCAAGTAATTTCTTAGTACATTCAAACGGCTTAGCATTGTGAAATGAGATCATTTATTTGATACTCGTATATCACCAAAGCTTGCTAAAGTTCGGTAGAATTTTGAAATACCAAAAGCTGTCAAAATTCAAAGATTCAAATTTTTGATTGCTATTTATAGCACGAAGATAAGCGAGTTATCTCAAATGAACACACACCAACATTATGAAATTCACATTCGAAATCTGCTGCACCGTGAATTTCAAGTGATATACAGAGAAGAAATACAATAGAAGTTGAGGAAATCGGGAAGGCTAAGGAAAGAATTAATTGGCTATAAGGGAATCGTACATCCTATGGAGTCCCATGCGCTTCATGAGAGCCAGGTATGCATTCTAGCACATTCTAACAGTCCAAAGACGTGAATGTTGCCATTTCCCTGCCTCAGTTGATGAACCGAATTGATGAAATACATGTACACTAGCAAATAGTAAATTGTGTGTATATTTTTCCTGTTATATACCTGTATATTTCTGCTATATATTCCTGCAATAAAATCTATTTGTGAATAGAAAGCAAAAAACTCATTTACATCTAAGTGCATGTTTTATTACATTGACCCTCGTGATCAGCTAGAACATTAAATGTTGGAGGCATGTCTGCACTGTAAAAAGTGATGTCCATCTCGAATTCTCAGATTTTCCAATTTGGATGTGTCTTATAGCAAGACAAACGATTGCCATGTCTAATCGCAGTTCTTTGTCATGAACTGAACGCTGACTTCGTTATTAAGGGTGCTCTGCGCATTTACGATTCAACGACAAAATTCCGAATTCAGAATGTAAATAATAATTTCGGTTGCTTTGATCTCAGTAGTAGTCTGAGTTAGTCATAAATGTTTGTCTACGTTTATTGTTTCAACATCAAATTTTCGCCAATCGATTTAAAAAAACAGATTCGACAAATAATTTTATGTTTCTGAGTGATGTGAAAGACGATGAAATCAATTGAAATGTACATTTACAAAATTACAAGTGTTTTTTGTTGGTTTTGGCTTTCTTATTTGATTTGAAGTCAAATATATCGAACATATTTCTTCACGTCAATAGTGAATAATGATCCAAAATAATGAATAATAATATTTTTGAAGTGATTTCATTAAATGCAATTTAAATTCAATTTTATTAAAGCCTTATTCTAGAAAGGTCAACGTTGAAAGTTGAAGCTTCGACAACTTCTTTAAAATTGATGATAATAGTAATGATGTTTATTGAAATGAACGAAAATCATGCATATACGAATGTACATAATGAAAATAGACTTGAAGTGAACATAAAAATGTAAAGCAAGGCACACGCATCACAAAGTACTGTTATAAAGCTTGGTACAAAAGGGGACAAAAGAAGAAGCACGACGTTGAATCCTACACAGTGACAATTCAAGGTGTTGAGAATGCAACAGACGCCGAGGAACGAGCCCGTTCAAGACGCTATTGGGGTTGAACATATCAATGAATGTAGTCAGAGCTCTCCAGTTTCTTCGAAGTTCGAGGCCTTCAAGGCATTCATCCTGGAAATCATTGCCGCAAATGATTCGATGTCAGAGTCTTTGTAATTTCACTAAATAGTAGCTGTTCTTCGTATATAGATAAAATAATTTATTATTTAATGAGCTACTTGTGGTACTTAACGGTTTGAGATAGCATGCTCAAGTTTATGAGATTAGATGTCCTCACGTCGGATAAAGGTAAACAAGCGACATACAAACTACCAAATTGTTCATTCATGGACCCTGGTCAGCGTACAGTGCATTATGTTTGACTGTGCTTCACGGTCAACAGTAACAATGAGAACATCAGATACATAATATACATACATTGAAGTGTAATAGTATGCATAATGATATAAACGCTGACGAGCATGAGTAGAATCACGAAGTACGATTCGTCTAACATTTTTACTTGAATTTAGCCAATCAATGAACGCCAGAACATGAAAATGAATGTAGAAGAATGGAATTGTACCAACATTTTTGAGAAAGATATGTCTATAAGAAACAGATTCCGAAAATCAGTGGACTCAATCCCGATGACGTCGATTTTCGGCTATTCTCGATGATTTTTCTGTAGCCCAAAATCCGAACTTCGAGAAGGAAACATTTAAATGCCTTCGTAAATTAACAGAAAGCTTCAAACGGCATTTTTTGTGTCAATGCTTTCACACCGAAAATATTGCAAATTGCATGGAGAGCTACCTTCTTGCAAGATCCTCACGGGCATCATTTCTCCATTTCAAAAAGGTGAATCCATCATTCTTGCTCGTCAGGACATTCCCTAACAAATTAAAATCTCCCAAATTCCGTTGAGACCTTTGAATTAAATACTTATCTCTCTTGGAGTATCCCACCATTTTCTCATGTCATTTTGAAGGTTTATTTCGATCTGTGCTTCTCAAGGGAATCTATCAAGTTGATTTCCCAGACATAGAACATCTCTACGTGAATAAATTGCTAAGTCTGTACACAAACAGTGAATGGTCTTCTTTTCCCTTATATTTCGGTAAAAAAATCGAACCGCCATGATTCTTGATCTTACTTATTCACGAAACTGATCTTCTTCGTTCCCATGAAGTTGGAAAAGTCGATTTTCGACAAGTTTTGTGGATGGATAAATGATACTGTAGGAAAATCAAATTAGCAAAAAGAAGATGAATGAAATGTGCACATAATGGATAGATAATATGCGATAAAGGGATTACATGGATTGATGCTGAGATAAGTCATAATGCGATGAATTATGCTGAAACTAAGCTGATGATATTCACTCAAAGCATTCTTTTCTGTTCTCACAGGTTTTCACAACTTAACTGATTATAAGCTAGACACGCACGCATACATGCACTTTCTAAATTCGCGTCTGAAAGTGCATCTGCAGGAATGAGGCTGAAAGTGAGACCTTCACAGAATGATGCAAAGCCTATGGATTGAGCGAATCTGCGAGTCGGCCGAACTCTATCCGGCTCCTCTTCTTGTCACAGACTTTTTGGAAGCAGACTGAAGCTGTCGGTGATAAGGACGATGTGAATTCTCCGCTTAAAGAAGTATTCTAACTCAAGAGTCGCACTTTTGCCATAGCATGTCGGCAGGTCCTTTATCTAACGACATTCCATGCCAAAAATTATGACCCTGGGCTTAGTGCTTTTCGTTTAATCAGAAAAACATACAAAATTTCATTTTAGCCAAAAAACTGCAATCTGCGTCCCATTGGATTTACATGTGTTTTTTTATCCTGTCTGACAAGAAGAGGAACTCAAAAGAACTCGGCAGGCGTGCCGATTCGTAGTAGGCATCGGGTGTACATCATTCTGTGAAAGTCTCACTTTCGGCCTCGTTCCCTGCAGAAGCTCGTGCTGGCTGCCGGACTTAAGTGCGAGGATGTCCTTTGTACACCAACAAAATGATCAATCCTCCCGATGTGTGATGGACGCACGCCTCCCAATGGTTGACTGTGATTCTTTTAAAGGGGAACGCATCGCTATGAATAGAATGAGTAAAATGATTTATTGATCAATCAAGTAAATGAACCCATTTAAATGTTGAACCCATCATTCATTCAATTATCAAATATGAAAGGCTTTGTTTCTGTTCTTATCCAATATGTCATGGTGGTGTGATACTATCGTCAAGCACAGAATTCCAACACTTAACATTTATGTAAGACAAAAAGCGGACATGCACATTGAAAGCAGGACTACGTCGTCGGCAATGGTTGGATTCTGACACCTTGTCAGTGCACTTTGCTAAGATTCAAGATGTCATCATTTCTTTTTAAATCTAAAATCATTTTGATGAAAAAACTTTCAATATATCGCATACCGGCAAGGCTTTGCGACTATGGCAGGTGTCTGACCGAGCAGCTGACATCAGCCACAGAGATAGGTCCACTTGCGTGTGAATTAGTTTAGAGCGGACATATCCTCTTCCAGTCATTGCATTCAATGGTGGGAACGGGAAGCGATGGAAATTGACATCGATATTCGTCTCTCTTTGTCTTGTGTGATTGGTCAGGTGTCACACAGGAAAAGGCATCTTCCATCTTCCACATCATTCGCCTATTTGCACATTCTTCATAAGGCGCCTTCCATAAGGCGTGATGAGACGAGTTTCATCTTCCGTCTTTCGCCTTCCATCTTCCACACCGCAGTCACACTAGGGAAATCCATTTCCGATGCAGTCAGCGCTATTTTTTACTATTCACCGTTGCTATGACTACTGTCTTGATCCTCGTCCCCGTTCGACAGGTACTGTTTTCTGATTGCTTCTCTTCGCAAATGACAGCTTCCTAAATCTTCCCTCAGACGTCACTTCACGTTGTTCTATTTTTAGAACAGTCTCGCGGCTGACGCCTGACGGCTTATGGAAATGAACTTCATCAGCCGCATAATTTCATGCCTTATGTCCGATGGACGACGCCTTATGACTTTTCCTGTGTGACAGCGTGACGGACGATGGAAGATGGAAGGCGCCTTGTGGCTGATGACTTTTCCTGTGTGACAGCGGCCTATTGCAAAAGTATCTCTTATCAGAAAACCCACGAACTTCAACCGTCAGATTGCAGTCAGGCCAGTCAAGCAAAAATACGTCTCTGTGGCTATATTTTCCTCGGTGATATATTCGTCAAATGGAAATATCATTCGCATTGTTCGACTCTTCACGATCTGAATTTGCTGACCGTGTACGATCATGCGGTGTTAATGTTCTGGTTCGTCAGAATTCAGACTTGAATTTGAATTGCGTTCAATGGAAAATTAATCTTCTTGTCCCTCGAGACTAGTTCTGGCCGTGACCAACAGCATTGAGGAAAGTCATCTCTAGACCCGAACACGAAGACAAGGCAATCTATCTGTGCCATCCACAGAATTAGATTGTTTAACCGCATCACTTTGCTAGAAGTGCAAACTGATTCAAACAGATGGCACATGCAGGAACTTGCTAAGTGGACAAAAAGAAATTTTTAATACCTTACAGAGATAGAAGAAATAGTCGTGCGTCGCTTACGGATTGCTGTGAATTCCTTCAAAATGCTCCGATCGCCACGACTCCTTCAGATTGGAAGAATTTAGATCATTGTGCGAAAGTTTTCTCGATAATGTTGGGCCCTCCGATCATTTTAAAAAAGTTAGCAGGCGCATGAAAAAACGTTCACAAACTTCCCTGTAGAACTTGACATCGATTGTGTCTCTGCTGTGTGATCTGTCTGATAACAGTCACTGAAACTTCGCACCATTTGGCGCATTTAATGTTGAACTGGTTGCTCATTGTTCGATTGCTATGGTATTATTATGTCAGCAGATTGTGCCATTTCATAGGCGTTATGCCTCAGCCACACTGCCAGCTTTTCCAAGCGTTTCCCAGCAAAGTGTTTTGCAGCAAATATAAAGTCATCATTGCAGCAGTTGTAAACTGTCACACTGCGGGCAAAGCAAACCAGAGCGATTGATATTTTGCGGAGATACGTTTGCGCGGGACGCTTGTGTTTGCTTTGCTTTCTGTCTGGCTGAGGCCTCACATGTTCCAATGCTTCCTTTCAAGTCAAACAGAAGAGGATACGGCCTTTCCAATTCTGTGGTGCCATCAGCAAGCAGTTATCGTCCATTTTAGTCCGACTATCTTAAAGTGAAAAATCGGATTTCTATGGTCAAACGATCTTAGTATAGTATGTGCTGCACGTATGTTAATGTAATTTGGACAATGATGCAGCGATCTTCGGTTGACAAATGTAGCGTTATGAAACACTGTTGCAAATGTTCGTTATTTAACTTGTATCGAAGCGACTTCAGTGATTTGTGATCGCTAAAGCCTGGGAGCTCAAAACGGGAACACGTCCAGTCGGTAGGAGCAAAAAGTTTTTGAGTGAGTAATGATTTGGTTTCTGGACATTCCAAATAAATGACAAATAGTCGACGAGAATCACGTGGGCTATCTTTACATAAATCTCTACTATTCAATAGTTAGATATCATCATCCCTTGTCTGGTTAGCTATCAATCAATCAAAACGTTTTCAGATTTGGTTCAGCACTGACAACTCATGACAAACTTTTACAGAGAGTGACGTGGGAGAATTTTCCCTCAATTTGATCATCTTCAAATTTCATTGTCATCATTTTCGTCGACGATTAATTGTTTCCGGGTGGTAAAAGTATTTTAGAGGTAGTTGGAATTTATCTCTACTCTTCCAGCGTTCTCACGCTTTCAGAGCAGTTTTTCTACCTCTCAAGTGTCAGGAGAAGTCGTTAAAGTCGACTTCTTCATTCCCTGAAGTCCTACTTCACACTATTAATGCTATGCAAAAGAAAGAACTACTGAGATGCCATTTGATCAACAAATTGAAAGGATGAATTTCTAATTTGAACATTGACGACGCATTATTCTGGCTTGTGTTAATAAATGCACACTGCTGTACGGATCGCATTTATCAGGAACGAAATGAAAGCATCCAATTATATTTCAGGGAACAGTGTTGTTTCAGGGTTTGTGGTGATTAACACTACAGATATGACACTAATTAAGTCCCAAAGTCTTTCCCCATTTTTCTAAATTTGTCCCAAAGTCTCTTCTGATCAAAATTCGAACACGATAAAGCTAGCAAGCTAGGAAAAGTCAGGCAGTCGGTTATATGGACAGAGCACTTGTTTAACTAGCTGTGTTCCTAGTCAGACCAGTTTCGGTCGGCAGGACTGGACATACTGCTTAGTTTCGTACAGGAGTTCTTATGCAAGGATAAATTGAATTGAATAATACTAAAGAAGAGATAATACTGCATATTTTTCAAAAACTAGCATATATTAACAGCTACCGCTACTTTAACTTTGACGGAATGTCAATATTATGCTCTGGTCTCAAGTGATATCCATGGAAAACCGGTCACTTTGCTATGATGAATGATTCTCATCATTCAGAAAAGCTTTTACGAAAAGTATTTTACGCTTAACTTTAGATTATTTTATAAATCTTCATTGGCGAAATTCGAAGTTCTAATCGAAGAATTTCCGGTGACTTTTCATTTGACGGCTAATGTTTATATACTGCTACTTACAATATATAATCAAGTAATACGTTATTTAAATATTTTTGTGAGGGCAAAAACTGAGTGAAAACGCATCATGCACACGTTCTTCAATGTCTCAAATTGAGCAGTCACGAGGCTTGCCTCGATAAGCTGGAATAGTTTTCGTTCATCATGCGATTGCATACACCTCTCCACAGGTGCTTCTCTGTAAAACTCCTAAATTTAAATTTTGTGATGAAATGTTGATTGATCGTCACAAATCCAGAAACTAAAGGTCAAAACATGAAAGTCGCTTCTCCTTCAGATTTGGGGCAACATCAAAAACTGTCAAGAACATCTATGGTATGAGGCCCGCGGGTGAAATAGCTTCTGACTAACTTTTCAAAGATGCATTTATTAAGATAATTCCCCTCATTCTTCAATCAGATGATATCAGCCTTCATATGCAAAAACATAGCCTCTGATGCTGATCTTATACCAATTTATGAGCTAACTACTTGTAGTAGGCCTACTATAAGCTGTTCACGAATAAGTTAATAGGTGAAGATGTCTAATTTGACAAATATAATTGCGATTTATTTTCCTAATCGTTACTTGAGAAAATTGGATCAATTACTTATTTTTTTTAACCTGAAATATCGCTAACTTTGCGACATAGTGATTGCAGTGTCTTATTGTGTGTGCACTAGCCAGGGAGAACATAGGGCATTCTTTGACAAGCAAATCGTCAACTTATAGACTTCTAATTTGAACACTGACCCCACTTCATAAAAACAAACACAGGACCAGAATCTTCTATTATTTATTGTATTTGCTCAGACTTTTGGCATGTCCTTTTCAACCACCAACAGGTAATATGTAAATATGAAGATTTTCGAATCTCACGTTGTTCAAACTTTACATGAATGTCTTGTCATTGAAGTCAAATTCACACTTTGCACAATAGAATTTCCGCATATAAAATTTGCAAGTCATTTATTGCAGAAAATTGACTTTACTGGAATAGCAGTACATTCGTAAAATATTTGTTTCTTCCCGTGGAAACTCCTCAGACAACAATGTGATGTTTCTTTTTAGTTGTACTTTAACGATTCCTCTAGAGTGCTTTGAGTTTCATTTCTACCGTTAGTGCTATCTTTATTCATTCTCATGCACTGTCTGTTTTGAATGAAAACTTAGCAATGCAAACGAGGAATGGTTGAATGAAAGTCAGAAATTTCGTGATTCAAGTTCTTTTCATCGCTACTCTATTAGATACATATCTTCAATGCCCGCCAACTTCAGAAGAGAGTTTTGTTGTCCAACGTACAGGCAGGGATGCGGAGTCTTATCATTTTGATAGGACTCCGACTCCGGGCGGCGAGTATATAAGCTTAGTTTTTTGAAAAATTAACTAGTAGCCTACATCACAGATCATTTACCTGAATCGATATTTAGTGATCATTGCATCAATTATCAACCATTCTCAATGAAAGTTGATCAAATGTCGCCTTAAGTTGGATGCATACGACTTTCATGATGCATTTCCTCTCATCATCTTGATGTGGGCTTCACACGGTTTTTCTCCATTCTCTACCAGGCAGGTATATCCCCCATCCTTCTCCAAAGAATATGAGTACACTTTCGATTTTAATATGCGCTTCAGTGGAGCCATCACACACGATTAACGTGAGGGTCAGAAATAATTATCTAAAAACAAACCAGTATTTCATTTTGGCTCTGATGTGACCTTTGGTGCGTATGTGTGATCGAGGCTAGGAAGGATTGTCTTCTCTACTAAATCACCGAGTGAAAAGACAATCCTTTTTTCACCATCACGGTTCATTCCCTCAACTATTGCAAGCTTTGTATGCACTGCTGTCTCTGTACTTTTGTCTGACGGAGAAAGTTGACATCAAGACAATGACAGTTATGAACGAGAATAAATGATTTGCTTGTATTATATTATTTTGGGTCTAGTTATAGGCCAGAGTCCGGAGTCCTATCATTTGATAAGATTCCGACTCCGACTCCACATCCCTGTGTACAGGTCATAAAGGCCATCGTAAAGGTGTGTTCTGACAAGCTATTCCGTCAAAGCCCTACCCGAATTATCAAGAATGGTGTACAAAACTGGGATATAATTTCGTAGATCAGTAGTCGACAATTCATGCTTTGTCATTTTCGTTTATAAATGCTACGACTCAGTGTAAACTGTACATCGCTAGAAACAACTAAAGTAACCATTAAACCTAACAGAAAAACTTCACAGAAAATATCCGCTAACATCTGTTAAAATGATGACGTCACAATTTGATGAGTGATGACGTCACAATTTGATGAGTGATGACGTAACAGCTAAAATCCGTTGGTATCAGATAAAATAACGTCTGTTATACGGATATTTTCAGTTCAGACTGTAAAAAACTGTGAAACTAATTTTAGCTATTGATTTTGACGGATATTTACAATTTACAGTTTACATGTATTGATGCAGATACACTATATCACAAACATTTATGGCATTCAGTTTATGGTGTAGAGAGTAAAAATTATTAGTGGACCGGCAATTCCTTTACACATTGCCCAGTAATCTCTTCGATATAGGAACATCATGTACAAGCACGATCGGAAATAGTGCCTTCCTATTGGCCAAACAAAACTGGGTTCTAAGAGAATGTCGTTAGACAAGTAGCAGTACGCAAAACAGCACAGATCGCCTGCAAGATGCACTTACTTGGTCAGCGTACGGAAGGTGCAGAGATGATGTCAGTAGACCTACATACATGACAATAAGTCCTTGATCTTATTTTAAAAAGACGGATGTCTTACTTCATTATCTAATTATCGCGGATTTCCTCTAAATTAGTCCATCATATTAGGCTAACAAAGCATAGCCTAAAGGAATTGATATGTGCTTGTTGACTGCTTTAAAGGAGCTAATAAACAAGTGAAGAAAGACAATGCGAAGCAGAAATATGATGATTACGAGTATTTGTGAAACCTCAATGTTTGAAAATATGATTATAAAGAATGGGAGAATTTCACACACATGAATAACATATAGCCTAAGCCTACATGTATAGTGTGATACACTAAACCATTCAACTGATAGTACATAGATGAGTTTTGAAAAATGTTCGACGCCCTCTGAGACCCTGACATCACTGACTATCTATCATTATTCCATAAGCAGTTCAAATGAAATGAAATATCACATGAAGAATCAATCTCAGACAAGGATGCGCAGTCCTATCATTTTGATAGGACTCCAGCTTTTGATAGGACTCCGATTCTGGGTGGCAAGTTTGAAAAATTGATGATCACAGGCTGCTTACCTGAACCTATTTTTAGTGATTATTGTATCAATTATCAATCATTTTCGATGAAAGTTTATCAAAAGTCGCTTTAAGTTGGATGCATACGACTCGGCTCTCATCATCTTGATGTGGGCTTCACACGGTTTTTCTCCATTCTCTACCAGGCAGGAATATCCCCCATCCTTCTCCAAAGAATATGAGTGCACTTTCGATTTTAATATGCGCTTTGGAGGAGAGATCGCACACGATTAACGTGCGGGTAAGAGATAATGTTCTCAAACAAACTAATAATTCATTTTTGTCTCTGATGTGACCTTTGGTGCGTAGGTGTGATCGAGGCCAGGAAGGCTTGTCTTCTCTACTAAATCACAGAGTGAAAAGACAATCCTTTTTTCACTTTCACGGTTCATTCCCTCAACTATTACAAGTTTTGGATGCACTGCTGTCTCTGTACTTTTGTTTGACGGAGAAAGTGGACACCAAGACAGCTATGCACGAGGATAAATAATTTGTTTGCATTATATTTCAGGTATAGTTATAGGCCGGAGTCCGGAGTCTTATCATTTGATAGGACTCCGACTCCAGCAAAAATGATAGGACTCCGATTCCGACTCCAGCAAAAATGATAGGACTCCGTCTCCGACTCCTGCAAAAATGATAGGACTCCGTCTCCGACTCCTGCAAAAATGATAGGACTCCGTCTCCGACTCCGCACCCCATATCTCAAACATGATTGATGATTGCGCGGTTGAAATTAATCACATTAATAAAATGGAAAAGTATGGCAACGAATGAAAGCCAGTATGCAGTATGCACTCCGAGGTTTTCCGCAGTTTTGAAAATACACGAGTGGAGCTTTCTAGAAGTGTGCGGAGTTTTCAGATGTCTACAAATATTTTCTCTATCCCCTCAAGTATTGAGCAGAATAAGCCTCTTACAATATTCAAAAGTTGCCATGTCAATCAAATGAAACTCAACGAGGAAATAATTGCAAAAACATGAGATTAATGAGTTCCTCAAACTTCATTTTCCATTTCGAAGAAACTAATTTTGGACTTAAGACTATACTTTTGGCTTTAGATTAGGTTGTCAATTAAGATTATCCGTCTTCATGTTGGATTTGTCAGATATGCCAGTGTCCATGCTTTCTCAAGTAAAATTGGAGTTTTGTTCATGAAATCATTAATGTTCTACAAAATTAGAAATCACACGAAAAGAAAAGAAATCCGGAATTCTACAAGATGTGCTTGAGGAAGGAATCAAAAGGTCATTCGATTCAGGGAGATGCAAGAGAAGTCAGCTCAAGTTTGCATTTCAAAATTACTTACAATTTCGAATTCCAGAAACAAAATAAAACCACAAACTGCATGGCTCCTTAGCATTTTTTCGTTAAGGTTATATACTGTATAAGTAAAATAATTGAATTCTGAGCTTAGCCGTCTTCAAATGCGATCTTTGATGCGATGTTTATCAAGTCTGCAGGAAACAACCTAATAGCCGAAAATGTATTTGTTTTACTTATAATATCCGATCGATTACAAATGCAAGAGCAAGCAAGGAATTGTGAGCAATGTTATCCACGAAGAGACAATTCGGATCTGCACATTCATTAAAGGGAAATTTCATATTATAGATTGCACGAGGCAAAGCCAGTAAATTCGTAGATTCGTTGATGAACTGCAAAGTAATACTGTATGTATACATTTCATGCGGCTGCATAGATGAACTATGGCAATCGTTACTCGTTCCTTATCAGCATAATTACAGATCCGGAAACATTCGTCGACTTAGTGATGATTGAGTCCATAAGCCAGGAAAATTGCTTTATGGTTCAAATCTCAGATCCGACCTATTCATAGGTCCGTGTAACTGAAATCTTAGTAGGTACGTGTAGTCTGTCTAATTGGCGCATTTTGTCACTCTGCATCTAATGACCATAAGGCAATGGAATCTCGTTGTTGAATAAATATAGTAGCTGATGTTCACTGCTATAAAATAAAACTTTTTGACGCTTTTCTGCTACCATTTGTCTCGCGCTCTCATCAGCCAGCGAGAATGCAATAAGATAATTTGATAATTCAGTTTATTAACAATCAACATGTCTTGGAGGTCTGATCGATCTGACGCATACCACTGATTCACGTATTTCCAAGACACTTTCAAGAAATTTTAAGAACCTATTAGGACCTCCAAGACTTGTCGTGATGCTCCTCATCTCTCGAAGAAGGCACGAGATTCTCTATCCCCGAAATTCCCCTGGAGACCGAATGATTGGCCGTGGGTATGGTTTTCCTTAGCCACCACGGTCTCCCCATTTGTCCCCGTTATACCATTATTTATCGGGAACTTTGGAGGCTCGCGTGCATCATCAGTTTCATCTGAGAAACATCTATGAGTTGAAAGAGAAAATTTGTGAAGAAGTGCAAAATCTTGAACGAGATCAGACCACCGGGCCATTGACCATCTATTCTTCAGAGTGTGTTGTCGAAGCTGATGAAAGATTGTTTGAACACTCACTGTAAATTGTGTAGTATTAGTTAACTGTGCTTCTGATCAGCTTAATAACACACTGTCCTTTGGAAAATTTGATTTGATTTGAATCCTGAAAAATTTAAATTTTGAAATTTAGACAAATTCTAGTAAATTCAAAATTAGCTAGAATGCTACCAAGTAAAGAGAAAAATAATATTTCACACAACGAAAACCCATAATTTGCTAGACATTATGGCACAAAAACTGGCGTCGAATAATCATTTCAGTCTGAATTACACGTCCTTGAAGCTTTGCGCACATTATGACTGACCCTGTATATTGCAGAAATTATGACAAATAATTTGTTCATGTTGGTGTAGACAGGTTATTGAATCAGTTGTCTAAGTCAACGTGCAGTCAACAAATGTATGTAGACATGTTTCAAAATACATGTATATGTGAGGGTATCAGTATGTAAATTTAGAGCAGGCATATTATGGCCTAACAATTATTAAAAATATTTTCAGCTTCTTCTTGAAGTCAAAGTCTCTTCTTGATGGGTCTCAGGGTCCACGCGAAGTCAGTAAAGAAAAACATGAAAAAATCTTTGGGATCAAGACGTGAGACCAGACAGAATTTTATTGAAGAATATGATTTTAGTCCTCAACTTCAGGGCTCAATAGGAATTTTGGCCTTTAGAAGAATCTTTATGTCAGCACAAAATACAAAAGAATGCACTTCGCTTACTTGATTTCATTCATTTATTTAAACTTGGGCTTGGGTTTTGGCTTTTGACCCCAAGTTGCATGTCTTGCAAGGGGTTCGCTATGTCACTCCAAGATCATTAAGCCAGCAAGCTTGTTCGAATGCGTCATTGAATTCTCCTGGTCGATATGCACAGATCAGAACTTGGAGGAATTGATCACTAAACCATTTTCTCAAGTTCAATTATCGATTTCAGTCAGATGCGGCCGCATGGAAATTCGTGCGATGCCAAATCTACTCCAATCATAAACTTACTGTGTTCAAAGTCGGCATAGGACATCAGTCAATCATTGAATATCTGCTTTATTCGATTAATTTCAACATTGATGACAATATTCTAAGACACAAAACTAAAAGTGTAAGTTGAATTGATTTGATTCTGTAAATTTATTTTCCACGAAAACCTCTTCAGTTAGTTGGATTTGCTAGTCGATGAAATGATTCATTCGGAGATAACAAGACAAAATTGATAAATATCAAGGGAGTACTTCAAATGTTCCGTAACAAGAAGAATGAGAAAAGAGTTTTTCAATCGACGACAGACTGGAAAAAAACTAATGATAAGTTACGGTTTGTACTCATTATCGAAATTCACTTTTCACCGAATGCTGCCAATACATGGTTGGTGAATCAGAGTTAGATGTAGTCTATGATAGTTTCGGCCACGACCTGATAGATTGCAACTACACTTCAGCTATATAAAATAATAGATGTTTTCTATTATATATTTCTTTCATATACAGTAGGCTACACAGGGCGGATTGAGATGCTTCAATTCAAACTGTAGTCTGGATGTAACTCTCATCGGTTGACCACAGTCAACTTTTTATGTCCCAAACTATGTCTGACTAAAAATCTTTTTTTTAATATAGACATTTTAAGGCGAAATGAAATATTTTTTGAATTACTTTCTGGAAAAAACAAAATCTTAAAATTTGAATTGTTTAAATAAATTTTTTACCTTTTTTCATTGAATAGTCGAACTCATACAGAACATTTTCATCAGCTGAATATTTTTCATTAATCAAGTATTATAGGCTATTTCCTATCTATTTAAGTACTCATAATGAAAGGCGATTATTTCGAATTTTGGAATTCTACACTTTAAACTGTAAACAGTTAAAAACAGCTAAAATAGCTGTTAAACTTCTCAGATAATATCCGTATATATCTGTTAGAATGATGACTTCACAACGTGATGAGTGATGACATAACAGTTAAAATCCATTCATATCAGATAAAATAAACGTCTGTTTTCACGGATATTAACAGTTCAGACAATAAAAAACCGTGAAACTAATTTTGGCTGTTAATTTTAACGGATACCTACGGTTTACATTTTATAGTGTAGCGTTTAACCAACTCTTGACTTGACATGGTTAATTATATATTTTAGCTTCTCGTGAGAGCTGCTTGTTCAAAAATTAGCTTTGACTTGATACTAAGAGCAATTCTTTCTATAAAATACCTAGAAAAGCAATTTTTACAGGAATTGACTGATCGAACAGGGCAGGCCTAATATTAAGGCGCAGCTCAATAGCAGATGCTTTTAGCAGAGACGGCGAGTGAATCAAGAAAGGCTCCTGACGTAGAGTAGGTAACTCCGCATTTATTAAATCCCCAATGCGCATACATACACACTTTTGATTTTATTAAATGGACTCGAGGGGGATACAGGTGGTACTGTCACCTAATGTAAGATATGCAAATTTTTTGCAGTTTCGAAGAAATTACAACGGGATTGAATGATCATACATGGTTGCAATGCAGAAGGAATGATGGTATTTTACAGATTCTCAGTGTCATGACAGCCTTCGAAAGGTAATGTTTGTGAAATAAGCAATTCGATAGGTTCCTATTACTTTCATGCTCAACTTCGAGAGTATTTCCTTAAGCGTGATCATATCACAGGCAACCTGCCACTGGCAGAGCAAAATCACATAATCAAAGACAATGATTTTAATTAACTCTGAAAGATTCAATGGGCCGGTCAACATTACTATTCATGTTGAAGAAATGAAACACGAATTTAGTGAATCATAAAATCATGGCGGTGAAAATTGAATTAAAAACTTGAAATTTCAGCCATGAAAGCAAAATAAGATCTCGACTTTTTCATGAATACTTCCATTATAATGCGAATCATGAAATTCCCTTGCAAATTAGCTTAATTTCCGATTAGTTAGCATGCTTATTAGCAAATATTCATTCGTTTGATATCCAACTTGTTTCATACTACTTACCAGAGTATGTCATCTTGGTAGCATTTAAATTTGCAAAATTTTGACTATTTTCAAAAGTGCTCAAATAATTTTTTGGACCACGGGACCGCAATCTCCGCAAAAAACTGAATCTTTTCATATAAAACTTTTCACTGTAAACAGATTCTTTTTTGAGTCGACACTCTACCTACATGTACATATCCCTACTCTATGACTCCTGACCCTCATCCCCTCCGTACACTCAGTAGTTGCAAGTCTGATTTTGGTGCACTTGGATGCTTGAAAAAGTATGCACACGCCCATGCCACTTGGTTCTCACCAATCCAATCGTCTGTGCATTTCAGATACTGTTGAAACACACTATCAGAAGATGTTGTATTTAGATAGTTAATAAAATACACAAATATTTGATATATCTTTCATCTTATTAAGATAAGAAAAGTCTCAGGAGATGCTCCAGTTTCCATGTGCAGGAAATTAAATTTGTCAATAGGACGCATAATGCGTGAAATATAATGCAGATCAGAACTATTCATTTTCAGAATATGAAATTATGTACAATTTTTCATAAAAATTGAAGATGAATGCATTGCAGGGCCAGGTGAAAAAGCTCTCCGCAATCTTTATGAGTGAGTTCAAAGTTACTGTGCCAGCAACAGTTCATGAAATGAAATGACGAGGAGGATCTACATCAAGATGACCATTTGCTTGTTGTGCAAACTGCTATCCGTGCTCAAGAAAATTAGTGGCATACCATTCATTCCTCTTAAACGATGTCTTCTTTACTTATGCATTCACTGCTTATTGATGATAATTGCTGTCATTGAATATTTAAATACTTTTGCCATAGAATCAATGTGGTCATGCAAATTCATCCACAGATGCTTAAGCTTATCAGGAAACTCACGCAGACTCTAATAGACTCTGAACAGTTCTCTATCTTGAGTACTATTTACAATATTCAATTGAATTTGAATGTCAATATTATTTATTAATTTACATTCACTTTCTCATAAATAGGATCAGTGTTAGGAGTCTGTCGCTAGCAGATGTTCAAAATCTTCCTCAAATTATTCACTGGAATGAACAGAATTTTAGATGAAAAAAGAGTTTAGGTCAAGGCTTTCGAGACTGGGCAGCAAATCACACAGGGAGCCGTGTAGCCGCCTTTGCAGATTCGTCAAATAATTTTAATTATTTGGCAAATTTTGTCAAATAGAGTTCCCCTAAAGTAATAGAAACTTCGAGTCCTTTATTCCACACGAATCAGATATCGAAATTGGAAGCTTTTAAATTCTACAATAAATTAAGAATGCTCGTTGCTTGTCTACGATAAAAAACAGCGAACGGAAGTTAACATAGCGTAAGAATCTTTGTGTTCTCAGTCATTTTGATCACGAGACATAATCAGACGAAATGTATCTGAATGATGTTGTGTCAGACGGTCGTTGGAGTTATTATAGTCAGCAGTAATCATCGCAGGAGATTGCACAGAAAGGATGTAATCAGGAGATTGTGAATTAATTCATTAATGTAGACAGATAACCTGATGCACTCCTTGCGTTTCTCATTATCATGATGCCTTTTGTGAACAGCTCAAATTATGCCACAAAAGTAATCCCTTGCTTTCTTCATCTCCTGTTACTTTCATTGAGGAGTAAGATATTTGACGGTCGAAATTTGCGTGGATTCGACTTATTAGATGCAATGCTGCATGAATCGTTGAATTTGGAATAATTGAGAAATTTTCTTAAATTGATTTGATTACAGCACGTGTGGAAATTTATCTTTTGGATAGTGATGATCGACTAATTGTATTTCTAAGCTGAAAGAATTCTGGGTTTAAGTAAAAGTAGAAAAATGAATAAATTTGCTCTCAAACCAATGCATAATGTTCTATTCTTCAATATTTCTACATGAAAACGCCTTGAAGCGATCAGTTAGTTGCCTTAGTTCTTCAACGTTTCATAGATGTTTCTTCATTTATTAATCTAGGCCTTGAATGCAATTGATTATCGAAAATTGGCATTATGGATTACTTATCTTTCAAGGATTAAAGCTTGCCTCAGGTTGGAGTCCGAGTTCCATCAAAATGACAGGAATGTTTCCCTGATTTCATAAAATGACACCCAGGAGATGACAGTTGAAAATCCAAAGCAACTGTTTGACTGTTAAGTCATTTCATGTGCACGGTACTTTGATGTCATCTATTCTATGTGTCTTTAGCACATATCAGGAATGTGTAAACCGGACCGAAGTTTCGTTCTAAGCCCAGCTGGGCCCGGTATCGGTCTGATCATGTTTGTAAGTGTTCGGTCGGGGTTCGAGCCTGACAAGTGGTCCATTTCAACTTGAGACGGAAATTGTGTGTGATAACAGTTGCTGACTAAACCAATCAACTTCCTTTTCAATAATTACTCAATTTTTCTATACAATGTAGGCCAAAATTCATGATGGGCCCATGAGAAGTGTGGTAATAGTGGGAGACCATCTGTTGCTGATTGTCAACATCAAAGGGAAAGCATGGTCTGAATGATTGCACCATTAGTCTTAAATTGATAGTAAACGGTGCATTTCACAGGGGGCAAGAATACCAGCTTCCTTTGAAGGTACTTCAACTTCAACTGTATATACATGTCGCTTTGCCAGAACATTAGCAGCAGTTCAAAAGGTGCAAATGTAGTAAATTTAGATTATCAAGAGTCACACGGTGCAGATGATGTTTTCGGTCACCTTGCTCATCAAAGAGAACAATGAGTTAATGCTCAGTAAAAAACTTGAAAATGCGTCTTACATGCCAGACTCCTGTGACGCAATCTGAGTCAGAAATATAGACATTTGTCATACGATGTCATGCTGAATTCATATCCTCTTCACTATATCGTAGGCTGCCATCAAGTGCAAGAAGTTGCGGGAAACTGATAGATAGGATTATGAATTCTGCAAGAACCACTTTTTGAAACATTTCCTATCTAAATTCACAAGTGGATTTGGGACATGTTTTTACACAAGTTTGCAACAAATGAAACTCATTGTTCTCTGCAACAACTCAGATCATTTCTCTTTCTCTCTCTAGGGAGCTGTATGTCCAATATACTGAAATCAAGCGTCCAATAGTTCACAAATGAAATTAAAAATTTGATTTGTACTTTGTATTGAGGCAATGGAGGCCCTCTATCTGCATGTGTAGCTATAATTCTCGCTGTCCCTGGAAACACTCTTTTTCTCTGTCAGTGGTGAGTCGTTATCTCAACTACAAACTCGCTACATATGTAAATGAGGTTGAAACAAAGTTCCTGTTAAATAACGTCTTGCACGCATTAGAAGGTGTACACTGTGGGGCGTCTGACGCCATTCTTCTCTCGTAGAGTAGAGGCGCTGATGATAAAGGAGAGCTTGCGAAGTAAATAGGTTTCAGACAGTGCAGATTTCTGTCTAACCATAAAATTTGCATTACAATGTGTTGGACGCTTCCTACAGAAAGTCATCAAAGACTGGTTTATTGCATATAATTATCGGTTTGCTCTGTCATCTACTCCTGCTTCATAAATCTTCAGATCATTGTTGTATTCTAGTTTTTACCTTGCACCGGTGTAGTTTTATCCTCAGTGAATGCGCTCATATCTCACGATCTGTCCCTGGTGAGGGATAGATTGTTCCGCGTAATTCAAGTGTCATTTCAGAGAAATGATGAAAGCAGAAATCAGATGGCCTACTTGCACATTCTAGACTTCTCTGTACAAAAGTTGATTTGTTCTGTGTGTTCTATTCTTTACATTATACAGTAAAGGTACTGACAATATTGCAATAAGTATGATATTCATAATGTATCTATCTACATGTATGCATGATTGATAAGATGAAGTCCGTAGCCAGATCCAATTTGTAGAGAGAGGCCATGACCCCCAAAGGACGGAGCGTTGAAATATTGCATCATGCGAATCCTAGTGTAAAATGTTTGAAATTCAATGATCTGATCATTTGCTATCGGTAGAAGAACCCATTCATTACTAACCAAATGAAAACAAGGAACTTCATGGTGGAGGGCATAATGAAGATTGTTGAGACCAATGATAGATTTTATGGCGATTATATTTGTAATGAAACTGACGTCTAACAACGTGCGAATAAAAATGTGATGTAACATATAAAAATTATTTGCACATGAAAGATAGCTTTCAGTAATCCTGGAAAAGACTCATTGTTGCCTTCACTCGGGCAAAATTGACAGTCATGTTCATGAATATATAATAGCGGAAGTACTAACTTTGAAAGTGATTGCAAAGTTTTGTGCTTCAAATGTGACTTCATTCATATGACGTGAACATTTAGGTTAGGTGTATTCCTTCGCATTTTGAGCTCAAAGTATAACAGAAGCATGGTAATCATTTTGTTCGGCATGAGAGACCTTGAATCGATTCGATGGATTCAATGTGAGAATTGTGAATAATTAACCATTTTTTTTTTGAATTTCAAATTCATGGTCAAGTGCAATGATCTGTACAGAAAATTCACAGCATGTTTATTCTATCATATCAAGGGCATTGTCAATATACATTGTACATGCCGCATATTATTAGTTCTAAAACTACCATCCTGAAAATGCGACAATGCCATGACGTAGCCTGTATTTGATAAGGCCGTTCTGTCCTTGCTGACACAATATCTTTAGAAGTTTAGCCATGCGGTGTTATAATCCTGGTCAAACTATATAATTATAATGTGTCTAGCGGTAGTCATTTGCTTACCACCATTATTTTGAACTGACCAAAACTGAAGTCTGGAAGTCTAATTGCTGGAGGCTTGTGAGTCGAAAGACTTGTGGATCGGAGGATGGAGTGTAGGCGGCCACTATAGACTAAATTTGTGCATCATTTCTATTAATCATTAACATTAACTGCATTTGAATTACATGCACTACTATCACACTTTTATAATCAGTGGACCGCTTGGCAAATCGACAGAAACAATTTCTTGACCTGTTACATATTGAGGAGAGACAAACGAGGCATTTCATCATGCTGATATTCTTCACATCAGGATTAGGAAAATCAGTCTTTTTTGTCACTATGAAACAGCATCACTCTATGAATTATGAATACTTGTAGTAAATGAGGCGAAAGGAAATTGTGTTCTCATCATAGAACGGCAACGGTTAATTAACAAATCGAACAAAGCGTCTAAAGTCATCTGGAACAAATTGATAGACTTGTACCATCTCTTCATTCATTTGCTTGCTCAGGAAATCGACTTATCGTGGGAGAAACAGGATTCATGTCATTTTTATTTGTCACTATAATGCGCTACCTTTTGCGCATAATCGTCAGATCAAAACTGCTGATTAACTTCGGAATGACAGCCATAATTAGCAAATACCGAACGGTAATGCGTAGCTTACCTTCGCGTGTTTTCTCTGTGAATATAATTTGAACTTTCCAGGAGTCAGAGCGGCTCAATCTATGGACTTTGTTTGCAGAAAAATATCACCTGATTTTCAGCAATGAGCTTTAAACATTTGTTGTATCGTGAAAGTTTGCTAAGTTTTGTGACATGAATTCGAAGGGCATCCCAAAACAATGATTACATCACAAAATTCTTTCCAACTTGAGTTTATTACACAAATGAGTTTATTATAAGTGGCAATAGATGCATGTGCATGTAGTGATCGATTAAACAAAATGCCTTGCATTCATGTTGATGAAGCATTGAAAACCCCAACTGCTCACATAAAGATCACATCACAGTACAGGCATTAAAAGGACAAAAAAGGAGCGACTGGGAATGAAGCTTTTACGAACAGAATGTCAATGAGGTTCTGCCCTATGTCTGACTATCCGCATCGTTTATTAAGTCACCTAAGTGGTACTTATAATGCAAAATAAGTAATTATGGAATACAGAAATACAGAAAATTCAAAGCCCATTCATGTCATTGAACTTATAGGAGTTTGCATAACATATCTATAAGCTTATAATACTGAGTATGATGGAAAATCAGTATTGAATATGCATGAGCTACTCGGTTACACTTTGAATGTCGTCGACGTGCTCGATAATTCGATGATGGTAAATATTTCATCAGTTGCAAGATGCGCTAGCTTATATATTTAAAGATGCTGCTATGCTCTAAATTTGGTTTCGATTTTGCAATGATTTCTGTAATATCAAATCATCAAATACTCTGCGGATGTAATGATCAACTAAAAATGCAAAATGAATATCCCATGAGACAGAGCATGTAATGAGAAGAAAGTGTGCGCGCTTTTCATTTCTTGATGCTTATCCCTGAAACAAGCTTTCATAAAGTTACTGGAAGTGAGCACAGCTCGGCACACCCTCTCCCCAGATACATTTTTACATCAAAATAGTCATAATGCGTTGTTCATTTGTTGCATATTATACGACTTCTATAGTTTGATCTGCAATTGATGCAAAAATAGAAAAATTCAGAACGTAATAAACTGAAAAGGCTCCGTGGATAAAGTCTAATCCTATTCGTGCAAAATTTCGCTAATGCTATTTAAACAATTCCTACCGACTGCATATTTGACAATTCCCATTTTTCATTGAGGTAATTGTCACGTATTATTTGCTTCTTTACCTCCAGACCTTATCTAAACTGAGTGCTGAAGAAGTACAATGCCAACTGTACTTTGAGGACAATACAAAAAGAAGCCCAAACGAACAGGATTGTTTATCTCAACTTGAAGCTGAAATCCATTCCCAGATCCTCAAACTTATCAGTTTCCGCGCTTTTATCAGCGCCAAATTCACAGAGGTAAAGACTTTCAGAAATTAGCAATTCAAAGAGGAAATATTGCAGGGTTACAAGTCAATAGAAACAGAGAGTCAACAATCCACATCATTCTTTCCGTCAGCGTGTTCTTCACGATAATAGAAATGATTGCTTTGAACAAAGGCTGTGTGAGTTACTTGGATGCGTGGACAGTTGTTAGTTAGACGAACTGGGTGTTCCTCTCAGTAATAATAATTTGTCGGTATTTGCGAAATTGGACTGGTCAGCCATCTTTTTCGCTGACAAGGAAGATTTTAGGAGACATGAGATCCGCTGTGTTTTTCCACAGACAGCGGAAGCCAAGCTCTTCTCAAAATTAAAATTGCTGAGTTTGCCGATGGAGAAATTGGCCACAATTTTCTCTTTCAATGCAAGCTCGTGCAAGTTCGTGACTGCTTAGGATAATGACGGTTGGTGACAGAGAGCGATATGGACTTCATTAATACCGAAGGGAATCCATCAGCCTAATTTGAAGAAATATCTTCAATGCAAAACATTTCAGCTGTTTTTGTGGCTGTGATGTGATAAAATGAAAAAGGCATTTGATGTTCCGGCATTTATAAAGCTGCTTACTCAAGGCGATCTGATTAAATAATTGAATGATTCTTCACGAATCTTGCACGAGTGCAACTCATTCAGCCTGTTCTTAGGACTTGTTTAGCTTTTGACTTGTGTTCCAATCCTGGTCAGATGAGTTGTGTTCTGAGGGTTAGCGTCCATTTGGACATAATTGGCGTCATGTCAATATTAATCAAATGCAATATTAAACAAGTAAGAAGGCATAAAGAAAGTATATTATGCTGAGTAGCAACTCTGTATTAGTTACATCCCCAGTGTGCATGCAGTTTCGATTTTATTAAATGAACTTGAGTTGATACCCATTTCCAAATGTGAGATATGCAAATTCTTGCAGTTTTGAAGAAATCTGCACGGAATTGACTGATCATGATAGCAATACAGAAGGAATAATAGTATTTACAAATCCTCCGCATCATGACAACCTTAGAGAGGCAACGTTTTTTAAATTAGCAATTAGATTGGTTACTATTGCTTTAACTAATTAACAAGAGCAATTCTCGAACGTGATCATATCACAAACACCTGCCTCTGATAGAGAAAAATATCATAATCAAAGAGAAAGATTATAATAAACTTTAAATGGGTCCACATTACAATTCAGATTCAATAAATGAAACATAAATCTAGTGAATCATGAAATCATGCCGATGAAAATTGAATTAAAAACTTGAAATTTCAGCCAAGAAGCACAATAAGATCTCAACTTTTCCATGAAGACTTGCATTTCAATGCAGTCCATGTATTTCCCTTGATAATCAGCTTAATTTCCGCTTAATTGAGATATCTGTTAGTAAATGTTCATTCCTTTTTGATATGCAACAAGTTTCAGCAAGAATCAAGTTGCATCTCTCAGTCTCCCAATAATGGTCTTGTACGACAGGGTGTCAAAGGCTTTTGTCAATTTTCAAGTTTTGATCTTTGCACGAGACACTTGTGTGGATTCGAGGGCCTGGAAAGCATTGTGAATGAGAGTCATGATCGCAAACGTAGATGAACCTGAAAGAGAGTCCTGAACAAAAATAAGTCTAACAACAATAACCACTGTCGGGGAGACAGACTCCAAAGCAGAGTAAATGTAATGCATACATGAATAATATAACATATATGAATATGTGCAATAAAAGCAAGACTACCGTCAAGACGTTGTTGACAAGAAAGTCGTCAATGTATATCCGCTACGTTGACGAAATTCGTGTCTGTTTCGAAAATGATATTGACTGTGACAATTTCTATAATTTTATTAATACTCTAATTCCATCGATAAAGTTCGCTATTGAATATTCTGTCAATAATTCCATCGATTTTCTTGACTGAACTATAACTTTGAAAAATAAGAAAATTACTGCTATTTGGAAAATGAAGCAAACGAACACTGCACTGGTTTATACATACCTGCCATTTCTTACTGTCCTTGCAAATACAAAATGTCTGCTATGAGAAGCTTGATTTACAGAGCTGTCAAACTTTGTAGTGATCCTAATGATGTCAAGCAATGTATTGAGAAATTGAAAAATATTTTCCTTCTAAATGGCTATACTGAAAAAGAATTTGATAACATTTGCGAAAAGGTAGAAGAATGTATTCACCATCTAACGATGATCAATAAAAAATCAAAATTCTTTTAATGACTAATTACAATTCGTCTTTTTGTAACGAATTCCTTACCGGTATCAAACAAATTAATGTTCGTCTGAAAAGTTCCCGTATTTTTCCAATATCTAAAACTTCAAAGACTAGTACCGGTATGCTAATTCCGAACAAAGATAAAATCACTCGTTTCTTACTTTCTTCAATTGTTTATAACTATGAGTGTGAGCACTGTAATAAGTGTTACATAGGAGAAACAAGAAGGCATTTTACTGCTCGGATAAATGAACACATGAAAGGTAGACCTGCCTCTGAAATTAGCATGCACGAACACTTTCCTAACAAAGCGAATTTTAGAATTATTTATAGAACTAAGCCGTGGTTGACAAAGTTGGCTGAAGCTATGCATATTCGCGAGATAAATGACGAAATATTGATGAATATTCAACTTGTGACGCAGTTAGAACTCTGGTGAATCCATGCACTACAAATGTACCGACCACCTATGAACAGATGGAATGTAGTTCACTTTCCTTCTTTTGTATATAAGCTCCATTTTATTGTAAAATCTTTTTCTCTTGTCACTGATGATGAGCAATTTTGCTTGAAACATGTTTGACCCTGAAAATGAATAGTTTTCATTCAAAAATATATGAATATGTTATATAAAGCGCAATACTCGGCACTAAAACACAATATTTACTAGAAATTACAAAAAAATGTGAGAGTTATTATGAAGAGAACTGATCTAACGCCCTCATAATCCCATAGGTAGCCTGATCCAACCTGCGCCGAATCCCTTAACACTTTAGAAGAAAAATTAACAGATTGAAATCACAATTGCAATTATCTCCGAGTCCATCGATTAGAAAGGTGTGACTGTAAAGAAAATTATTTGACAACAGGAAGTTGAGAATATTACTTGACCAAGTCAAAAGTTGTGAAAATCAATTTCCTGTCTGTAGCACATTGAATATTTCATGATTATTGCGCTTTTGCCATAATTCAAATTATTTCCTCTGGACATACACGCCTCTACAGTATTGACCAGAATGGATGACTCAGTTAATCAATTTGTATTGTTTTCTGTTGTGGTTGACACCCTGGTACCTCTCTGCGGAAATGTTTTTGTAACAACTGTCTTGTAGGACTATCTGCATGATAACTGAGCTGTCATGGCTTAGCATTACATGTGGTTGTCGGCTTGAAGTCACACAGACCACGAAAATTCGAGCTATCCAAATAAGATAAATTCTGAAAAGATTTTTGCCATTCTGCCAATGGAAATTGGAATACTCCGAACGGGTTCCGGTTACGATCTTGTAGAAAACCAAAGGACGCAGTTCAACCCATTTCATGTGACACGCTTGAAAACCACCAAGATAGAGAGGTGAATCTCGATACATGGTCTCAACTGTGAAAAACCTGTGGACATTTTTTGCTGTTGAAAAACTATGGATTAAGGTTTTTGACCGAAGGTATAAGCAATAAAGCTGCTTGCCAAGAAATTCTGAAAATGAAAGTACTGCCATTCATGGTTATCTAAGCAGTGCTTTTCACTCACAACATGATGTCGCCCTTGAAATTGAAAGCAATATGGCTCTGCAATTCGAGTGTTTAGGCGTTGAGTCCATTACCAAACATTCACCAGAACTCAATCCTATTGAAAATTGATGGGTCTTGCTGAAACAAACCTACGAAACCAGACATCTTTATTAGAATTGAAGAAAGCTATCATTGCAGTGTGGACGAAGTTGATAAATGGAATTGTATGCAAAAAGTTAAAATTCCTCGATGCCTGACAGCATTTGTGGGGCATTTCAGAAAAAGGGCTGCACTCCAAGTACTGACCGGTGGTCAATCATGTAATGTTTAGATAAATACTCGTATATTACTCGGATTATTATTTGACTTCCGTTTATAATTCACATAATACAAAATTATGTACACTTACAAGTATCACAGTAAATTTATCACCAAAGACATAAAACACACATCTGAGTCATCCATTCTGGCCAATACCAATCTTCAATGCCAGCCTTCCTCTACCTATGCTGCTGACAGTGTTATGAGGACGAGTGAACACGGATGCTGCATTGGTGAAATGTTATACAATCCTATTCATACTGATGGGGGGGGGAGTGAGTAGACCACTTGCCACATTTTTGTTATGAAACTGAGTTACGGATATTTACGGTTTACAATAATTTTGCACTTTTGGCAAATTCTTCTTTATAATCACAGCTGAAGATATTTAGAACTGTGGGATGCCACTTCGCAAAAATACCTCGTAAATTGGAATGTTTACTTTTGAAGGACAATCTTTCACATTTCAAATCCTTATGTTGGAGTTGTCTTCCTTGCACAAACATCTCATCAATATCTTGACTCTCAGCAGTGCAGTCAACAAGTTAAGAATCGCTATTCGTCAACAGCGATCTCAACTACCTCCCCCACGGGATAAAGGAAGCACCTCAGAGCATGTATGAATAGGGCAAGAAGCGGAAATTCGATCAACAGCGTCAATTTCTTGTTGGCGAGTATGGACACATAATCCGGCAGCCAGAACGAGTTTCTGCAGGAACGAGGCCGAAAGTGAGACTTTCACAGAATGCTGTACACCCTATGCCTACTACGAATCTGCACGTCTGCCGAGGTCTAGTGAGTTCCTCTTCTTGTCAGACAGGATCAAAGAAAAAGACATGTAAATACAATGGGACGCAGATTGCAGTTTTTGGCTAAAATGAAATTTTCTATGTTTTCTCTAATTAAGCGATAAGTACTAAGGCCAGAGACATTATTTTTGGCATGGAATATCTTCAGGTCATTTCCTTTCATCTTCATGCACCCCTGTCTAAAAAGCTAAGCACATTTAGATTTGGCGAGCCTCTTAATGTCGGCAAACACAATCATTTTGAGCAACTTTATCCACATTCAACCACATTCTCGCATACATTGCATGATAAAAGCACATGCACATCATAGGAAATGACCTGAAGACATTCCATGTCAAAAATTGTGCTGTAGACATAGTATTTTTTACCGTAATAGGCGACAATATAGAAATTTCAGTTGAACCAAAAACATGCAATCGCCGTCCCATTGGATTTCCATGTTTTTTCTTTGATTCTGTCTGACAAGAAGAGGAACTAACTAGAACTCGGCAGACACACCGATTCATAGTAGGCATATGATGTACATCATTCTGTGAAAGTCTCATTTTCGGCCTGTTCCCTACAGAAACTCGTTCTGGCTGCCGGATTAACAATCAGAGCAAATGCAGTTGGAACATCATATGCAAGGAAGCTTGAAACTTCTTAGTTTTTCATGCTGACTTGCTTCGTCAACAGCACATGTATTGAATTCTTCAGAAGTGAAAGAATCGTGTCGGTCTGAATATTTTGAAGGCATAACTTAAAGCGGCAGGTGATGAAAGCTTCTGCAATTCCGTCAAACAATTTCGTACATGTTTATTTTTTCTGTCATTTCATGAATTCTTAGCACTGACCTGTAAACAATATAATTATATTCTCTATCATTTTCGCTTGTGAAGCAGCTGTGACACCTTCAGAAACGTCAGAAGGTGCTGAATTTGCTATTCATTGCATGATGATGATATGCAGCCTGCTCATGCATTCTCTGTGTGCATCCATTATAGATTTCCTATACACCCTAGACATGCACAGGGGCATCGTGAAGGAGGCAACAAAGTAGCTGTTGTCATTCCCTTTGCCATGAGAAATACACCCTAACAGAAGGACCTTCAATAATCATTGAAAGTAGCATGACAAGCAGCGAACTGAGTAATAAGGAATAGCGTAAGAACACTTTCCTTGTTTTTTCCAGTGGTCAGAGGAAACTATCCATACATAAGCATTTGTCGTGAACTTTCAGTTGGATGCTGTAATTACCATGGTCACGCACCGCATGCCCGCTGTTGCAGTTAACAAACGATCACTGTAGTATTGCAATGCAGAGCACTGCGGAGATGCAGAAATGATGATGGTAATTGAAGAAAATTGTTAAAGCATAGAGCTACTTCCAATTCATTTCCCAAAACACACATGATAGGGATGAGAATTAATTGATTTCTTTCATTCAAAGTGCATATACACTGTTCAAAAAAAGTCCTCGTACAAATTTTTTTACTCTTTTTCTAAAGCGATTTTTCATAGGTTCTAACAATAATTTGTCGTTTCTTTTTGGCACAATTGTAGCACATGCCCGAAACTTTCTCTCAGTCACTCGAATTTTCAAAAATGTCTGCTTCCCTGCCTGGTGGGTCCTAATTAACAAGAACGGGTATTCTTTTTCTAAACTCGCTCCTGACTAGATATCTTTCAGCATCAAAAATTTAAAATATTGCTGCGATAGATAGCGATCTGCTTTATCTAATGGTGCAGAGACGGTAAAGAAAGATGAAGAAATGAGGTAAGCAGAGTTGTTAGAAAATCAGTTACTGTTTGGAATTTTCAAGTTTGCAAACTTCAAAATCGCAAATTTGCAAATTTGGCATTTTTAAAGATATGATCAACTTTGCAGACCTAAATATGTTTCAGGAGGATCAGATAATGTTATAATGTTAAAATCATCGTTATACGGACCAAACTACATTTATGTAGGCATGTGTGAAAGCTTTACTTTAGAAAGCGTCTTTCACATGGAATAACATGCTATGTGCATGCAGACTTTACATTGGATGACTCGAACTATAAGCAACATACAACCTGATCCGGTCTTCTGTAATTGCACGAATGCATGTGTCAAGATATTTGATCAAGATCGCCACTACTTTCGAAATCCTTGGCGACACCCCTGGATCTAAGTTTTCAATGGTTTATTGAATTCAGCATTTAATCGTGCTGAAATCTGCTTCTCTGTCTGTGGAGTAAGAATTACAGAACGATTCAACTAAATCTCTTACCTACAATAAGTAGAAAGTGAAATGTAATCACATGTATATCCTTGCAAGCTACAAAGAGCTATTGATGACTTGTTTGCGCTTTCAGCAGCACTTTCAAAGTGATACAGACGAAAACTGTAAAGTTTATAATCCTCATCGCTGCATTTGACTTGTACTCATTCAATTCGGTGTTGAAAGATAATCTCTAAAACTAAAGAAATCTTGATCAACTTTTTAATGGAAATGACGCAGGAACTAATTATTCAAGTGGAAAGAAAAATAAATGAAGAGCAGTTACCTATCAATCCTATTTTCGGTTTTCAGGAAGATCTGACAGAGCTTTAAACGTTCTTTTTTCTCACAAAGATAATGGCGTCGTACGGAAAGAAAGACAGGTAATAATTCGAGTGAGAAAGCGAAGAAAGAGGAGTTTGGATAAGAAGATTATAATTCACTGTTGGAGCGGAAATAATCTAACATAGTCGTATCTGTTCCTATTCCTGTTGCCGTTAGGACAATGCAGGTTATAGTGTAATTACAATTTCATTATTGTAGTGGAGATTGAATCACTCACCGCCGTAATATCGTGAAATCATTAGACGGGGAGACGCCCAGATGCAATGATCAATTTCAAGGTGAGAGTTGTCGAAAAAGTTCATGTGAAGGCAAAGGCGGTCTCATTTAGGGCGGCAGCAGGATTTAATGTGAAGGTGTGTGAAATCGGCAAAGGACTTTCACATTATTGATAATTCATATTGATATACTTCATGGTACTCATTAGGGATCTTAATAAGCGAAATCCAATAAAACCTCCAAATTTTTTCATGGATTTGTCTCCACAGTTTACACGGACCGCATGTCATAGAATTGAAAATACCCTCTCTACTTCCGTGTTCCGTATCATGGCTCACTGATATGAGCATAATAAGTTTTTAACCACTCGGTTATTGTATGTAGTGAAATTAGCAAGGGCTAACTTTAGGTGAAACTCTGTAGATAATTAAATGACAAATCGCACCATACAGTAAGTAAAACCACTGTGTGAAATAAGAGGCATCCTGTGCGAAAATGAGTAGCGTAAGAAAAAAATTAATTACTCTCGAGAAATCCTGCCGGTCTGACACCTATGTGTTGGGCCGTGCAGTAATCGCGACTATGATGTCTTAATCTGAATCTGCATGTCTGGTCGCTCAGATGCTTACAATTGTCATGATTCGGTCAAAATAAAATTTAATGCTTCGATTGAGAGGAAGTGAAAAGAATTTGATCCCTACAAAGGACCAATGTGGCGTTCCCTACACGCTAAAAAAGAGAAGAACTAAAGCAGATAACTCAATCGAAAACATGTGCAATTGAGGTCATGGTATATGAAAGTAGTGTGTACATTCGATACGAAAGTGATTGAGTTTCCTATTGAACTATCCAATAGGAAGGCAAGTCACTTTCGTAGCGAGTGAACACGATCAACAGGGCCTTTGTGCATTCTGTTATTCTCGTTTTGTAAGTCGGTATCGCAAGTAGCTTTTGTATCTTGGAGCCTACATTGATATATTTTAATTACTCATTAGTATACGTGTATCATTGCATCATTCTATTTCATGCTTGCTCTGTCTTCCTTCAATGTACAAATATTTCTTGCTATCAATTTTGCCGTAATTAATTTTGAGTAGGAATAGTTTTTATAGCAAGGTTCTGTGTATGCCTGCAATTTCCATCAAAAACCTAGTACATACATCTGACTGCTAAAGTATCATGTTTGGCTATTTTGCTTTAGGTGCTGCTTAAAGTGCTGCCAAATTGCTGCAAAATGCAAAATTGCACGAAATAGATTTTTAAGAATAAACCTTCACCCCATTAATTATAAAGTCGGAAATACCATTGTAATAATAGCATTGGATAGCACCAACATGTTGATTTATGTTCAATAAACCTCTAACATTGCCGTTAGTTCAGTAAGTTCAGTGAGCTGGTTTGTAAAAAAGAACTACCTTTCAGAAAATGCACATGTCAGGCAATGTGTTTGGCTTTGAATGTCACACGCCATGCTGCAACAACCGACACTATTGTGGTAAATGGTATTTAGATCATTGATGTAGAAAGGGGATTAGAGTTTAGAGGGGATTAGATGATTAAGAGAAGTAGCATGTGTTGATAACTATCTTGCAAAGGAGGAGTCTAGTTCAAGCAACACGGTGGTCACGGTCATTCGTATGGTTCTGAGTATTCCGTTGGTATATGCATAGCTTCAATAAGAGCATCCTTAAACAAAGAGACTAACTGAGGCACAATTTTCGGAAGAAATTTTTCAAAAATAGAAAACAAAAATATACAGATAGGAAATAGTATCGTGAGAGGAACGCACAGACGATAACTTCGATAAATATCAGTCCGTTATCGAAAGCAATGAGGAACAGTTTCGAACATGTGCAATTTGCTAACGCTGCTTCAGATACAGACGGTTAGATTATACATGTTCAATAAGTTTTTTCTCAGATGAAGCAAAGTGTTATCTCTCTTATACCGCATGATCAAAGCAACGATAAAAATGGAGAATAGAGTAAAGAAAACGCATCAGAAACATCGTCATAGAGTCGTACAGACGCAGCCAAAAATGGTCAGCGATCTAAAGATGAAGAGAATGAACGGATAATTAGTCGAAGGGAGCCAACTCTTCAGCAGTTAGAGGATGGACTGTAGGATAATTATCCATGTCTCCTGTCATAGTTGATGTCCATGCAGACTATTCAGTAAGACAATGGGCCGTTGGACTTGAAGGCGTCAGATCATCCTGCTCACCTGTACATATCATTAAGCACGAGTTGGTTGAGGACACAAGAACAATGAAATCCTATTTGCGATCGTCCGACTCACTAACAACCAGACGATTAGGAAGCGCCAAGTGCTGGCAATTTATGCCGTACTCATGCAATGCAAACAAAGGAAAAGCGAAGGTAGATCATAAATAGGAGTCAGCGTGTGTGCGTGTGTGTGCGTGCGCACGTGTGTGTGTGAGTAAGAGAGAGAGAGAGATGTCAGAAGTTCGATCAAATATTGGAACTCAACTCATGGGAGCACTGCATTACCTGAGTTATGGTCATTAATGCAGTATTGTGGCCATGAATTAACATAGTCATCACTGAATATTTCATATTCAGGTTTATTAATTCTTCATAGCTGATGACAAAGGAATCCGAATCTTCCTGCAAGATGGTTTTTGTCGTGAAGGTTGATTCTGAGTATCTATCATGTATTTCATAAAAATGCCATCTAAAGAAAAGGACAGTCGTGATTGCCCGCAACGCTCAAAATACTTCCAATTTAAAGAGAGGATAAAGAAAGACGATGAGAACGTGGCTAATGACCAAGTTCAAGTCGTCTATCAACTGCGACAATCCGTCAACAAGAGAGAGAAAAGAACAATTCTAAAATATTAGGGAGCAATATTTTACAGACAAAATTCTGGGAAAATCAAATCGAAGAATGCTGCAAGTAATGTACAGCGATACGATGATGTAGAATAGCAAAAGAAATTGCAAGAAAAATAGAAAATGCATTTCGGCATTTCCTTACAAGCTGAGGGTCAGACGGAAAATTCATGTATTAAGTCCTTCTCGAGAAAAATGTTCCTCGTTTATAAGTTTGGTTGTTTTTTTATCTCGCCAAATGCCTTCCATCATAGGAATGTTTAACTAACTCTCATGATCCTTATGTTCTCATGCATTTTGATTCAGATTGCATTTAAGTTTTAGCTTCATTTCTTCATGTTTTGGAGAGACTTTCATTATCGTGCATTCAGTGTGGTTTTGCCTGGCCCCGCCATGTGGTGCAGTTGGAGGTCAGGGGCCGAAACCTTGCTTTATGCAGCTACATGGTTTCTCCCTGATGACTCCGTGCAGAGCGATCTCATTTCTGTTTCTTCTATTTCTCAGTTTTCTTCATTTAAAATTTTTGATCTGCTTCTCGTCATGTTTCATGCCGAGCTCTCATTATTTATTTAAAAAAATTTGAAAATTTTAGTCAAAAATTAATTGCTGGTGTTGATTTATTTCCCGTTCCCTAAGGGTTAAAAGTTGGGTCGAATAGCCGTCATAAGTATTACTCATTCTATTCTGTCCTGGGGTGTGGATCCCTATGTTTCAGGCATTAATTTATATTCATGCGCACTGGAATTTAAGCAAGATTTTCCACTAGGTTAGTTGTATCAATATTGTTTTCCTCCGCTTCTTGGATTCTTCGATTTGATGCCGCAATTTTATTCAATCTGCAATTTCCAAAAGAAACAAGCACAAGCTCAATTTACAAGCATATGTGAACGATTGGAAAGAGCAAGCGTCCACTAAACAAGTGCGAGCTCGAAACGTTAAAAATGCAATCAGAAAATGAAACCGAAACTATTTCATGCCTCATGAATATTGCTAACTTCAAATTTCATGTCGCTAGGAAAATAACACTTGAAAGCAAAACTCCCAGTCAATTCGCACAGATTTACAAATTTAAAATCAATATTTCTCTGCAAGCGTCCGAAACTGTTAACTTCTGAGCTCTGATATTGGCTGAAGTACGACTTTCGATCTGTTTTTCTTTGACATGTATAACTGATATTTACAATTACGTGTAGGGAAACCTGGAAATCTGGGTTGTTTTAAATTGCTCACAGAGCTTATTAAGAAGGCTCATTAACGTCTGTTACTCTGTGGATTTGCCCATTTAAATACCGAATAAGTGCTTCCTTCTGTGAATGACAATTCATGGAAAATACTCATTGGCGCTGGCAGCACTTTGAAAACAAGTACTTACATTTTTTAGCTACTCTTGTTCTCTGTTATTGTCTATCGAAATACATACATTCACGTCTTAGATTCAGAGTAGACAGACGATGCGTTAGATTTCACATCGTTTCCCTATTTGAGCGTCAACATGAGATGACGTGACATGATAAGAATTTCAACAATAGATATCACTTCTCTCCACATCTCAGGTGACAGTGTCGGAATATTGGTGTTTGAGTGACACGAAGATGTCATCAAGTGTCCATCATTTGACCTCCTAGTGAGATCTTTAACTCTTCACCTTTGATGCATCTTCATCCAAAACTCTCAGTAAACTGACACAGCCTTTCTCTGTTGTTTTATTGACTTCATTATTACTTTATCTGTCAGCAACCGTGATGATGGAGACATGACGAATGCGTTTTGCAAAGTCGTTCTCTGATAAAAAGCCGATTTTACGCTGCCGTATTCTGAAATAATGCACTTTTTCAGCATTATGAAATAAAACGCGGACCAACTTTACCTTAAATTGAAGCATAAGACCCGTGGTTCTATCAGATTTAATACTATGACATGCAAGATGCTGAATACAATATTTTATGATGCTGAATGCCCCTTCATCGGGACACGATTTTGAGGTAACGCCAAGCGGACCTCTCAATTTCTCAGCAACTAAGTTGTTCATTGCACAAATTGTCAACACGCGACGTATTTTCCTTTTGCATCTTTGTGTCAAACGATTGACATTAAAGAAATCTGAATTGAAGTCCTGGTGAAATACTAGAAAATCCTTGAAATCCTTTAGCTTATGACAAATGTTGCAGAACGTCCTAGCAATTGTCCAGCAAGTTTGGTGAAACGTAAAGAAAAGTGATAGAGTGGAGACAGTCTAAATAGTAGACCTGTTCAGAAAGTAGCAGAAAGAGTGTCAATCGGTCAATAGATGTTTATTTCTCAAACTGTTAGAAAGCAATTGCAGAACATCCATTGCAACACATTGAACACACTGAAAGACATTCATAAGAGAAGGTAGAAAAGGAATGTGTGCGGTTCATAGAAAAGAAGCAATTTTAATTAAGGAAGGAGAGGTGAATGAACTTTTGATCCCTTTTTGGATGCTAATTTGTTATTTCCTTTGGAGAAAAGAAGCAATTTTAATTAAGGAAGGAGAGGTGAATGAACTTTTGATCCCTTTTTGGATGCTAATTTGTTATTTCCTTTGGAGGTCAAACGCATGTTATTTGCTTTCTGAAGAAACTTAGTGATGAATTTTAAATTTTTTGGAATCAGATTATTCATTGATTCATGAAACTCAGTGATGCTGTCGCAATAATAGTATAAGTTATCCTAAAATGGCTTCAGCACTGTCAGGAATGACGTTGACTAATGACTAAAATATTCAAAGAAACAAAGTCTTTGATATCTATGGAATGTCATCAACTTAACCTTGCTATAAGTTACAAGAAAAAAAAGATGAAAATTGTAATTAGCAAAATGAATAATAATAACCTATATACCGGTAGTCCAAAATCCAACATAATGTTGTCATCATAACCTGATGGTAAATGGCATCACCGAATCGTCTTGGATTGGTTTTATCAACTTATCGATGAGATACTTGCATATTTTTCATTAACTCTTTAATGATGTGGTAAGCTGAGCGACACACTGCGTCACAAGACACTCCATGCGTTTTCTACGGGATTCAGTTCAGAGCAGCGAGCCGGCAATGAAGTCGTCCGAATGCTTTATTGAGACTTGGATGAGTTAACAGTAAAGGACTACTCCTATAACTGCATTGTCGTCTATAAAGAACACCAAGTCGATGAATCGCCAAGTTGATCTGTCAGTCGGTCAATATTCATTCGTAAAGCATCCAGAAAACGCTGAGAATTCGTAGTCCCTTTCCGTTTGTCCCACCACTGGTCCTAATACCGCCCCAATCGGAAGGATCACAAGGCCTTGATCTTCAGGACGATGCGTGTCGAGGAAATTGCACATCACATTTGACTCAAAGTCTCAATCGGTCGTCACTGGTTGGTTCTCAGTCGAAGTGAGACTTCATCTGACCAGGCTGTTCAATTTACTTCTTTCTCGTTCACAACAATGTCAATGCAGCAATCAACTGGTCAGAACAGGCTATTCATTGGTAGCCTACTATGCATTAGAGGTATACAGTCGTCGGAAACTCATCCTCAACACTACACGAACACGAAATTTTTCTGATGAGAAATTCATTTAAAATATATTATTCATTGAAAACAATAGTTCAGTGGTGGAGGAGACTACAGCAGCTTTAAGAAATTACAAAGTAATTTAAATCAGATTAAGAGTTCAGTGCTCAATGTCAAAAGGCTATAGACCGGTCAGCGATTTAAAAAAGGTCGGCCTATCAATCTGCTCTGGACTCATAAGGACACCGTTTATTGTCTGTGACAAATCTCGCTGTTGAAAATCCATTTAGCGGAAGTGGCTGAGGTGCCAACAATGGCAAGCAGTCGGCACTGTTGTGTCATAATCATGGTACTGGAGAGTGCACGATCGGCCCACCACTAGACTGAAGCCTCGCGTAGGTTATTAATCCTCGCGGTTCGGCCAAGTGTTGGTCAATTCAAACGAATTGTATGCATATACATGCAGCGGTCTTAAGCCAACCTAGCTGTACAACTGCATTAACAGAATGCTGTCTATTTATCATTTATCTTCGCGGATTAGATAATTTGTCTTAAGCTAGTAATCAAATTATCTCGATTTATACATTAAATTGAATCTTTGTCAATACGAAAATGAAACATGGCTCTAATTGTGAGCCAAACACGAGCACGAATGATGAAGTTAAAAACGACACGAAACACGATCGTGTTCGGGCAGTGTTCGTGTCACCAACGCATCAGGTATCCATGTTGCAACCAAGCAGAAGCTATGAAACCACTTGTCTGAATAATCAATGACAAGGATTGTCTATATTCTTGTCGTTTGACTCCAGATGAAAAACCCAGCCACTTTTCAAGACTTATTTTGGCCATTGACTTCAAGCACATTTTGAGAAGAAACTAGGGAAAATGCTTTGTTTCATTGGCTTCATTTTACCTTGATTTATTTTGATTATCCATTTTGAATTTTAAAAAATGACATATTCATCAGCATGATCCACATGATGAAAGCGGGAAACCTTTGACGCTAAAAATTAATGTAAATAAAGAATCAAGTAAATTTGGTTCAGGGTAGAGCTGTACTCCAAATTTTAGAGAAATTTGTAGAACATTCATGAAGCTGCAGTGGTTTGAGTTTCAGTTTATAGTTAAGGGTAATCCTCATGAGTTGATCTGTACACACGAGCAGGTGCAGGTATTATTTAGCGGTTTGATCAATGCCTCAATAAAAGGCAGTCTATTTATCGAAAAGAAATTTAAGGTACGTCCTTGTAAAAGCGAGGTTTTGTGGGTCTTCTAACTATTTATGCATTCGTGTTGTCAGACAGTATTGAAAGTGGGCAGTACAAAAATTCAGTCTTAAGCCCGGCTCACATAACCACTATTAGCGATGTGCGTTAACTCAGGTCGTTACTATCGGGCGCGCACAACTCGGCACAACTCGTTGACACTCAATGCTAGATACGATCAATATCACCGTCATTAGCGGCCGCCAAAAACTTTATAGCAGCGTTCTATTTTGTAAAACGCACGCAACTGAATGCGTCGAACATGCCGCTTCGCTTTCGGTAAGGCCATCGGAGATGGTATTCGAATCTCAAAGTAAGAAGGACTATGCTATGGCACACTTATGGTTAGAGCTATATAAGCTACAAGAAACTCTTACATTGAAATTAAAAATCCAGATTGATGTTATGATGATCGATGGCTATTCATGTACAGAATCATTCATGGATCAGTTGTGTTCTGATTTGTGACTGAACCGCGATTCTTGGTCATGGATAACGAATAACCAACTACTTATGGATAACGAATAACTAGCTACTTATGCAATAAAGTATACATGATAAAAATATTAGCTGTTTCCTTTTATGTGAATGTTATAATACCGGTTGAAATCGATGCTAGCGATGATCGATCATCTAATGCTAAGTGCGCCGCACATTGTTGTATGCTTTACTGTCAGTAGCCTTGTTCGTTCACTAATTGCGGTTAATTATGTGAACCGGTCATTACGATTAACGCAAACTCCTCGTGGGATCGGAATCTATTTGTTTCTGATCCTTATAGAATTATTTTGTAACTGCTTATGAGTTAAAAAAGAAACAAAAACAGAAATTTTAGAATTATTCCTTTCACATCGTCTTCGGCGAATCCTCTCTATTGGTCTATTTGGTCAAACATCTCAGTTTGAGGTTTAATCCTTGTAAGACCAAAGATCGACCTCAGAATGGATTTATTGAAATTCGATCTCATCCTCAGCCCAAAGATTATCCAAAAAGGAAGGTCAGGTCAGACGCAGGGTGGGGCATCCAAAGCCGTCGGTCTCTTGGGGAGAATGGAATCGGCGGTGAGGAAGCGAAGTTCATGGAGTAATCTGTCGTCGCTTTCCAGAGGAAACCGTTTTTCCCTCCTGCAACTCGTCTTATTCTTTTTGTATCAGAAGGAAAGGTCTTCTCAGGATGAAAACAAAAGGATTACAGGTGATCGACGGACGATGTCAGAGATGCATGTTGATAGGATAAAGTTTCCGCAAATGTTTGCAAATAACAAATCAACAGAGAAAAATGTTCAGTTCTCACCATGTAAATTCACAAAGAAATGTTCTTTTTAAAATAGGCGAGTCAAAAATGGTTTTAATCCGAATAAACAGCTGCTACCAAGCAGTTTGGATAATCTTAGATGATAGCTTGCAGAGTATGCATCTCATCAAAGTCAATGCAAGTTGACTAGTGCCCTTAGAATAGTACCAACTTGGAAGATGTCAAAAAGATAAGGCGAAATTGCAGATGGTTTATTTTGACAAGAAAACTGTGCTAGGGGAAGAATTGAAAAAACGCAAGAATCCAGCATGCCTGTGCAGCCTTTTCCGCTTTCCATCAGCCTGTTTAACCAATAGCCATGTCAGATGGGTTTCTTTACTAATAAGTCCTTGTAAGCTAAGACATTGTGTTGTGTCTTCAGGTGGTCTATATGTTGGTTAACATTGTGCTTTAATCATGTTGACATTTTTCTTACTTTTAAGTGAATTAGCACTCTGGACTCTCTTTATCACTTAAACATTTAGAATTCCGGATGCATAATATCTGCAGAGATTCCACAACATGTTGATTAAATTGATTATCCAATCTAGATATCTTCGTTTTCAAAAATACGTTGCTAATGGCAGAAGCGAAATTGTCATTTGAAGAGTCATTATTTCGGGGAAAATGATTCTTTGCAGAACACTTTCTTGTAGGTCATTGAAAACATCCGAATATTGGAGGAGTTTCTTCGCTTTTACGTGTTTTCTCCGGGGAATTATTTTTTCGCAAAGTCGAAATGTCATCGATACTTGATGATCCATCCAGATCAATCTATATTCATGGAGCAAGGCTGGACCTTGGGTTTTGGGTCGACTTTGAGTAAGTGATGCAAAACTTGGGTTTTCTATTTATCAGAGATGTAACCGGTCCGGAATATTCCAGACCGGACCGGACCGGCGACCGGCACCGGTATACCGGCGTCCGGCAGTGGACCGACGACCGGCATTGGACCGGCGACCGGATATCTTTCGATGAATATATAGAGTTGAACATTGTTGCCTATAACTTGATACCGCATAAGATTACAAGCGAATAGGCCAATCGTGAGGTCAGTTATGGAGGCTGTAGGCCGAAACCTGATGTGCGAGCCTACTAGGCTATCGGCTCATAGAGTAGACTAAGCATAAGATTGATGTATAGCTGTAGGTAGGTATTAATATAATAAATGTACAGGCCTACGATGCACTATATTTAGGCCTTTATATAGGCCCATCTTGTACCAGATAGGTCCTGTATAGTAGGCTAGACCTGCCTGTTATATGCTTAGCAGGCCCTAGGTACATGTTAGAATGTTACAATTCCTAGCCTAGGCTAGGAACACTTAATTTGATTTTGTTTAGAGCTAGGTTTATGCAGCATCATCTATTGAACGTACCTTTGTAACATTTTACGACAACAAGCTAGAGATTTAGAAGGACACGACGGTGGCGGTACTCTGCATGATTTTGTTTTACATAGACGTATGGAAAAATGTAGTCTAAGATTAGTTATCAGATTAAAATCCTTCAGTTCCCCATACGCTACACCTAATGGAAAGAGACATAGGTGATTACATTTTTATATGTTAATTTTTCACAACAATTAAAAGTTCTAGAATTTCATTGGCAGTGCAATGGGAAAAAATAAGCTGGAAGGGCCTAACTAAGTCAAAAGATGCCTAGCACCGAGAAACAGCCACTGTTACCTGAGAAGATCGCGCGCCTTGCTGGTGAAAGCACGTGATCAAGTCATCAAGCATCGAACGGGAAAGTGCGTACCGGATAGATATCAGAATTGCCTGCACAGAAGTTTTCACGCCTAGAGGAGAGCGCATACCGTATGTAAATGTGCCTTGAAAACGGCTGCTAAAATTAACAATTTACTGATTGACATGATGGATTCAACATGAAGGACACTTCCTCACATCATACCGGATGAAATTATGCCGATGTGACCGTCTCTGCCGGTATTGGCCGGTCTGATTTTTCAGACCGGACCGGACCGGCGACCTGCGCCGGTCTACCGGCGACCGGTTACATCTCTGCTATTTATGCTAAATATATACAGATCTTGTTACAAAAATTAAAAACCTGATAAGAGCATAAAGTTCTGATATTTTATTGAATTTCCACTGGATTCACAGGCTATTTCAAAAATGAAATACTTGTGATTATTAACTATTTCATTCTGGGCTTGACAATACCGCGCATATTTTCAAAACGCGCATTCATACATATTGTATGTACTGTTACATACATTTTGTTCCATTTGTGTAAATTAAATTTTTATACATTCCGTGCATTTTACATCTTCGACGCGCAGTTATCTTCGCCGACATTTGTCCAAAAATAAATTCATTACGATTTCGCATTCTTCATATGTTTCATGCACCTGCTGCGCAGCTATAATATTTATCAAGTTTGTACATATTTCTGAATGATAAAATGAAAACAATTGCTTTGCTATGAGCAATATGTAGCTCAATCATCATTAAATCAAAGATCTTCAATTAGTCAGTATATCAGTGTAGGTTAAATTAAAAGAAAACTTTTTGATGTGATGCATGTACTAATTAATGTAGGCTACTAATTACAATTATTGTAATGATAAATCGTTTCCCACTAATACCACACTTCTCATGTGCCCAACAGGAATTTAGGCCTATATAGAGGAATCTTTATGTCGGCTCAAAATACAAAGAGTGCACTTCAACATGAAAGACACTTCCTCACATCATACCGGATGAAATTATGCCGATGTGACCGTCTCTGCCGGTGAACTTGATTGAATGAACTTGATTTCATTCAGTAATTGAAACTTGAGCTTGGGTTATGGGCTTTGACCCCAAGTTTTGGCCCAAAACTTTTATTAGGTATACCCAATACAAGTTTTTGTCCAACATTGCATGGAGGAATCACTTTTAATCATTGTTGAATCACATTAAATTGTGGAGGTCATTGCATTGCAGTATGACGCGTGCACAAATTCAAATTTTCTGTGAACTTTATCAAAGAATTTGAGAAATTTTCAGTCACCGAGTTAATTGAAGTTAAACGTCATTTAAGTGTTAGGAAGTTGATTTCAAATGTGTAAATATCTCTTCGTCTTCCGTTTCTCATATCAAATGCCAATCATTCAAATTCACAGTCCATGAAGTAATCAACACAAAGATAATCCTTCTAAGTGAAGATGACACCTTTGCTTTGGAGAAAATTTACATAGCATTGTAAAGGGTGTGTACTGATGTGATTTCACTCCGTAAAACAAACGGAAATTAAGGCTTCAAGTGAAACACAGATATAAGGATTTTATAGACATGCGATTGTGGAATTTATGTTGACAGACTTCTCCAATGTGACACCATAACTTTTTACCTTCTCTAAATTACAGCATGACTTTCAACAAGTAGTCACACTTGGAGAATTGTTCAAGAATTTATGAATTCTTGTCACTTGATATTTCACCACTTTCCTGTATAAGTACAACAAATGCATTGTGCAGAAATTTAAAAATTTTAAACAAGTTGCAAAGATAGTGGCTAGTAAACAGTTATTCAATAAATCGTCAATAAAGCAGCATTAAAATCTAATAAGCTTATGTGATTTTCAAAGCAGAATGCATTAGGTTTACATGAAGACTTCATGGTTATCAAAACGAATCATAGCTACATTTAGTGTTGTAAAGATACAGTCTCCAGCATCCGGGCAGTTGTATGATAAAGTGAGATAATAGTTTATATACATGTATAGTTTATGATACACTTAGTTTATCAAAGTTGGCAGACGTTTCGCTATTACAGCCTTCTCAATGCCAGTGAAACACATAATGACTGCAAGCATTAACAAGACTGATCTGCACGGGGTGAACAAGATTCGACAGACTGAAGTCAATATAGGGACACTGAAATCAATAGCTACAGTCAATACAACCCAGTATGTCACGTAAGCAGCACGCAATATACATACTAAGATTACTAAAAGAAGAAAAGAAAGAAAGAAAAATAAACCTTATTAGTCAATACAGCGAGCGGTATATGACAGGGTGTGCATCAGGAGAAATAAAACAACACAAACGTTTCACAACATGGCCGAGCAACTTTAGGAATACCTAGAAAATTTCACAAAGGAGTTGTCACAGTATTTTAGTCTTCTTTGCAATGCATCAAGCGAGCAAAAGTGGGGAAACGTCAAGTCATAAATAAACATATAATGTAGACATATGAGGATGACATAAACATTTAAAAAATGGAAAAAAAATAATTCGAGGTAGAAGAAAATATATTTACAATTTTTTTTCTACCTCGAATTAATTTTTTCAATTTTTTTAATGAAGAAGTCTATTTTCTCAATCTTTTTGTACATGTAATATTGGCCAAGCTATCAATTAATCAAAATTACTTGATGACACCAATCAATTTATTGCAAATATTAAGTATTGCAAACAAATGAATTAAACATATAAACATAAAAAAATATATTAAACAAATTCTTCATGTTGGATTTTCAACCCTACAACGAGATAGGTTGAAGTCATCTCTGGAAAAGCATAATATCTCAACCTTATTTCACCCGTTCTGTTTTGAGCTTGAAGACATTTTTGGGCGGGATGGGCGATTCCTGGGGTTCCATGGTTTCAATTTAACTGTTTAGTGCAATTAGAGCATGCTCATACCAATGGCAGTAGGTACATCAGTTTTGTACCAACCCAGACAAGTTGTTTCTACAATTTGTAGATTAAAATTTCAATTCTCCTTTTTCTCAAAAATAATTCAGTATCTGCAAGGGTTTAACGGTAAATCATCCTCATGCTCATCATCAGCTGTTTGTTCTCCACTTCTGAAGTTAGGTCTCGCCATGGATCATCCAATTTCTCCTGTCTTCTGCCTTCCTTCCCCAGTCGACACCGTTCCAGAAGTCGTCTACACTGAAAACTGTACAATATCAATACCAAAGCTACTTATGGAAGCGATGTACAAAACGAGAATAACAAAATGTGCGAAAGCACTTTTGCTCATACACTACGAAGGCGATTGGCTTTATCATCCAATCGCCAATCGCTTTCGTAGTGTATGAGCACGAACAATAACACCTTCGTACATTTTGTTATTCTCGTTTTGAACATCGCTTTCGTAGTCAAAATCAGCTTTCGTACGCAACAGTTTACAGTGTAGGTCTTCTCTCCATCTCGTGGGTGGTCTTCCTTTGCGTCTTTTCCATTCCATAGGGCACCAATTAGTGATGTTGTAGGTTTAAATATTGTCCTTCATTCTGGATATATGTCCAGCCCAGTTCCATTTCACCTTCTTGATGGTTATGAGCAAGTCTATTAGACCCGACTGCTGTCTTATCCATGCATTTGTTTTTCTGTCTTCCCATCTAATGTTTTCCATGCTTCTTTCCGTCTTGTGCTGAGGTGCTGCTATCTATTCTTCCATCTTTTTATCTAGTGTCAACGCTTCACCAGCGTATGTCATGCTGGGCATCACACAAGCTTCTAAGAGCTTCTTCTTGAATTTCCTGTGAGCTCTACTCTTTAATATATCCGAATACTTGCCGAACGCTTTCCAACCACACACGATTTTCCATTTAATTTTATCATCCTGGTTTTTTTTTCATTCAGGGAAAATTTCTGTCCCAGATAGTTACACTGTTCGCACTCATTGATCAGTTCATTATCTATTCTTATTTGCTGCTGTTGACATCCCGATCTGAACATAATTTTCGTTTTCTTTTTGTTCATTATTTGACCGTGCCGTCTGCTTCCAGTTGCCAGGTCTTGTAGCATTCTCTCGAGAGTGTTCCCAGACGTTGCTAGCAAGACGATATCGTCCGCAAAACGAAGATTCGACAAGCGCTAGCCATTAATGCTGATTCCTTCTTCTTGCCAATCAATGTTCCGGAAGATGTTCTCTATATTGGATACAAAAAAAGTAAATTGTGAGAAATCAACAACAAAATCTACTCACCAAACGATTAGAAACACACTGAGGATTGTTACGATACCAAAACCTATTAAGTATGTCTATTTAGATCATATGCTACGCACTGTAAACCAAACTGTGCCCAATATGTGACCAATTATGTGCCCAACGCATTTTCGTCACATCGGTCACATTTGGTCACATATGTGACTTCCATGTGACCGATGATGAATCGCCATAAATCATGCATATACGGCGAGTACTTGATGAGAATAATTCATATTGATTTTACGAATACTTTTCGGCATGTTTTGTTCAAGAATATCATTGGTAAGAAGATAATATCATATTGAACTTGGTTTGATTAAAAAAATGTTTCAATGAGGATAATGATTGTGTGGTTTAAAAATGTGACATTTTTCGTCACATCGGTCACATATGTGACGTACATGTGACCGATGATGAATCACCATAGATCATGCATATGCGGCGAGTGCTCGATGAGAATAATTCAGATTGACTTACCGAATGTTTTGTTCAAGAATATCATTGGTAAGACGATGATATCATATTGAAAACTGCTCTAATCAGGATAATGATTGTGTGATTGAAAAATGTGACATATGTCGTCGTTTAATCTGCTTCATCTCGCCGGGAAGTTGTATCATCGTCTAGTAAGTGAAGTTGTATTATCTTGCCTAGCCAGCGTGAAACAAATGAGCTTCATGTGAATGGTCAGCTTGTTTATTACATTGAGAATGACAAACTGGGAGGCATTACATAATGATGTCCTATTCCCAAATAGAATCTTCTGTCGCAATGTCCTGAGAAGTAAGACTATACAAAATTGAATTAATGTATCTGGTTCAATCAAACAATTTTATCCACAGAATTAAATATTTTGTTTATCTGCTTCGGTTTGCTAGAAGTGTGATTAATACGAAATGGATGGCACATTGAGGAACCTATTAGGTGGGCAAAAAGGAATTCCTAATACCTTACAGAGATAGGAAAAAAGTCGTGCGTCGCTTGCGGATTAATGTGAGTTCCAGCGAAGTGCTTCGATTGCCAAAATTCCTTCAGATTCGAAGAATTCAGATCATTGCCCACAAGTTTTCTCCATAATGTTGACCCTTCCGATCATTATTAAAGAAAGTAGCAGGCGTACGAAAATTAGTTCACTTGATGATTTCACATCCTCTCCTCGGCATTGCTCACTGTGCATACATTGAATCGAAGCCAGGCATCGATGTGTGTTTTGGTGTGTGCGAAGTGATAGCACAGCACGCACGCATCTCTCACTGGCTCTACTGTCCTCTGCTGACAGCTTATTGTTTGCCATTTCCAATAGCAAGCGATACATGAATTATCCATTCGAGAAGGAGCAAGTTGTGTGATGTGATGTGCCATTTCGATATTAAGGTTACATACAATTCTTCCTTTCTAGGAAACCGAACTGCGCGCAAATGAATCTAATTCTGTGATTTTATCGGTAAAAACAGTAATAGATGCTGCCACAGCCACCGCTTGCTTTATTGGCGTATAGATAAGGTGTTTGTTAGTTCAGCCTACAGTCCGTTTCATAAAAAGTGGATCATTCTATAATTTGACTAAATAAAACATAAGTATGATACAGAAGGCATTTTTCATGTTATTTCATGTCCCTAATATATTTAAATGTCCTTACAAAATACAGTAAACGGTTATTAACTAGATTTAAATTTTGTGGCCTTTGTCTTCTTGTTAATGACATTACCAATTCTAGGCATTGATGATATCGTTGATGTTGATTTGATCTACTGATCTACTTTCCACTCTCTTTTTTACTTTCTTACGTAAGTTGTGATACGCAATCTGTAGTAGCATGTGACGACGAAACGTACGTATTTTGAATACTCGCTCATTTTTTATAGGGATTCATATCAGGGAGAACGAAACTGCTAGATAATGTCCTAAGGCCCCCTAATAACTTGATATAAGTTCGACTCGACTACTCATGTGACACGTAGCATTATTATCCATAAATACGAGCATTATTATACATAAATAACCAAGTCGATGTCATTTGGGCCTATGTTATCATTATAAAATTCACATATTCGTTAAACATTCATTTCCTTGTGATATGTCAAGTTCTGTTCAGAGCATATGTTCCAAATGCCAGCCCGAATCAGTAGAAGTCGCACATCAGTAAGTCGCACCAACTTGTACCCGGGGACGATGTTGATGTTCTCGAATTTCTAATCTCAGATTTTTATCCATATTCTCAATCGACCATAATGCTCTTCCTCCAGACCACTGCGATCCATTGAAGACGCCAACCCGATCCCATCATTGATTGACTGAGACCGGCTTTTTGTTGTATGATATGATAGACGTCTTTTTGAGAGCTGATCTGATAAATTCGATCTGAGATTAAGTCTTTACTCTATAAATAATTAGAAATGAATAGGTCTAGTGCCTGCTTCTCTTAGAAGACGAGACTTGGAGTGCAGCCTAGACGAGTCAAATTAGGCGGTCTCAACGGTTGGATGTTCAAATGGACGGGTCCTGAACCCTCTTCGACGAGTCGAAAATCATAATTATGCCTCGATTGCTCTTTTTAAGGGGATATTTATTATAGTCGATGTAGCTCGCAAAGAATAACCTATTTCTTAAGCTTGCTAGTACTTTGCTTTAAAACCCTAGTTTCGTTATTGTTATTGGGCTTTGTTTTGTTTAATACCGGTAAGTATTAGATTTCTATTGTGCTTTGTATTGTCAACTGGGCCAACACCAAGACAACGAACGGTAGGAAGAAGGAGAACATGAAACATGTTAATACCGAAGTGCCAGTAACATTATTGTTGAAAATAAGTGTGCTTTTACTGCGCTATGAGATGTCCATTATTGAATATTTTTGTTTATGTTGATTTTGATTGATAATGTTTTTTTCTTTATTTTTTTAACAAAGGAAAACTTTTGTAATGTTATGTAAGTGATAATAGATTTTGTGGAAATGTTGCTAAAATGAATTATCAAATTATCTACTTCTTTTTACTTTTTAACTAAAAAACATCTAAATATTCATGCTTGAATTTTCCAACTAAACAATTACGCAACTACTATGTCAATCTCCAAGAACAGAGAAATATTTCGTTTTCTAGCACAACTGACAAGACAAAGTGAAGTTAAGAAAAAGTTTGTGTTTAAGGGTGAGTTATTTTTTTTGGAAATTTTCAAGGGTTAATCTATTTGTTTTTGAACATCAGGTGGCGGTTGGCGTTGAGCAACACACTGATTAAGACATTCTGAATTAAGCGTTGATAGTTAATTCAAAAGTAAATGGAAAGTAGAATATGTATCTAATGATTTGCAAATATTTGTTGTTCTTTCCATAAGTTCCTCAATTGAAAGTATGGTCTTTTCTTCCCACCAGGAAGTGAAATCATTTAAACCATAATTTATAGCTCAATTTATTTAGAGGCAGTGCTTGTACTCTCCAAAACCTAAACAAGTAGTGGGTTTTAATTATAACAATAATTGGAAGAAGCGATAATCACGATCGGTCGGGCACATATTAGTCACATATCATCCGTGTTGAATGTGACCGATTTGAGCACAGTTGGTGACATAAAGGCAGTGGCAAACGTCACATGTGTTGGGCACATAATCGGTCACATATTGGGCACAGTTTCGTTTACAGTGCGGTGAAAATTCTATCGACGAGAGTTACTGAAAATGCAACCATACGCTAGTACACTGACAGAATTTTGGTGCAATATCATCGCCATCATCATTCCAGTTGGTGTGATTTGACACCCAATCATTGTCAAGTTATTTGTTTTATTTACACTTGAATTTTCTGAGGAGCTGCAATAATATAATGGCTAGGATGAGATCATCACGCTTCTCGACATTGCTCTTGTTTTGTGTTTATTCTATCATGAATATAGCGTCTGTTGAGAGCATACGCAACATCGATTTCATCAAGCATGAAATCGTTTTATCCAAGAGCAGACTTAATAAGCCGTTTGCTCAATTCTTTGATGTTAATGGAGTCACAAGCTGTGGCATCCGTTGCGCTAGTGAAGGCAAGTGTATTGCGTTCCGTGTGGAAAATTCATGTGACCTCCTTTCAAATATCACTACCGCATCAGCAGGAAAAATGTCTCAGATCTGGACTCTCGCATTAGACTTGTATCACAGCAAATGTCCGCCCGACTTTAATCTCAGGTGGGGAAGATCAAGATACAAATTCATAGCAACACGAACTACATGGCCCGCAGCAACACAGATTTGCAACGATACCGGAGCGAAATTGGCTGAGCTATCTACGAAGGAGGAAGTAGGGGCTGTTGCTGCAATTTTGCGGTCTACTTATCCAAGTCAAAATTTCATATTAGTAGGAGGTATTCAGAAAAAGGGCACGCTTGATCCAGCTGCTAATTGGAGGTGGTATAAATCCAATATCAAGCTAATAATACCCTCTCCAGGATATCGATGGAGCCGTGGTGAACCAAACGATTATGGGGAACCTGAAATGTATACAAGTTGGAATTTCCGCATTGACTCGTTTTATGATATAGATGACGGGAGAGCGGCATTTCTTTGTGAATGTCTTCAGTCAAACGAATGACATGCATGCATGGAGAGCGAATAATTAGCAAAATTATGTACATTTACTGCGCCTCGATGAAAATTACTGAACATATTGAAGGATTCTCATTTCGTTTCATTATCTCAACGATCACCCATCAGTTTCTGATCATCAAACCGAAATTGATGTGTTTTGCTAAATTAGAGGTACAGTTTCATGTTGTGCAAACTTTCTTGGTGTTTTACCCACTTGTTGATTTTAAGTGACTTTCATCAAAATTATTTGTATCTGATCGTTCGATGTGTGCTACAATAAAAAACGTCATCAATTTGGTGGCAAAACTTTGTGCATTTATATTGTGCATTATTTGTAACATGCTTAGTGGATGAAATGTTAACGAAATTGACCAGACGACGCGAGATCACAATGATTTTCAACAAAAAAAGTATGCAGCAAAAACTCCCCAAAGATTACGGTCGTCGATGTATTGAAATTAAATTAGTAACCGACAGATTATCGGCGTCCAGCGCCTTCGGTGGTCAATCTTACGCGTTACCAGGCTAAAAGCGTTAAAGGCAAGAAAGCCGTGTGAAGATCTTCATTGCTACATATGCTCAGATAGGCCCTACTGCCCATGTTAGTCGCCGATAGCAATGCGGTCATTTCTTTGGTTTTCAGAATTCTCCAATCTGGGAAAATTTTGAACACTATGTATACTAGGCCTACTAATGACTTAAAATTTAAAATCACAAAGAAAAATACAGAAATGTGCAAATTGCACATACTATCGACTTCCTGTCATGGCATCATAAAGGAAAACGAATACTTCAATTAAAAACGAACACCCAACAAACTCGATTTCGATAACTAGTGAGCGAATTTAACAATTGTTTGGTGATTAAACGAAAATTTATCAAAACTTTCACGGTTTATAAAATTTGAAGTAAACGATCTATTAAACAAAAACTGACCAAGAAATTAGGGAAATGCTTAAATCTTTTCTGACATTGCAATGACCAAAATCGAGTTTGATGTGGTCTTTGCGAATTGAGGGCCTTATCAGTGAGGGAGAAAGCAGTGTGCGAGAATGATGAACATGTTGCTAATTCGATTATTTCGTTTCCTTTTTTTCTTTCAGGACTAAGAGCATCAACACCTCTTCTGCGAATGTTGGCACGTGATTGTTTAAGCGCTGTCTTGCTTTTGAGCAGTCACCAACAAGTCTATTTTTCGCTTTTTGAACGCGTATATTTTTCTCAGCACAAAGCTCTTGTTTTGACGATGCATTTTGTAACACCTTTTGAGCGGCCAGGATCATTTCTTCTGCTTGCTTTCGTTTCTCAACAGCCTCCTCCTTTTCAAAAAGAGATTTCTCCTGTTAATCAACACTTTTAAGCCTTTTATCCATCAAATGGTTTTCTTGGAGTTGTTTTAAGAATTCTCGTTCTCGTCGACAATTTTCATATCCGCCCTCAACTTAGCTTCGGCTGCTGCCCGTTGTTTCTTCAGACGGGACTCACAATATCGCTTTGAACTTTTCACAGACTCCACTAAAGATTCACTGACAAGATAGTCATCGCAGCGCATGTGGTATCAAGTGCCTGAAATGAGATTTCAATGTCATGAGTGACGATACTGTATTTTCAGAGAGTCTGTTTCTGTCCTTCCGAATGATGTGTGCTTTCGTTAAAATTCCGCTCAGTCGCTGAATTTCCGAACACTGTCGCTAAAGAAGTTTTAGCCACGTTCGCCAAATTCGAAATTTCAATTCGCCTGCTTTCTTTTCAATTGTCATCATATGCGTCCAATAATGGTCAACTCGAACATGTCGCTGTTGTCCGAAATCACTCATTCAGCGACTCGATTCTGAATGGATTTTCTCCATTACAAAAGCGTCTCCAATTCATCTTCAGTGCGTTTATATTCTCTTCTACAAAACCACAAAACGGCGGAAGTCGTTGATAAACATATACAACACTGTCAAGAATCGATGGATCTTTTCGTATCGTAGGCGGGGGGTTCAAAATTTAAAATGGAATGCCATCGAATTTTTCAATCTTGAGCTTTAGCTGCAAGTATTTGGTTAATACTTCAAAGAATATGTCAATACCGCGGTAAAATTCTTTTCGGTTATCTGACAAAGTCTTCAATACTTTTCTCGTCGTGTGACCTACATGATATTCCACTGATGACTCGATTTCATAAATGGGATCCTCCAGTCCGGTAAAAATCTCAGATACAAATACGTAAGATAGCACGACAGCTACTAAGAAGGAATGATTCAAGCAGTTTTCATTTCATATAAAAGTACATTCAAAAGCAAAGAAATGTGTGTCCTTATGTATGAAGTCGGATGTCTATAAAGCCTTAATTTCCGTTTGTTTTACGGAGTCAAATCAATCACATCAGCACACACCCTTTACAATGCAATGTAAATTTTCTCCACAGCGAAGGTGTCATCTTCACTTAAGTTCCATTCACGCCGGGCGCGGCGCGGCACGTCCAACCAAAATGCCTGTTCTCACCGAGCCGCGTGGCGAGAGTCGGGAGAGGGGAATGGATTTTGATTTTAAAAATATCATTGTCAACACTTCTTATTGCTAAATAATTAGCATGTTCACATTCCTTGTGTTACATGCATTCGAATGAGTCCAAACAAGACGCTGTACATAATATGACATTCTCCCGAGATAGTTAAATGACGTACTCAGTTTTCAGAATTTATGTGAAGTCAGATGCAACATTTCAAGCATAATGACTCGAAAATTATGTCTAAACGACACATTCTCGAGGAACTACAGAGGCATTTTTCATTAGATCTACGAGCGTGAACAAGGTGCGATGTAATCAGGTTCTTAGATCTGCAAGTTTCATCAGACGAGATCAGCTCGTTCTGAATTGAAGTGTTGCTGGGGACAGTCTATTTTAGAGCAAATCCGAGTAACTGTATGATGAGTTTTGGTTGACCAACACTCTAGAAAACAGGCTCAATCTGAGAAGAGCACTGAGTTCAGTATGATATGGCGACAAAAAGGCATTCCGTCCTGTTAATTTTCGCTTAGAGTGTCAAAATCTATAAGGTGTGCTTATCGTACGATTTGAGGAAATATCAGATCCATAGAGTAGGGATATATAGTGAGGATATATATATATATATATATATATATATTCTTACTCTATCATTTTTATTGCTTCCTATCTATATGAACAGCCTATCAGATGTTATCTCACACATGAAACGGTGTTTTGATGAATGAAATAGAGCATCTGTGATGCCGATGATATGTCATTCGGAAGATGAATAAACCCATCATACTACTTACTTTTGCTGTCTGCAATTCAACTGATATTGGAAACCTGGTTTTATTTTATATAAAATCCAGCATGTGGTTATCTTGCTTAGCGCTAATGTATTCAAGTTCAGTAATTATTATTGTATAAATTTACAACTAATGACTGATAATTCCTTCTAAGTAACAAAAAGGAACTTGCGAGGGAAATCGTCACTATTTGAAAATTTCACAAACACCTAGGAAAATATAAACATGTTGTCCTGGAACCAAAAATCAAAGATCTGAAGCAGTGCTTTAATAAAATGTAGCTTTGAAAGATTTCAGAATATATTACCAGCTTACATGGCTTCTATCAACTTAAAAAACACAATTGAATCAGGATTTGTTGATAACCTTGTAACATTCACCCACCACTACAGGCAGCCATTCATATCGAATTTAAAAAAGATCTAAAATACATCGTGAATGAGCTGCTTCTTTGCTGCAGAGTGCAAGATTATACGAGGCTACTTCTTAAACCATGCAATTTCCCAGACTTTGCCTTGTACATAGTCTGTTTATGTTGTCTCATTTCCTGACTACACATGAGATTCAAACACAAGACTAGCCGCCGAAACGTCGATCATTCGTTTAAAATTTTCATTGCAGGAATATCAACTTACGGGAATGACACACAAAATTAGTATATTTGATCAATGTTGTTAGCAACCATATACTACTAGCAAAGCTATATAGCAGTAGTAAGCTGTAGATGGAATATCATTCAAATAGCTAGCTAAGTCCTTTGTGTCTCCACGCACGACGTTAGCTGCGAGGACACAGGAGAATTTTCTGATGATCGAAAAGCGAAATGATCCTTGCATACATTATCATTAAAGAAAGACGGCAGAAATGAGAGTAACTAGGATTTTTTGAAGTCTGAGTGCAGAGTTTTGATTGGAGATGCCAAATTTCTAATTTTACGAATCCGAGATCGAATTATGTGGGTTTTTCTGGAGTTTGTGATGAAAGATAATCCGCATTCTTTGCAAATCTAACTTGATCTGACCCGAGCTCGAGCCTTCTCAAGTATAAAACGGCTATCAAGAGACGTACACATCCTTTTTATTTGGGTTTTCTATTACAAAAACAATGTCTCATGCACATGGCCTTTTCTCATTGTTTCCAAAATCTCTTCATGAGTCCTCCATGACCATCAGCTATAACTAGGGGTCGCAATACCTACATTAACGCTACCGATTTTACCGGTAATTTCTATTTCTAAGTTTTTCAGCGATTTTTGTGCCTAATTTTTCAAGAAGGCTATCAAACCGCCTTAGTTCAAGATCAGTTATTCGAAGCCCAATTAATCCATCCTCGAAACGTGCAATTCTGTGGCGACAAACTGTATCGAATTAGGCCTACTGAAGAGACTGAACTGTACCGAAAGTAATTATGATCCACAAATTTCCATGACTGATTGTCAATATTCTGAATAAGCAGATACGACTATGATATCACCGGAAACAATGAAGACAATGGAAGGACATCTGGGAAGAATAAAACCAGAGTTATTGTTGCAATAATCCATCGGAAGCTAGCAGCACTGATTTAAGTCCAGTCATTGAAAGTGAAATTTGATCAGCAGAAATAAGTGGAAGGCGCAGATCATTTTCAACTTATTTGCGATTACCTTGTCAACATTCCATCGACTTCAGTGGAAGCGTAGAGAGCGTTTTCCACCATTACTTTCCCAGCCATCTGTAAAAAGAATTCTAGATGCTTTTTGCTTCATGCGCTGAAGCATTCATCAGAAGGAAAATCTTCGTAATTGACGATTGTGACTAACTCTAGCATGTAAACCTATGCATCTAGTACATTCTTCACCTTCAACCAGATTTGTTCGATGAAAAAATGTCCTGTAAAAAATGGTCCAATATTGCGACCCCTATAGCCAGAACATTAGACCACATGGCTCCGTGTGTTCCATTTGACAGTACGGATGCTTAATTTTCATGACAGATGTAAAAAGCATGTAGAAGAATGTGCAACTTTCCAACCTCTGCATGCAAGCATGTACCATCGGGCATAAAAAATAAGCATGCATGCTGTTCAGATGCAGACGCAATACCGCATGTCGCATGGCTTGTGGCTCATTTTGTATGGCTCCGGCATTATAGGCTATGTCTGGAAAATACACTGAGAAAACTGCGTGTCAATCTACACTGCATTTCCCACTCAGCTCACTCGTGTGTTCTGGTAACACTAATACTTTCTATCATTTTTCACACATGTAATATATAGATGATAAATTTCTTTTGCATTTTTTGTTTAATAGCTTGAACCAGACTCATCGATTGCTTGTTCGTGACACGCTGTCCTCGACTATTTAGTCCGGCAGTCAGAACGAGTTTCTGCAGGGAAAGAGACCGAAAATGAGACAGAATGATATACACCAAATGCCTACTACGAATCTGCGCATCTGCCGAGTTCTAGTGAGTTCCTCTTCTTGCCAGACAGGATGAAAGAAAAACACATGTAAATCCAATTAGACGCAGATTGCAGCTTTTGGCTAAAATGAAATTTTCTATGTTTTCTCTGATTAATAGTAAAAGAAACTGAAAAGTACTAATAGAGTCATAATTTTTGACATGGAATGTCTTCAGGTCAATACATATCATGCGCATGCAGCCCTGTCTATGAACCTGCACACATTCAGATTTGACAGGCCTCCTAATGTCGGCAAACACAAGCATTGTGAGCAATGTAACCCACATTTAACCGCAATCTCGTAAAGATTGCCGATCAGAAACATGATGACAATACATGTACATCATGCGAAGTTTCATGTCAAAAGTTGTTGCTCCAGACTTAGCATTTTTACCGCAATAGGCGAAAACATGGGACATTTCACTTAAACTAAAAACTGCAATCTACGTCCCATTGGATTTGCATGTGTTTTCTTTGATCCTGTCTGACAAGAAGAGGAATTCACTAGAACTCGGCAGACGTGCAGATTCGAAGTAGGCATAGGGTGTACATCATTCTGTGAAAGTCTCATTTTCGGCCTCGTTCCCTGCAGAAACTCGCTCTGCCGGAATAATTCACACATCCTGCCTTGTAGTCAAAGAAATGCAATTACTCATTTTTTGTGTTTTGTGCACTTTCAGCATACCGGTACATTCTTGTAGTACTTGTTATAGTAAATGGCATTTTGAAAGGCCTGTATAAAATTTTTCTGTTGAATCTCAAATTCCAATTTTGAACGAAAAATCCTTGATTATTTTTTCCAATGGTGAATGTTAAATTAAGTGAACGCTGCAAATTTAGTTAAATGATCTTTCTTATAAATATTCCCGTGAACATTATCCAGAATGTTATGTAGGAGAGACTCGTCGCCACATATAAACTCGCATCAAGGAACATATCAAAGGAAGACCACCTTCGGAAATGTCACACATACATCAATCAATCAGAACAGTCATTCTCCATCCTTCATTACACTAATCATGCACGCATAGGAGAAGCTCTCATGATAAAATCATATTACCTACAATCTGCATATTTACATTTATTTTCATAGTTTACATTTTGTTGGAACGTATAAATTGTAAATGAAATTCGTTTGATTGTACTTTCCTTTGTATATATTCTCTATTGTGTTTGTTGCTTGTCAGTTGTCACTGAAGATGGTACGTCACATGCGCACTGAAATGCGTATGACAATTAACTCTGCACAATGATCTTTCTTGCTTTCAAGAGATCTTGACTTTGAAGATTCTACTATGAGAAGCGGAATTCAAATTGCTTTTCGACAGCATTAACAACAAATTACTGAGTTGCAATACTACTTGCAAAAATTAACAGTAGAGCTGAACGCGTAAAAAATTGAATAGGAAACAATTACATTATCATTTTTACTCAACACATGAATTACATGCACCAACAGGAGTGAGTCTCAACCGGGTTGCTGCAGAGGACTGCACATGCAAAGTCGCTGCCAACAAAGGGGGAGATCGCAAGTCTACCGCGTCACTATCAAGTCTTGCATTATAGAATTATAAATAATTATTGGCAAAATTCGTTTGAGAAGCATGAGCGTGAATAGAATTAAGAGTAGGTATTTGAAGCACTGATAATAGGATAGTGAATTTGCAATATGACTGAAATGAGCTATGGTCAAATTAAGTCATCATGTAAAGGTGTCCGAGTAGGGGTACTACAATGTAGAACCCACGAACCACGGGGTTAACTGGAAACCAACTGCACATTAGTTGTTTATGCTGCTGCAATACACAATCTATCATGTCAACACATCTCATGCTCTATTTCCATGAATGCAATATACAAGCCACTCACTGATTGCAAAAATGCAAATACATGTAGTTTTATTGATCAAACAGGTTATCCATTTTGATAACACTTCAATATTCTAGAAAACATTTACTCTCTAACTACAATGCAATGGCGGTCAAAAGGACCGATAACTTTTTTCTGATAACAGTGTATTACAGTGATTGTGCATACAGGTCTACGAATAATGAATGCCTTTGCCTGAGAGTTAGACAGTAACTGTAGAAAATAACAGCCAACAGAATTTCAAAGCGTACAAATACACTTTTTCTTCTCACATCACCTTGTTTCCTTAAACTTGCGAAAAAGATACATGCTGTGTGGTTGATGAAGCTCAATGAACTAGGTGACATGCCACGCTCAATTACGCGTAATTCACGCGCAAACTGCGCGTAATTACACATGACCGTAAACATCTGTGGCTGTGCGTGACATTGCTGCAACATCTGTTATATAAGTTAGCATAGTTGGTAGTCCTGTTATATAGACTTTGCGTCTCATGTGTCTGCATGCATCAGAGGCTAAACAATGTGATAGGACCTCAATTTCATGCCCAGGGCAGACAGAACATGCTTTGCGGTTCATCCGTGGTTCAGGCGGCAACGCGGACAACCGTAGACGACGAGTAGATCATAAACATTCGCCCGCGCTCCCCATGTTTTGACAGCATCAGATCACGTGATTGCTGACTCTAAGTGCAGCGCGTATGCACGCGCGTAGAAGTATAAACTGCTCTTACGCATGGATGCTTGGGATGCTCCGTAATTACGCGTGAACGACGCGGGGCAATGTCAAGGATGATAACATGCGGTACAAGTAGTATGGCTGTAATGACATGCTAGGTGGGACCAAGATTCACACATGAAACAGTTACCTGAAACCACTGATCAAGATGGAAGTACGCACGGAAGTATCTCTGATCAAGATCAGCCGCAAAATCGTCAAAAGCAACATGCTATCCGTGAGAATCCAGGTCCGCGAGATCGGTCATCAACCGTCCAGACGATCAGTTTGGGTTATCATCTTGTTCATTGCATTGGTAATATAGAAGGTTTCAGCGTTGCAGGAAATCGTTGGAGAAATACTGTTCAAAACGAGTTGCAAACCAACATCGGATTACTCAGCTGGCGAGTTTCATGCAGGATTGGGGGAGCCCTTGATCTACTGAGGAACATGGTTGCGTTGCATTTCGCTCAATCGAACTATTATAATCACATGTCATCGGATTGACGACAAAAGTACAGGAACCGATCGACGCTCAAGAGATAAACTTGCTTCAATACGAGACGCTTATTATCAGGTTCCAGCTGCTTCATGATCAGGCAGAATGTTCGTGGCATTGAATTGGAATGTAATTTAACGTGCATTGGACATTTTTTGGAATTCATCATACATTATTTTACCCATCACATCTTGGTAAGAGCAAATCATTCTTACTACACATTGCAATTCAGATTGTTTTTTTCAACACGTAAAGCTAACATTGAAACGCGAAAATTAAACTGAATGAACCCGACAGCTTACCAATCTGAGATCAACAATATCGGTAATCTAGTCGATTGTTTGTTCCTCCTTTGGGATTTTTATCTGGCTTCCAGATATCATTGAATATTCAGTAGAATTAAATTACATCAGTCAAAAGATATCGCACGAAATTTATCTCCCGATGAGCTTTACAAAGTTCTAGGATGTACTTTTACATGAGTTGGTAGCTATCGGCGAGGAGATACTAATCATTCAACAATGACATGCTCAATTGACAACAACCCTGTTGCCTTAAACTTGCGAAAAAGATGTGTGGTTGCTGAAGCTCAATGGTGAGGATGATAATGTGCGTTTGTTGTCAATCTACACTGTGACGTAGTCGTATGACATGCTGATATGCTGTCTCGCTACAATAACAACGCTCGTAGCGTTCTGTCAATAATAGTAGGACAATATGCTGTCAATATCACCTAGAGATGACTTCTGCCTTCACTCGCATTCCTTTTGAACCGTCAGCGTGGCCTAGTGAAGAAGGTGCAAGCTCGTCTCCACCGCGGGCATCGGTTCGATTCCTAGGTCGAGCGAGTGCGGTCGAGGAATCAAGGATGTTAGTGTCTTGTATTGACTTAATAGCCGTTATTCTCTCTCTCCAGATATTAGATGACATTCTCAATGTAATGGTAGTCTCATTAACATCACGCAATCGTTTTCTTCTGACCCTGTGACACTTTGCACACTTCGTATTCAAATGAAGAGTCATGGACAAGTCGCTTTGAATAAATTCCAACTTAAGGAAATAATATATGAACATGAATTTGCTCCTCTATATCTTATATAATAAATATTTTATTTATTTTGTGGCTTCATCTGCATGAATCGTAAGTAAATGCAAGTGGAATGCTAATAGGCAGCTTTATTAATCTTTATATGCATGTCCACTTCATCAGGGATTTGCTCATTGGGGCAGACTCTCTGGTGTGTCAAAGAATGGCTCGTCGGAGGCAGCAGGACGGAGCCCGGACACCGCGTGATAAGATCAAGCCATCGCTGAACCCTATAGACAAGCTTAAATCTTCCGCTCTCGGGACTGCGTACTTCCTGAGAAATTCCGTTGTGCGACGATCACAAAATGTGAAGGTTCTGTTTTCGCTCATGATCGCGCATGACTGGTCGGCATGAATGATTCGGCAAAAAATCAATGGTCAAAATAAATGCCATCATTTATGGTTTTTTTTATTTCGAATCATTTATGGCTCGATCAGATCTCCACAGCTGTTTTCATGGTCTAAAAGTACAGCAATTATGACTAATATTTAGGACTATTTTCGATAGATATAGGAAAATTTGAAACAATTGACAGATGTAGGGGTTATGCTGCATGGAATAACTCAATTTCATTAAAGTCAACTATCTGAGGAGTTCTCATGGTGATAGCAAGCATCCCAAGACCACCTCTCAGTGCAACTGATGGTGCACTAAATGTGGTTGATTTATAAAAGCACTATATTTTCGCTTGTGTTTACTGAAAAGGCTGAAAGACAGCCAAAGGATTAGTTACGGTATATCAACTTGCTACATGAAGGCATCTTGTTTTATTTAAATCAACCTTCCTAATGTTTTGATATCGATTCAAGCAGGTAAACTAAGAATTTGTAAAATGGGTCCATTGGACCCCCCTCAGGTGTCAGAGGGTGTGAAAAAGCTCAGGTCTGTGGGGATTAATCTCCTTTACCTCAATCTTTTGGCTGTAGCAGCCTTGTCAGCAATCTTCCGTATTATCAGGGTCGTGCTCAGTAGTAGCACTATCTCTGCCTGGCGTCACAGGGACACATTGCCAGGGGCTCTCCACAGTTTTAAGCACTGGCTCACAGTACCCACGAACCGAACAACAAACAGCTAATTCTGACGGCAAATAATCCGACCAATTCATCAATACCTCAGACAGTCATCAGATGCCCGCTCTCAAACGTACGTGGTCCCAGAAGAAATCCCATTCTGAGATATTTTTCAGCTGTCAGAAGAACAGTTCTCTGCGGTCTGTGGACCATCTCCTAGAAGTCAGCAGACCTAAACCGAACAACATTGACTGATAAAACTTTAATCATCTCTCCATCGAAGCTAAGAACTAAACGAAATTTCGAATTCTTCCCATCCTCTACTCTCACAGAAATATTTAAGGACATACAGCTGCTAACATGAAAATACTTGTCTAAACGCTGTAAGCATACTTACTATTGACTCAGATGCATCGTTGCATGATAAGTCCAACAATTTCATCACTTTCCTTCATCATCGCCTTGCTGTGCGCGCGACGAACATTTGAAAAACAATTTGACTACAAGTGCAGCAGCTGCCGTCTTTGTCAGACACAGTTCTCAGACAATAAATTCCTCGTGAGTATTCTTCAAAAACCACAAGTGAAAGTTCATTCAAACAGTAAACTATCACTGACTATACGCAGCATAATTTCCGTTGTATAAATTTCATCTCCGAATAGGAGGGAAACGAAATATGTCTCATCAAAGCGCCTCGTCAGACAAAAAACAGCTTGAGGAGGATATTTAAGCTAACGTCTGCATGCGCTTTTCAATGTTTTGTAATTTAGATTGACAAGAAATAGTTCAGCCGCAGATATCAAAGAGTCTCTTTCGGAATTCCTTGCATACACGATGATTGATAGAAAGTTGTGATCTGTCTTCGGAAATACGCGGATCTCAATTTCAGGATAAATTATCAGGAAGAACAATTTAATTGAAGCAATTACATGTCCAGGAAGGCGTAGATTAGAACTTGAGAAGAACACTTGAGGGAGAAATTTTGATCAAACAAGGTGCCGAAATTCATCTACAACTTTTCAGATGAAATTTTAGCAGGGATGTTCTCCTGCAGTGATTCACTGTCTTGAATAAAGCCCGCCTTGAATTAGATAAACAATGAAATATTTATAGAATTTTTCTATGATCTGTTAGTTGAGCCAAGAGATGTATACTGATTTCAGGTCTTGGAGACCTATATAAAATATTCCGAATCTGTACCCCGAATCTGCATTCCGAAATCTCTGGGTGCACTTGGTGAATCTCTGGGTGAGCAAGTCCGAAACCACTGGGTGGAACCGGGACTTGCTCACCGGCCCAGGCCGAAAACCGATCGGTCAATCAATCGGTAGCAATTATTGATATCGATCAGACGAGAATTGTAATGCATACACAATTTATCTATGGCCTTAAAATTTAAAATGTCTCTGATAGATGATCCGTGGTACTGTTTTTTGCATTAAAATATCATCAATGCCCAAATGCTTCGTGATGCTTCGGCGTCTAGCGCCTTCTATCGATCGATGTAAGTCTATCTTACATCGACCGATAGAAGGCGCTGGACGCCGAAGGCCCTGTCATTCTTTTAATTATAATTTAAAGTGATAAAGACCAATAAACGTTTTACCGAGAGAGATACTTTTGATCTGTCTTGAACTCTTTGAACAGTAACAACTTTTTTCATAAATTACATGAGAAAAGAAGAAGCTTACGGTCAATCACATATATGGTTAATCTGTTCACCACAATCTGCTATTCGTTGCTCCCTTTAGAACGACTAACGTCTCAATGGTATCAACCTTCATTTAACACGACTTTTCCAGCTGTGGAAAAATGATGCTCAGTTTCCCCACTGGATGCCTGCATAGTTCAAAAAGGTCGAGGCAAAGGACCTTCAAATTTCAAACCGAAGAACCTTTTGTCGCATCTGTTTGAAGGAAAAAGTGCAAATTAATAAAAGACGATCATAACCACCCGGTTTGGTTGACTTCGTCTTGCCGGTTGCGTTGGGTCAGAAAATTCCTGACCTGTTCCAACACTGCTATACACCACAAAAACGCACTATATTTGGCTTCTAATTATTGCTTCCAATATTAGAATTCCGATGTAAATGTCATTAATGGAAATATATTCTATAAAATCGATGTATACTCTGAAAGTACTTTTCACGAGCCGTTACATTTTCAAACATGTGTTCTCCATTTATCCTCAAAGTAATTCAATCGCAGAGGATAACCTCGCACTTCGTATATGTAAATTATCAGTTCGTTTTTCCTCAATGTCACACGCGATTGCAGATAAATCCAAGACAAAGCACATGAGATTGAGCATGAGAGACGTATTTAGCTTGAAGCTGTCAAGAAATTTCGCGCTTCATTTACAACAGCCTCCTTTCTGCTGTACAAGCTCCACTGAAAAATTGGCCGCTTTTTCAATGTGGCAATTTCACAATCCTTCATCTTTAGACAGCAGCGGGCTAGCTTGTAACAATTGTCGGCGCGCGGATACAAACAAGGGTGCTCCAGGGAGTAGACAAGTGATTGTCACAAAATAACGAATCTCAACAAGAATTACAAAGCGATAGAAACATCCTTAAACATAAAATCTTCTGCTGTGGAGTATGTAGAGACGGCCAGTGGACATGATAAGTAAACCGGAACAAGGTTAACAGTAGAAATTGATTTGAAGCAGCAAATCTGCTTGAGAACGAAGAAGGAAATCGATTGGGCAAATATTTGCAATAAATGACCTTTTACATCAGGAAGAATAGGCAAAATTCAATATTTATATCGGTGTGCTAATACATGTATTATATTACAGCACTATAGAGGGGACATGCAGATCGAAAAAATAGAGTCGTGGACATGCGTTGTCATGACAGTAGCATTTAAACGATGGCGCCCACAAAATTAGTCTGGTCGTCTCTTCTTCGATTTTACTAGAATGGAAGCATCGGAACATGGAAGCGACAGTGAAATGGAACAATGTGCTGACATAACACCATAGCAATCGAAAACTGAGCAGCCAGTTCAACATCAAACACGTCAAATTGTGTGAATCTTCAGTGACTGTTATCAACCGGATCACACAGCAAAGAGACACAGACAATGTCAAGTTCTACAGAAAAGTTTGTGAACGTTTTTTCGGGTGCGTTCTACCTTTTAAATAATGATCGGAAGGTCGAACATTATAGAGAAAATTTTTGGGCAATGATCTGAATTCTTCGAATCTGAAGGAAACGTGGCGATCGGAGCTTTTTGAAGGTATTCAGAGCAATCCGCTTGCCACACTGTAAATCGCTGGATACGAAAATTACATACAAACAAATACCAAGATCACATACAATTTGAAACTAACATCTGATACGAGATTCTCGTATGTTTACAGGGACCTGGTATGTCTTTCATACCACATCTCACTTACTTTCGTATGTGATTGGCATGTAGCGATACGAACTATTCTATCTATGATTGACTGTTTTACACTGAAACACGAGTTGTTGGTATGCTTTATATACGAGACCCGATGCAAATTCATCCTTATTCGCATGCCTCTGGTATGTATTTGGTATGTGCAGCCTTAAGTCACATAGCAAAAAAATATGTGTATCACATGCTACTGTCAAATAACTTTTTTCATTAACACCAGTCGCGAATATTTTTTGTTTGATAGAGTGATATTTAACTAGATTAGATTTATTGTGAATTATATGCTCCACGAGATTGTCGTCGTTCCTACTTGTCCAGCAACATTAACAGGACATTTAGTTAGCTCTACTTTATGAGCCAAGTTGATAAACATCAGTTCATTCAAACGATATTTTTCTTGCAATCATGTTGACTTATATATCTCAAACATAACTATTTTTGCGTTCATGAATTATAATGTGGTTTTATTTCGGATTGATAATATGTTAATTTTAAAATTGCATAATGCATAATTGTTGATGGTTGAAATCTTGTTGATTATTCATGAAATGCCTTAGACCTACGTGTATTAAAATAGAATTAAGTATTAAAAGTATGACTCTTGAATGTCATTATCTAACTACTTACAGAACAGTAGTAACATTAGTGTGATCTTTATTGACAATAGGATACTTTGGACATGATTTATGCTTTCTATTAACATTATGCTGGTATGGTTTTAGTATGTAAAGCATACCACATTTGAAAAAACATACGAAGAGCATACAAATATATACCAAGAGAATACAGAAATATACCAAACAATATTTTGGTATGCATCCTTCGTATGTGATTGGTATTGAGCGACTTACAGTGCACGCACGACTGTTTTTATATCTCTGTACGGCATTGAAAACTGCTTTGCCCACTTAGTTAATTCCTGCATGTGCCATCGTTGTGAATCAGTTTGCACTTCTAGCAAAGTGACATGCTTTAACAGTCTAATTCTGTGATGGCGCCCTGATAGTGTTTGTCAACAGCTAGATATCGGCTTCTTGTCAATGAACTTTGCAAAAATTCACAGCTATCATAATTTCTCTTTGATTACAAAATCTGAATGATTAGATAGCATACAGTCTACTGCATTGATGATAGAAGTTTCAACAAATGCATATTTCACTTGTTAGAATCTTAGCTGCAGATCGCAACTGAAGGAGCACCTAAGAAAACTTCACTGTCACGGCCTTCTGTGAAGTATAAAACTGTTTCTGCCAAACATCAACGTAGCACTAGCGATTTCAATATATCATTTAGGTGCTTAATTAAAGCAGAAGCAGTTTTCTTTATACACTGCAAATTGTAGACCATTAATATAAAAGGTATTTTTCCTGTTTTTTGACGGTTTACAATTTGCAATGCACCCTACATGACATGCAGGGTCTCCCCAGTCACTTGGAGTCGTGGGTCAAGTGGGTCTTAGTTTAAGTTTGGTTGATCTAGTGTCAACTCAGCCATTTCCTATGCGTATTTCAATCAGATTCAGTTTCAGCGAAGCGAGGACCGCCTGAGATATCTTCTTTATCTACCGGAGAACTGCATGTTCCGGCTGATATAATGTGGATCGCTGATTGCTGCCGATTCGTGCCAGGAAGGTAATCGCCACGCAACTGCCACGGAATGCCCCAACGTTTTGCCAATCAGAGTGTAGCATGAAGGTCACAGCCAATCAGAAGACGGGACTTCTAACTTTCGTGTTCTGTGTTGTTGAATTTTGTTATCAATGTCACGCCACGAATTCGTGACGATATCTGTGGTCAGCAAATTTTCGGTGCAGTCAGGATACCTGGAACTCTAAATTTTTCAGTGTATTCCAATAGCGACTTTGGTTGTCAGAGTACCTATTTGCTAACACTTCAAAATTTTGCGATGACAATGAGACAAATTTGAATGTTGAATCCTATTAATATCTGTCTGGCCGCCATCACGAGCTTCAGCAGGGAACGCGCGCTTGTCGAGATCTGCCTGCTTCCTCTTCTTGTTAAACAACATAAAAGAAAACACTTTGTAAATTGTCTAAAGGAGGCAGATAGAATTTCATGGTGAAAAGGTCATTTTCTATGATAAAGTGAGAAGAGCCAGGTACCTCTGATATGGTATATCTTCAGATTATTCACTCTCTTATGTTCCTGTTATAATCATTCTAACAGCAGCTTTTGATCGGTGAAGCATGGGAAAATGTGGTTGAATGTGGCTAAGATTGAATTAATATATCGTGTCAACTGATGCAAAGTAGCTTGCTAAATTTATATGAATGTGTTAACTCAGCTTCATGGACAAATACACGCATGATATGACATGAGGACAGTCCACGCCAAAAATTGTGGCTCTAGACATAACTTCTCTTAGAATTATGTCATTTTCACTGAAACCGTCAGTCTGTTTCCCATTGGATTGCATGTGTTTTCCTTAGTTTACTGCCTGACTGGAAGAGGAATCGGATAGAACTCGGCAGATTCGCAGTAGCAACATCATTCACACGGTGCTCTACATTAGCAAGAACCATAAAATAAATAACATGAAAATAAAGGTGCGCTACTTCTTGGCCATCAAACATCGATAAGATGGTTGAAAAAACGAGTAACAAAAACATCGTTCAGAATCAATCACTGAAACTTTCGACATGTGGAGCTGATTGCAATGATAAATTGGTTATCAATGAGCATATTTGATGAAAGATTTGACCATGATCTTCAACTGGAGATCTGTGACATTTCACTCAACCAGTGACGATGGTTCCTCTTTCAGAGGTGTTTGGCGGCGAACTATTCAGTAGCCCGACTATCTTTCCGAAGGCAGTGCAAAAGCCGACGCTTCCATTCGGCATAGTGGCGCTAGTCAACGGATAAGCTTGTCATGTACTGTGCACTGTCTGCAAGCCTGCCACCAACATGTAAAGAGGTCTATTACTGTTACAGCAAACGCTTTTGAATTTTGCTACAAATACAGGTAAACCATGGATTGTTTCACTATTTTTCAAAAATGGATGTCAAAACAGACACAATGGATCCGTATGTGATGAGACTTTAACTTGACTTCCTCTACAACGTGATTGCTGTAGGCTCACGTAAAAGTGTTCGCGTAGATTTAGGTTTAATGTTTACTGAAATTAGGGAGCATGTTTCAGGAGAACAAATTGAAAAATATTTAGAATCCAAAGTGTTCCATTATATGTTCCATTTTCCTATTTATAGATAGAATATTGATGCAAATGTGAATGACAAATAAATGGAAAATTTGTTGTAATTATCTCACAGATAATAATTTGCTCAAAATCAATTGGAATTATTACTTACATATTTGCAGCATTGTTATTTTACATGTACCTCTTACCGGAAGGTGTAATTGTGATTCAAAATCCCAGAAAGCAATTTATCCAATAACCAGGGGGTTAATCAAATTATTTTGTTGCATAATCAACAGAAGTTGAAACTGAACATTTTGTGTGGTTAGGAAATAAACGCCAACCATAGCAACCGCTTCCAGGCGACCTCAGATAATCGATCCAATAATTCAATGCCTCCGGCACGGTCTCAATCTCGCCAGTGGGTCGACCTCAGGTAGTTCTGCCCTTTCTCGGGTTGACAGCCTCCCACTGCTTGGTGTCATCCTTAGCAGTGATTTGCGTTGGGACTGTCATGTGCCTAAAGTCATAAAATCAGCCTCGCGCAAAATGTTTATCATTCGCAACTTATACTCTTAAAAAAATTGGTTTCCTGGAAAACCAATTTTGGTTTTTCAGCCTGTCCCGGGGGTGAAACCAAATATGGTTTTCCAGAGAACCAAATGATATTGGTTCTCTGGGAAACCAAAAGTCATCGGTTTTCTGGGAAACCAAAATTGGTTTTTCAGCTTTATATATTGGTTTTCTGGAGAACCAATATTGGTTTCACGAGTGACCCGATATTTGCTTTCTATAAAATATATATACTAATTAATAGGCCTAATATAATAATAGTATAAAATAATATTATTAATTCATTTTTTAATATAATTCTGATATGTTCTAATATATTTACTTCATTCGTACCAATATCATTTTAAAACAACATGCACAAATTGTTGGTTCAGCATAAAATTAGCTCAACAAAGTGTGCAAAAGCATTATTGTGAAAATGTGTCAAAAATGCGTGAATACTCAAATGAGGTATTTTGAAATTTTCAATTTATCTAAAACCATACAGGATTTCTCAGAAAAGCCCCCGAAACGTCAAGAAGTCATTGTTTCTTATTTTTCACTTTTTTTCAAGTCAAGCTTGCATAAAATAATACAAGAAAAACGAGGGACGATGTCTTTAGTCACAAAATTTCCCATGAAGTTGAGACATTTGCTAGTCTTCTCCAAGGTAGTAAATAAAATCACAGATAGGCCTTCCGCAGGATGCACGCCCATCGAATCCGGTGCAGCGCAAAAAAAACCACGTCGTCGAATTTTTCGATGCCAATACTCGTTGCCACTGGAGTGGAACTCGCTACTGAAATAAGGAAAAAAATAATCTCAGAAGGGATATCCTCAATATTAGGACTGTGTTGAAGAAGCATTTAGAGAATTACGGCAATATAGTACGATCTTATTGAAAAGGTGTGTAATAAAACTCAACTATGAAATCAATGTTTGTTGATGCGATAATAATGCCATATAGGCCTACACTGTCATAAATGATATCACATACAGTCGGAGCTCGTTAGTTCGAACACGGATAATTAAGATTTCGGTTAATTAAGATCATACGGCCGTACCATTTTTTGTATCTTTTGCATAGGGTATAAGCTGATGTTTAATTAAGAATTTTGATAATTGAGAGATTGAAAATCTGGAATGCATGGTCTTAATTAACGAGCTTTGACTGTAGTGTAATCAGAAATAATGATAGGCAATAAATTTTTCAGACAAAATTTTGTACACCATTTTGCACGTATAAAACGACGCCATGTGAACCAAGCACCACAAGAAGAGCTTTTCTGTACAACAAGCGGCATGCAAAGTAAATTCGGCTGTTAACAACAAAAGAGAGTTACGCATTATACTATGCAAAATATACTCCTCTACACAGTAAGTGGCATGTTGGGCTTGCACAAAACACGGCGAAATCAAAACTATATAATAAGCATGCAAAAGCAAAATTTTTCATGCAAAATCAGCACGAATTAAACGGCAACAATTATTGTTTACTGCAGCTACTGTAATTTGGCGATGATATATATGTGTACATTAAATGACACTTGTTCTTAACTGAAAGTGCAAATGTAATAAATAAGTAAATAAATTTTATTTATTTATTCCTTGCATTTGCACTTTCAGTTTTGAACAAGTGTCATTGGTATAACTAAGTTTCAAAAATTCATTTATTCATGATTTCCAATGTATGAGGCAAATTGGAAATTCATCAAGGCTAAAATTAAACTTATTAAACTTGTATAAAGCTACAATGTTCAGCAGATAATATAGGACTTCATATATATTCTACAAGGCTATAAGGCTGATATAATTCATCATATTAGTTAGACATAGGGATTTTTAAAAGCTTTGAAAAATGGTCGAACATGAATATGAAATCAGTCGCATACATGTATTGTAAGCGATCTCTACATACATGTAGGCTACAAACAGAGTAGTCACGGTAGTCATGAGATTTAACGACAAAATTGCTAGATGCCCGAATGATTTACAGGGGAATACTCACATGAATACTCATATTCATTCATAATTAAATAAAGTAATTTAAGATTGAATTGTAAAGAGCATTTAAGCATGTCAGCTATACAGTAAATGAAGGACTGTTGGAAACAACTGTTAAAATCTTCTAATATACTCACATTTTGTGTGGATCATATATAATTCCATGCATAGTGCAATGAGGGATAAACGTTGAAAACAGCAAAACAAATTTCACAGTACCACAAGAAATAAGATGACAGCACGTTTAAGTCACTGCACATGACACGGTCACTAGAACAAATGCGTCAATGAAGGAAGAAAATCAGACTCACCTCATTCTTGACGTCATGGCAACGATACAAATGTAGATCCTCGAAACCGATTGTTTTTCGTAAAGAAAGACTTTGCTATCAGTAAATCATTAGCAATTTTATTAATGATTTATTAGTTTGTACATACATCTGTAAAAACTTATCAAAGAAGCATGCTTTCTCTTAAAAGCAAAGTGTCACGTAATCTTTTCCCTTTGGAGAGATTCCGCTCGCTAAATTTAGGCCAAGTCATCGCAGCGAGATAAGAGAGTACGGGGAATTACGATATGTGCAGCAGTGAATGAAAGAGAGTTAACTTTCAGCAGATGATAAAGAAGACACCGGAGTGTTAATAGAGAGAGAGAGATTGATAAAACTCCATAACTGCCCAACATTCAATTCTAAAGTAGAGTTTTTGTGTTTAATGAGCCCATGAAATTTAAATTTCTGGTGTGAAATGAGAATGTGAAATACAAATAGGCTGGAAATAGGTCCTAAACAGCACAACTTTAAACACTTCAAATCATCCTCAAATAATCCATCATTCATATCACTATTGATAGATGAAGATTCCGCGTGGTTAATAATGTAATATAGTTTTTGGGAAATCAGTAGTTCTGCTATCACTAACGTGAATGTCCGTATACAACTCTACACAAACGAGGATCTGTCAATAGATCTCCTTCGACATGCAATAGTACGTAGAAAATCAAATTTGATTTCCACGACACTTAATACCAGGATTCATAAAAAATCAATAGCATTTTCATTAATTGGTTGTAATCATTTGATTGTTGCTGTCAGACGTTGCAATTTTTATTGATTGCCTCTTGCATCAAAATTGATCTGCTGGTTGACCCAACCCAACATAATTGCAAACCGAACTGGTTTTCTGGAGAACCAGTTTGGTTTTCCAGAGAACCGTTTGGTTTTCTGGAAATCCATGTGGTTTTCTGGAGAACCAATTAAAAACCAAAATTTTTTAGAGTGTACGAAGATCAGGATGTCCGAAGGAGTGTGTATTCAACGTCCACATTTCCTGCATCCGCAGCATTTTGCTGTATGCCTTTCCTGCCTTTTGCAACTTCCCAGCTCGAAAAAATTGAGCGGGGGGCCCTTCGGATTGCCGGAATGTCAGTGGACGCCAAGAACGATACCATAAGGACCGCCGGTGACAAGCTATGTGACAACCTGTTCTTACAGATTGCATTCAACGACGCCCATTCCCTCGGCAGCATTTTTCTACCTCGCCCATCAAGATCGAGGTTGAATCTCCCCCATTATGCGGCTTAAAGCACGCTGCAAAAGACTCGGTAGATCCTTCATCAAGTACTGCCCGTAGCCCAATTTTCTTAACATCTTTCTCCTTTTTTTCATGTAATGTGCTCATCGATTAATTTGAGACAATAAAGATAATTCCATTTTATTCTATTCTATAAACAAACCAGGAAGGTAACGTCATAATGCCCGCTGAAAGCTTTACTTGTTCTTGACACGATCATGGAGGATGTGCTTCGCTGGTCTTGGTGATCTTCATGCCGCGTTAGCAGTTCGAAGACTGAGTTCGATTCCCAGCCGCCAAGCCATTTTTCATGGTGATGCCAAGATCAAGGCGCATTGAAAATATCATTTCGACCTTGTGAAAGCCGGAGGCATTGAATTATTAAGCACCAACCACTTTCATGTGACACCTATTTTAAAATCTCACTTGCCTTATTTAAAAAAGGCGAACCGATGGACTTCAGACTAGTCAAGGGATCGGGTACCAACTCCGATAGACTGTCTCGACTGCCACTGCCGTCACTCTTGACTGTAACATGAGAATTGTAGAGCAATTAAAGAGGTAACAAATTTTCATTAGCTTCCATACGAGATTGGAAAACCTTTTGGAATTGATTTTGAAAAGAATAGAAGCAACAAGAGAAGCTTGTGAAAAACTATCCTGTGGGAAGAGGAGACGTTTGAATTGTGTCTCTAGTCAATTGTTTTCTCCAGGAGATCTCTATTAAGCTGTATCTCAGACGCATTATTCAATCCATTCAAAAATTGAGATCTATGACGGCATGTAGAAGAAGTAAATGTCGACAAAATACTCAGATATTAAAGAACAGACTTTCCCTCTCAATAAAATGAGCAAAAACGGCGTCTTGGATTACGACAATAGACCTGTCGCTCTTGTCGGTCTATTTGAAAGCACAATGTAAAGAAAATTAACGAGAGGATTATTTCGGAATATTTTTAGAGTAACATGCAGCTTAGTAGTTGACTAGCTGGCGAGAAATTGTTCTTCATCAGAAATTCAGAGACTTGGTTTTATGGAAAGTTGTTGTGAATCCTCTCCATTCTGCTGCCACTCTCAGGATGTACTTTTGTGAAAACATCGATGAATGACGCCAGAAAGGTAGTATCGAACACGATAGAAGGTTTCAACTTACACTTCAGAGTTTTTGATGTTTGATTAGTCTATTGAAAGCATGTACTTAAGTATTAGAGAGATGCTGGGGCATCAGGAGGTCTCAGAAGGGTATGAGAAAGATGCTGAGGCGTCAGAAGGCATCAGAAAAGTATCAGAATGATGGTGAGGCATCAGGAGGTCTCAGAAGGGTATGGGAAAGATGCTGAGGCGTTAGAAGGCATCAGAAAAGTATCAGAGAGATGCTGGGGCATCAGGAGGTCTCAGAAGGGTATGAGAAAGATGCTGAGGCGTCAGAAGACATCAGAAAAGTATTAGAATGATGCTGAGGCATCAGGAGGTCTCAGAAGGGTATGAGAAAGATGCTGAGGCGTCAGAAGACATCAGAAAAGTATCAGAATGATGCTGAGGCATCGGAAGGCATCAGAAAAGTATCAGAATGATGCTGAGGCATCAGGAGGTCTCAGAAGGGTATGAGAAGGATGCTGAGGCGTCAGAGGGCACATAAAAGTATCAGAGGGCATCACAAGAGTATGAGAAAGATACTGACGTCACATGTGTATTATCTCATACAGATTCCCATACAGACCCCACATAGATTAACCATGCAGCTGCAATCTTTTTATGCTTTTTCTTTGAGAATTCGGCTGTGAAATTCGAGCAACTTCTGTTAGTTTCTCTTTACTACACCTTAATGTGGCTTTATTAAATCTGCAGTTTTATTATAGCTTTAATTTCACTTCAATTTTTCCTGATGACACTTATTCACCAAGGCAGAGTCATGGCGTCAAAATAAAAAGCTGCTCGAATAGTCCATGCGTCAGTGGGCAAGTCCTTGCACTAGAAAACTGCGACCACAGGCTGGAATGCAGCTGCTACTGCGATATTGACAATTTACACGTATTTGTCATTGACATGTCATCTGACAAATGTGGCTTCGAAGCAATCCACATCTCTTTTCAGAAACCGTCCTTGAATACTGAAATCCTTGAAACTGACTCCCTCACGTTGAAATTAAGACAAAGTTTAGGTGTTTGTTTTCCTTCGTCTTTAGGGCCTTTTGGTTTGTTGTTATTCCTATGCAATTTACTGAACCCTACTTTCATTGGTGGGTAACGCGTGGCCAGCCACTGCTCCTCATATTTAAAGTGGCCCGCGGACATTGTTTGAATCGATGATGGGAAAATGACTCACTCCGACTTCGACCTTTGGAGGTGCATCTAAGGATGAGTGATCCTCTTTAAATTTGCAAAACCATTAATTAACAACTAAATGAGCAATATGATGGCACAAAAAACAAAAATTCTCATTCCAATGATCCAACCATGCTCCTTTCGTAATGAATGTCTTCTCGTATAAGCGCAAAATGGTCATCACCTGCACGAGTTTATGCTAAGCCACATAGTATAAATTCGATGCCCTGCTGAGCATGTCTCTCTACGTAATAAACCACGCCTCAATGAACCTAGAAAGAGGCTATATTAATTATACTTTGACTACGAATGGAGGAATCCAACCTCAAGATTTTGACAGGCCCATATTTTTTCATCTATTCTTGCTGAATTTCAATTGTATACAACTACACTAATATACATTTCGTATACTCGATTGGCATTAGCACACTACTACCATTTGTGGAGACTTTGCACGGTTTTTGAAAGCCGTACACATTTGAGTGACGTATGTGCACGTATGTACATGTAGCATGATCAGAAATTGTAGCAAAATCAATTTCATCTTGTCCGATTTTCATTTTTAATAGTTGCACTTCACTTACAGACCGTTGTCTTTTGATGAAATAAGCTAATGTCTTTCAAATCACCAAAAAGTCAAATTACCGTTTAATTACACAAAGAAAAGCTTCCAGGCATATTCGCTCTTCAATACTCACATGAATTGTAGAAAGTAAATCACAATTCCTTAATATCAAGCAAATTAGTTGCGTAACAATACTGCTGTAGACATTTCCATGTAAAATTTTGTTATGTAATACGACCAGCACTGGATGTGCACGTACGTGCGGTACACTTAGAAGTGCGGAATAAAATAACATTAAGCCTCTACTACTGCCTTTTGAAATTGGTGGCCCACTATCCCAACTTGGTTGCCCAACACTGCCCTACTTCGTACTTTAAATGTCCGGGGGCTTAGGCATTCTCCTCTGATTTTAATGTTCATGATGAACTCGCTCCCAAACTTTCCACATTATTGACGCATGCGCGCGGGTTATCATTGTACCAACTTGGTCATCCTCTTGATAAATAGCTGTTAAAATTCTGATCCAAACTTTAGAAGTATGAGAATCTGTATTAAATGAAATTTATTGGTTACGCTAAATTACATCGCTACCAACTCCATCAGGCATCTGACTTTCGCATGCTATTCATTGTTCCAGTGAACTTTTAATAGAACACAAATCGTTTGATGTCCATCAGATGCAATTCCATGATCAAAATCAAATGAACATCCAGTCAGATCATAAACCTTTTCAAAAGATATTGTCAGTATTTCATATTGCCTGCAAACTATTTGAATTTTCCATTGCTTGTATTTCTCGAATAACGTCTCTGATATCAATTGAGCGCACTTGTCACTCATTGTAATCAAATACACGAGTCCTTGTGAGGTTTGGTGACATGTGATAACTCCATCTAGCTTTCGTTTATCAGTTTGATGCGCATGTCCACTAACCAGGGACTCATTTGCTTCCTCGGCAGCGGAAAATATCGCAAAATTGATCTAGTTTTTCGGTGAAGAAAATTGCTGAATAATGATTCAGCTGTCAAACTGTTTCGCTCAGTCATCAACCCAGAGGCTTCATTTTTTAGCGAAAAAGTACTTGCAGTGACAGTTCCACTCAATAATTGCCATAAATGCACAATTTCGGCTTTTCTGACAGTGAAATATGATAATCACTCACTTTTGTCTGTGCGAACTTAAATTTAGGTACTTTCGAATCTACATGAGAAAATAAAAATGTAACGGGCTAAGTTTCAACTCCAAATGTACATGTACATTCAGTTATTTGCTCATCAAAATTCAGAAGAGAATTACGACGGCTGATTGTATCTGAAATTTGGTAATTTAGATGATTGTGATTCGGCAACGGTTAGATCTAGAATACTAAAATCAAAGAAAATCACAGAGAAACGATTACCTTCGAGTATCTCGGACGATGATGCCACTATATCTTGGGAAAAATCTGCGACTGATTTGTGTCTTCAAGTGACATTATGAGAGAATATTACAGATTCCCGTTAACCGTTAGGTGCATTTGCCCCATCCATACAGGGGGAGAATCAAGAACGCCTGACGGATCTTTGTTATGGTCATCTAATGACCGAACTGTTGGGATTTCATGACTTTTCGACTTCTACTTCAAAATTCTTTAGATCTAGTGTAATATAAAGTATTTCGAAAAATACTCGTTAAGTCATCGTGAGGCTGATTTTTTCCACTTTCCTTCAATAATTCTCAGGTATGCAGCAACATAGAGATGCACGCCGCTGAAATTGAATATAAAAGTTCAACCGCCTTTTGTGGTAGCATATTTATTTCAAACCCTCTGTGGCAGCGTATAACTTTCTTCAAAGTTGCTTTGGATGATTACTCGCAGGATGAATTTTGACAACAAAGGTCTGTCGCAGTCCATTGAATATCTGAAGAGAATGACAAATATCCAGTCAATACAAGACACCAACAAACACCCTTGATTGCCCGACCGACCGCACTCGCCCGACCTAGGAATCGAGCCGACGTTCGCGGTTATTGTCAATAAAAATATGATTATAAGCTGTCGATATCACTTAGAGATGACGTCTGCCTTCACTCGCATTCCTTTTGAACCGTCAGCGTAGCCTAGTGAGGGAGGTGCGAGCTCGTCTCCACCGCGGACTTCGGTTTGATTCTAGTCGGGCGAGTGCGGTCGGGGAATCAAGGGTGTTGGTGTCTTGTATTGACTTAATATCTGTCATTCTCTTCAGGATGAATTTTATAAATGAATTTCATGCTACTTTTGTGATGCACGTAGGCGGCTTGACTTTGAACCATGCTTTCGTGTTTCGGCTGAAAAACTTCGCTTCGTGTCGAGGGCAAATTTCTATGACTACAGACCTTTAGTTTGAATCTTCTCTTAACTCTGAACAGCCTGTCATTACCAAGTCAAGAAGACTGTACCCTGTACGCCTTGACCGAGACATTCAGGGTACAGCTATTAAAAGACGGCGGCGGCTAAGCCAGAATGCAGTCATACAACATTAGCGCCTTACCTGTCGTCAACCAAGCATTATGCATGGTGAAATTTCACCAAATAGAATCTGCACTTCATGCACCTGCTTGGTACAGACCCCTGTGACTTAGGGTAAGTCGGGGTTATATGGACACTTTTTCTTTAGAGACATCGCCTGACGAAACTACTGCAGCTGGAGCGCTATTTTTTTTTCATGAGAATGAATTTTTGTATTAGCTAGGCAATCTGTATCATTTCAACTCGAATCTAAGTCTAAATGAAGCTTTTTCGACACCTTAGAAAAGAGTACAATTTTTTAGCGAAAAAAAACAGTCGGGGTTATATGGACACCAATCAAAGTAGGTGTATATATCTAAAACAAATGAACTAAAACTCCAGACAAAGTACCTAGCTGGTACAATTTATCAACAAACGTTAATTCATAACTGTTTTAGCGAACATTTGTAGCATGAAGCCGAACCAAAGCACGATTCACAACACCAGAGGTCGCAGAGCCCACATTTGAACCAATCTTCGGTTGCATATTCCCATTCAGCTTCACAGCAGCAACAAACTTGATCTTCCACTTCTTTTGACTTTTGTCCGACTGCTCTTGACTTCTTCGGACGTGATGCTACTATGGAAGAGTCCTGTACAACTGAACACTGAGCAATTGAGCTGCATGTGCAAGGTAGATCGTTGGGAGATTGCCTGTCATTTGCTGAATCTGTTTCTCGAGCTGTCGGAGTTCTCTTGCGACCAAATCTCATTTTGACTGTGAGTTTGTGAGCTCTGTTATCAGGTGAAGTCAAATGAAGATTGTGGTGACGCTCATGCACTGGGTTCATTATTTTCTTGGGACTGTGGATGACATTTCTTACCACTGATGGCGCAGAATCAGCACTTCAAATCGAGCCTGATGTTTTCAGAGTTGTCTTGCACGAATTGAGCTCTTCTTCATTTTCTCTGTTCGATTTGAAGGACTGATAGATCGCAAATTCTTGGTCTCGAACTGTATTTTTCAATGGAAATATTCCACAGTGAGTGAAAGCTTCAACAACGAGTCCTTGCTTCTCTTGTAGACCTTTGAAAACTTTGCAAAATAGAGTAGCAAAATCTTCAGTTGTAATAGCGACACCACAATTGTTCAGAAATTTTTCAAGTGCTTGACACCATGCTCGTTTCAATACAGCGTTGAAGTGTGTGTCAGGAGGTTGGAGCCGATGGCTTGTATGCGGTGGAATACAGATCAGCTCAATCCCGTGTTCAGTGCAGTAATCTATGCCGTTGAGAGAGGCATGCGATACATGTCCATCTAAAATGAGAATGCATTTCTTTCCGTCGATCATAGGCATCATATCAAAACACTCTATATAAGCCAAACTAATGATTAGATCATGTTATCAATTGTTGTGTTCATTCTAACCTTTTGTAGATGACTTTAACATTAAAGTGTCAAGAGTGTCCATATAACCCCGACTCGAAAAATATATTTAATATCATCGTAAAATTTTCAGCATTCTCCAAACTTCAAATTAAGCAATATCTATCTCATATAGACACAGGTAAGTAATCTAGAAAGTATAAATGATTGCCGCTAGGCTTTTAGTTTGTCGTACAGTCAATGTCAAACTTCTCAGCCAGATTAAGAATATTTTTTTACCAGTCTACCAACTAAAATTTAGTAATCTAAATATAATAGATATGACTTAAATCGATCCTTTTTGCAAAGTTTAGATCATTATCTTTAAAATGAAAGTCGTTTTAGAAAGTTTCATGAATGACTTCCTATAATTTAATGTCGCTGAAAATGTGATCGAAAAGTGTCCATATAGCCCCATGTCCATATAACCCCGACTTACCCTATTGCTTGATGATTTCAGGTGTTAATGGAAGCAAAAAGATATTTTATCTTGTGATAAAATCAGACAACTTTTAATGTCTCTCTTTCTCTATAGAATTCTCTTGGTATGAAGTTGAATCCTTAGTTAAAGTAAAATGCTTGGCAATGGTTGACATTTCAGAAGATTCCTACTTCAGCATATAATGATTATCTTTCCTCGTCTTTCTAACTAACCTCTTTTGTCGTTGTGATGATGATGAAAAAGGTCGACATTTTTGCAAACAAAACCGACGAGAATTTAATTAGAATTGGGAATATTTCATTTCCTGATTTGTAGCTGAAGCCTGGGTGTGTAATTATGGCAAAAGAAAGCACAGAAATTCCTCTGCATTCTTTGCTGTTGAATGAGCTTAAACCACATGATAAGGAATTTCTCAGCAATTCCCTTCAAATTCTTATTACATACGTCTTCGAGTTCACAGCATGAAGAATTTCATCAGCGGCTTTTGAATTCATGTATGAAGTTCGACAGTTAATGAAGAATTTAAATCAGAACATTTCGGCATCGTTACAAATATAATCATTTGGATTTCCCCGCTTTGATTTTGTAAATTCGATTTCAGGACATTTTAAAAGTCTTTCTAGAATAAGTACATTGCAGTAGGAATCCTAGAAAGACGCATGGAGGTCACATTTTAGCAAACAGGTGTGTCTCCCCTGCCTTTGCATTGTAAAGACAATATATTACCTTTGTAAGCTTTCACAACTGTCCCCTATACACAAAGCAATGAACTTGCGACATCTGATTCACTGTAAGAATTTGCTATGACCATAGAGGTAGGATTGCAGGATGTCGATGCTATTTTATTATTCAAGGGGACAATGTGAATCAAATAGGAACCAGACTGTACTCTTCGGCAAAAATCACATCCGTTTGTGCTTCCCCTACCAAATTGAGTATTTAAGTATAAAGCCATAACTTGTTCTATGATGAGTTTGTCTATCACGCGTTCCTCCTATCCGTGATGCTTGGGAGAATGCACGTGATTGAAAGCATTAAGTTTCTAATGAAATTTAATCGATGTGTTGGCCGCCGCATAAGGAGACTATAGCTAGATCTAAATGTGTTTAGCTTCATGGACAATGATGCATGAACACATCACTGAATTATCTGAAGAACTTCTCGAAGACTTCAATCTGCCTTCCATTGGATTTGCATGTGTTTTTTCTCTGATCCTGTCTGACAAGAAGAGGAACCAGGTAGAACTCGGCAGACGCGCAGATTCGTGGTAGCCAAAGGGTGAGCATCATGACCATGATCATGATCACGATCAGGACAGGTTTTGGATCGCGTGATTCGTTTGCATGTGCACGAGACCATCCTGTCATGTAAGTATTGTCTAGTTATAAGAATATGCATAGATTTCTTCACATCATGCACCTTTCGTATTCAAATTCGGGAACCATCTTAGCAGTGGTCAGTATGACATGTTGAACAATTTAAGTAAAACTTATGAAAAATTGCTGATGACATATAATGACGAGACTATGGCACATGGCTCTATTATCTCTTGCTGAGAGAGGAAACAAATGAAACAAATGAGAGAGGATAGCTCGCAATGATAATCACATTGCATGCAAGTTATTTCCATTCTCCCATACCCTCGCATCGAAACTCACTGACTTTGAAGAAGGCAATGGCCAGGACGAAACGATTTGATAACTCCTTTATTGGATTTTGTTAAATGTATTCCTTTATTTCCTTTTAATGCATTCGGTCTGAAATTTTTATGATCCATATTGCAGTGCATCCAAATGGATGCCAATACAGATCGTTTATTATTAGTATTGTTAAGTCGTGCTCTATGTAGTGATGGATTCTGGAAAAGTCTGTTATGTGGAAAATGACAATTGCATCCTCACATTTTCTTTCTCGATATTTCCAATTCCTTGAACCGATAATTTACTGCAATTTCCATGTGCAAATATTTCCACTATTTTATCCAACACCTCGTTCGAATACTTGGCTTCCAATCGGTGTCAAAATTGCTCGAATGCTACACATTGAGTTTAATATTTTTAAATCAAATATTTCTAATGACAGACTTCGATTTCAAATAATAAAGAATGAAAGAAATTCGTGATACTCATCAGATGAGAATGCCTGTCAACACCAGGAATGTGACGAATTCGTTTCTGTGAATAATTGATGCATGAATAAGGAATTGTTTCAGATTCCAATGATTTTGATGCGTCAAATTGATTATAAAGAATTTATGAATGTGTGCCTCATGTCATTGCTTCTTTGGAGAGGTGTAATTTGAAATAGATGAAATTTAAGACAAATAGAAATCACATTTTTTCCATTCAGCAGATGTGTGAAGAGCTATCAGTCCGAATGCTGTATCACAGAATGAAATGTAAGAATAATGATTGATTTTGATCATCTAGAGAAAGCAAAATATTATGATACTCACGATTCTGTTCAAAAATGCAAGTACGTGTATGTTCTGTTGCCATTGTTCATCAAAAGGAAATCGAAATTTTAAGTCAACATTACAAGAAGTATCCGATATGCGTGGCAAAAGACGAAGGCAACACAGTGCTCCAATAGGAAGGTCATTGAATGAAAGATACACGTAATATCAATAATTCGAGCTAAGCATTAGCGGTCCATAGAAATGATTAATATCGAAAGTGTGATTCTTCTTCTTCCAATAGCAACGGATAGCATGGACTTCAAATGACACCTAGGAGAATAATCTGATATGTGATTCCATCCAGAAAAGTTCTTATGGAACCGCTCGGTAGTAGTTATATTGGCAATCTTTGTGTAAGCAATTGTGCCAAATTAGTTAGCAACAACCATAAAACCCATTGAGTTCAATATCAATTCACCAATCTTAGAATTTCATCATGATATTTGACATCTCAGTTATCCAACACACATTGGGACTGCGGCAACATGTCTACAAAATGTAGAGTTAAATCTGAATCGTTAAAATAAAAAAAAAACAGATCGTTATGTTCTATTGTTTTAGTTGCTTCTCGTATTTCAACAATTTGAGCTGATTCGTTTCAATTGAAAAGCCTGCTACATGAACCGACATACATGTACGTATTAGAAGTTGAGTGCCTCTAATGTCGACGGATGTCGAAGTAAGTTTATTGTTCCGTCTGTCTATATCATACTACTGATTCCTGTCGGCAGCAATCCAATTTCTTGAACTTTCGTATCTGCCTCTGTATAGCAATTCGTGGTACAGTAAGATTATTGATTCACACTGCACGTGATTTGTACTCCCTATGTAAATAAAGCATCATAGGGGAGAGTGAAGGCGGGTTCACACTAGCACGATAACGATAACGATAAAACAATAGCAACCGCTTCCAGGCGACCTCGGATAATCGATCTAATCATTCAATGCCTCCTGCTTTCACGAGGTTGAAATGATATTTCAATTCACTTTGCTCTTGACACGATCGTGGAGGGTGTGCTTTGCTGGTCTTGGTGATCTTCATGCCACGTTAGCAGTTCGAAGACTGGGTCCATAGAAATAGATTGTTTAACTGAAGTTGACTAGAATGGAAATTGACTCAAGGTCGTGGCACCGCCGGGGGAACTAAGTTGGGGCATGAATGACCAATGAAAAGCTTTGATTTACACATGTGACTGATTCTGACCCAATGATACAGCCGTTGACAAGTGTATCTACGTGAAAATTCGTGCGATTTATGTGCCACTATTGTGTATTGCATGAAGCTTAACCTCCGTTCTAGAGGTTTTATTATTGTCGATTTCTATGACTGGGTCCGATTCCCAGCCGGCAAGCCATTTTTCATGGTGGTACCAGGAGCAAGGCGCATTGAAATATCATTTCGACCTCGTGAAAGCGGGAGGCATTAAATTATTAGATAACGATAAAATCGTGACGATATTTCATTCATCGTTCAGCTCCGCTGTTTACATTGTAAATTTCATCGTGGAGAAAATCGAGCTAATGTGAACAGCAGCTATGTTGCACATGCAGAGCGATTTTATTTCAATTTATCATCATAGTTATCGTTATCGGTCTAATGTGAACGCGCTTTAATGTTGATAAACTAGGATCTAAAGTATAGTTTACGAAAATTGAAGCACATGAAAAGCGCGCCTAAAAACATAAAACACTCAATCGCTCATTTTCAACCATCACAAATAACCAAGGTTTTAAGATAATGTATAAAACACATTACAAATCTATAATGTCAACTGCACTCCGTCAAGAAACAGTTAAAAGGACCGCTAAACTTCTTATAAAATATCCGAAAATATCTGACAAAACTGATTACCAACTATTTGATGATTGATGATGTAAGAGTTAAAATGCGCTAATAATAGAAAAAATTCCCACATCTAGGAATACTTTCCTCTCAAAGTGTAGTGAAGAGTAGCATTAGATGTAGTTTTAGCATTTGATCTGTACAGATGTTCACTTGTATATTTACTATCTACAGTTTGCAGTGCATTTTTTGAAAAACGTATGAGAATTGTTTTTCATTCTCTTGATAAATAACCGTTTCGTTGTTACAAGAATTTTTTTAGAAAAATTCAGAACTCTGTAATTTGTAATTGTGCGCTCTGTCAACCCTATTGCACCCCGACGAGGAACTTTTGAAGCCTCAACACATCTTTTGATGTTGCTTCTACTTTTCTGTGACTTAGTTTCAACGTATTGCTGACAGCCAATCGAAATTCTATCAAATCTTCAGCATGTGATGATTATCTTTCCTCTTCTATCTAACTACCCTCTTTTGTCGTTGTGATGATGATGAAAAAAGTCGACACTTTTTGCAAACAAAATTTTTGAAAATCGAGAACTTTTTTCAATTTCTTTCAAAATTAAGCATCATAATTATTTAGAATTATCTGCAGACCATCGACAAAGTACCAATGAAGTTATAATGCATATGTTCGTTCATCAATGAATGCATCTGCGTGGCTGTTGTAGGAATAATGGCAATATCACATATATTCACTACTCACAACAGATTTAAAAGTAGTACTTTCAGTTTCATGCTACAAATAGTAGATCTCATGACATAAGACTGACAGGTTGTCATGGACAACAGTATTTTTGGTTCATTTATTCATTGGATGTCCAGTTGCTGTGATTTGTATGCACGATACGTTACTGAGACAATATGGAAATAGCATGTATTTTCAATTTCAATATTTCTTAACCCATTTTAGGCCGCCTATGTAAATATCGGCAAATTTTCTATAAAAAAGGTGGCAAGTATTTCGGAATGTTATAATTAAGAATAATATATGATGACCAGTTCATTACAATAACCCTATCTTAGAAATTTAAGCCGTAACGATTTCGCTACGATGGCGTCATATGATGTTAAGATATACAAAAGCATGTTTTTTTCAAATGCAGCTTATGAATTACTCCAAGCAATTCCTGCCGAAGTAATGAGTCATAGCTTCAGCAGGAAAGCTCTCCATCATATTTCAGAGGTATTTGTCGATACTGTGAATCAGAAAATTTAATCGAAGACCTGCTTTATACTACTTGTCGTTGCTGTTTGCTGTGAAGTCGTTATCGTTGAAATGAGAACAAGTTTTCATATTTCGAAATTCATGTCGAGAAATTGATTCTCTTTCTGCATCGACCCCAAATTCATGGTAGAGTTGGAAACGCCTCGGTCATTCGGAATGTCCACATAAATAAATAACATCAAGAAATGAACGCATTTGAGATTGTTTAGTATTATGTAGGCCTAAACAATTCTTTTGTCCCGGGTAGTCACTGGTTTCTGCCGTTGAGGTCGATAAGACCATGAGCATGCGTATGATACTTGTCATCTCATAAAGATTCTTGCCTTAAAATGCATCCAGAGAATGTTTGTCCTATCTGCGCAGATGGAAATTACCGATATTTGCCATTATGTTGACTGCTTTTTCTGTTTACTGAAATGATCACTCAAATCATCTTTCGTTGCGATCTCACACTGCCTTACGATGTCACTAACCTCTGAGATATCGTTTGAGAGACTTACCTCTGAGACACATAAACTCATCATCGTCTCAAAACTCTGATGAAGCATTTACTTATGGAGGTTTTGTGGCAACATTCATATACCGTGATCGTCGGCATTAGGCCTATTGCATATTTCAGTAACTTCTTTATCCATAGTTAGCAACAGCTTGGGTATTGTCTTCAGATAATCAAGCTAAGCCTTTATAGATATTTTAAACCAGTTTGGGCCATCTCGAGCCTCTGGCGTGCCCTTGTAGGGAGAGACGCATCGTCTACAGCTAAAGAAGTTTTGGATTGAAATTTCTCGAGTCGGAGGACATCTTTGTATTCTATGCCCAGGCGAACTGGCACCCTGCAATGTTTATGATCAAGCTGTAAGAGGAAATGCTTCAGATTTGATCTCTCTTTGACTTGCTTCCGTCATGAGCCAACAAGTCTAATGTTGAGGAAATTACTATGGCAATTGACTTCGGTTGGTTTTGTGACGGGAAAGCCATAGACTATAAATAGCAACAAGCATTACAGACTCATAGAATACACTAAGAATGCAATATTCCAATGAAATTGTTCGTTTTTAGTATTCAACGAACATTAGCTTCAAAGAAAATTGATAGTATTCACCAACATTTGCTTCATTTATATTGTTGCTGTATTTAACAGTTGTATATCATGTTACGCCAGTGCAACTAAAACGTTACGGTTCAAAAAAATTGCGTGCCATGTCATGAATGAATATCCGAGCAAGTATTGATTGCTATTTTCGGTATTTGATGGATAATGAGATCACGCAAATGACATTGACAGTAAATTACATGGGGACGTTCATACAATGAGCCTTTCAGTTTATTAGCAGATTTTAAGCCCATTTTTTGTCTAATTTCGTGATAAAATATAAGCACTAAAAAGTGATAAATTTTGAATTGGCGATTGTTTACCTGAAAATATGTGATAAATAATGCATGGTAAGCAAATTGTATCATATGTCGCAAGCTGGAGAAGACAGCAGATTCCGAAAAGTGCTGTAACGAAAACGTTACACTGGCGCTAAATGCGTTTCTTAAAAGTAGTACCTTCAGTTTCATGCTTCAAATAATACAGATTGTTTCATAAAAAATGGATCACCCTTAAACATCGCCTTAACTTCAACTTTGTCTAACTCCGCCAAACTTGAACGAATTTCCCTGAAATTTGGAAGATATGTCAGTTGTGCTTACTAATATCATTGTTAGAAATTTTAAGCATGAATATTGAGTTGTTTTCCTGTTATAGATAAAAAAGTAGTAGATAATTTGATCTTCATTTAGCAATGTTACACAAAATCATACCTCACTCTTATAAAATTACATTTGTTTCCTTTGTTATGTAATATGTTGTTCTACAAGCCAAAAGCTATCAAGCAAAACAAAAATAGAGAAAATCGGTCAATCAGAGCCAGTATAGCACCATTATTCATCAACAATAATGTAACTGCTACATGTGATTAACTGGACTTCATGTTCCATAGCTTCCTGACTTCGTTGCGGTGGTGCTGGCAGCACTCTTGATTGCTTTCAGCTAGAAATCTATCTCTTACCGGTTGAAAACAATACAAAGCACAAATGAACAATAACGAGATCGCATTCACAAAAGGCAAAGTGTCAGGGTTTTCTTTGCGAGCTACAAGCAAGCGACTAAATGTCCCTTACACAAATGTGCATCGATGGCATAATGATGATTTTCGACTCTGTCGTAAAGAGGGCTCTGGCCGTCCACGCAAAACATCCAAACGTAGAGACCGCCTAATTTTGAGATTTGTTAAAGTTGATCCAGTCTCTCGTTAACTGAGATGGCTGCACTAGACTCGTCTATTTCGAAGTCCACTATTCGTAGAAGACTTATTGAGTCGAATTTCAAGAGCTGTAAGAGGCCCTCTCAGATCGAATTATCAGCTCAGCATACAAAAAGGCGTCTCAGATGGGCAATGAGTCATTGTCACTGGCGAAATCAATAGGATCGGGTTGTCTGGTCTGATGAGGCATCAGTCCGTCTGAAGGATAGTGATGGTCGATTGAGATTATGGATAAAATCTGATCAGGAAATTCCGAGACATTTACATCGTCCCCGGGTAAAAGGTGGTGCGACTCTACTGATTTGGGCTGGCATTTGGACCAATGGCCGCTCTGAACTTCACATACAGCAAGGAACCATGAATTCTGAACGCTATGTGAATGTTTTACGAATGAACATTGGCCAAATGACAGATCAACTTGGTGATCCATCGACTTGGTTATTTATGGATGATAATGCTACGTGTCACAGGAGTAGTAGAGTCAACTTATGCAAGTCTCAATTAGGGCTTAGGACATTATCTTGGCCAGCTCGTTCTCCTGATCTGAATCCCATAGAAAATGTATGGAGTATTCTAAAACGTAACGTTCGTCGTTCACTGCTACCTACAGATGGCGTATCACAACTTACGTCACTGTTGAAAAGAGAGAGGAGAAAGTTAGATCAGTCAAAAATCAACGATATCATCGAATCAATGCCTAAACGAATTGGTAATGTCATTGACAATAAGGGTAGGGTCACAAAATATTAGCTTCTTAAGAACCGTTACTGCATCATAGCTCATCAGATTATATAAGGACATTTAAATATATTAGGGACATGAAATAACATGAAAAATGCTTTCTGTATCATACTTATGTTTTATTTAGTCAAATTTTAGGATGATCCACTTTTTATGAAACGGACTGTAGATCGCATGACATAAGACTAACAGGTTGTCATGGACAACAGTATTTTTGGTTCATTTATTCATTGGATGTCCAGTTGCTGTGATTTGTATGCACGATACGTTACTGAGACAGTATGAAAATAGCATGTATTTTCAATTTCAATATCTCTTTCTGAGTTGTATTTAATACAGCTTAATCTTACTACAACTAAATATACTCCGTGCTGGTTGGCGGCTGGCGTCATCAAAACCGGCCAGTCGGGGATGGAGCGGTGTCTGGTGTCTCTGCACCGGTTGGTTAAGGTTTTGATCGGCATATATCATATATCTATATCACGCCTCTACAAGAAAGCGGTGAACGAATTCTAAGTTCCAATAAAATAAAAGTTTTTCTAGTTATAAAAGCTCTATACAATTGATCACTGATTGAGTGCTGATGTTACCGGATGTTTTGTCTGCGACGAACAAACTTGATTTAAATTGATTCACTGAAATGAGTGTTACTTCTTCACTTCCATGGGAATTCTAGTGATTTGCGACGTGAATTGGGAACTCTCTCTACTACAGTTTACATTGATGATCAAGAGCTTACGTATAAGAGTCTGGAACAATGAGCTCTCCAATGTTGTTATCAAATTTTCATTTCAGTGAGTGTCCCAAGACCGAGCGGGAGTGTTGCTGAACCTACAATCAAAATTTATCGCATGCAGTCACCTTATCAAGCAGTTATTCACGATCCACTGTCAAATGTTCTGATAGTAGGCCCTTGGTTGCATTTAAATCCATTACTCATTGCATCTCTGAGCTCAATGTGTCATGTAAACTATCCTATTTAGTGAAATTATTCAAGATCTGGAATAACATGATGAATGAGTGACATAGCAGGCTAGAATACATGATTCTAGAAACTTTATTTGAGATACAGTAAGGCTTGAACTGCATGTATAAGTTGCTGGTCATCATTTTTTAGCTGTTTAACCCTTAGAGACTGGGGGGTGGTCCAGTGGACCCCTTGGCCTATCTACCATACTGCTACTGATTCAATTGAAATGAAATAGCAGCCGATTCATTGTCAAAAATGATGATTTTACATGGCATGAGCGGTTGCAATATCCTCAGCACAAAAAACAGAATGGAAAAATATGGCTTCAGGGTCCACTGGACCCCCTCAGGTCTCTGGGGGTTAAAGAACAGTTCGCAATACCCTATTTATATCACAAATCATGCGTGTAGATGCTCTCAAATTTTGTTACATTTGCATTCTCTTAGTGCCGTAATGATTGATGAAGCAATTTATTTTAGATTGAATGCCGTCAACGGTCGACATGGGTGCAATTAAATTAACTGGCCGGCCGGCGGCCGGATCCAACTCTGCCGCACACTGTCTTCAGTAGTTTCCACGTCACAGCTGATCAAAGCGAATCGTTTATAAAAGACATCTACCATCAGTTTCCAACAAATCAATAGTTTTTTCATCGGAGTATAAAAACTCGTGACTGCCATTTGCAATAACAAGATGGCCGAGTTGGGGAAAAACTGGAACGGCCCAAACTGGAACAAACATGCAACTGGAACCACCATTGAAATGAGGATGCGTCTATTGTGTTGTGCGGTTGTCATGGCAACACTAAAATCAGAGCAGGGCTCAAAGCAATCTGGATAAAGTATAGGGTTACAAAGTCTATGGGGTAATTTATCTAAGTTGATTGATACCTGTTCTATGAGGAGCGCACGTATCGCCCTTTAGAGAGACAGTCGGATACTGGGACAATAAACATTGCCGCAAGCGTGACCACTGTATGGAAAAGCAAGATCTGAGCAGAAGGCTGAAAAAAAGCAAAAGCCCTTGCTTGGCGCGACAGCCCTCCATGCACTTCGAAAAAGAAGGTAAAGTAGATGACTGAATCATTTGAACTGCGGCTATGGAGGAGATTGTTTCGGGTTAGTTAGAGAGACCGACGAACAAATGAGTGGGTGAGGACGCGGACAGGCGTTAAAGAAGTTCATGTCCTGCTGCAGGAAGTGACGAGGACAGAGATAAGGAAATAGGATCATTAGAAACGCAGATGACTAGAGGAACAGAGCTAGAGGAACACTAGAGGAATAAGCGTGTGCTGTAGGACGAAGAAGACAGAGAATGGATGACATCATGAAATGGAGAGGAGACGTCAGCTCAACGCGAATACCTGCCGTGGAAAGGAATGTCCTCCATGGCAGGGATGCGGAGTCCTATCATTTTGATAGGACTCCGATTCCGGGTGGCAAGTATAAGTACATAGCCTAGTTTTTTGAAAAAATTGGTAGCCGACATCATAGATCATTATAGGCTCACCTGAATCGATATTTAGTGATCATTGCATCATTCATCAACCATTTTCGATGAAAGTTGATCAAATGTCGCTTTAAGTTGGATGCATGCGACTCGGTTCCCCCATCTTGTTGATGTGTGCTTCACACGGTCTTTCTCCATTCTCTACCAGACAGGAAAATCCCCATCCTTCTCCAAAAAATATGAATACACTTCGATTTTAAGATGCGCTTTGGAGGGGAGATCACACACAATACGCGTGAACAAACTAACTCAAACAAACTGGTATTTCATTTTTGTCTCTGACGTAACCTTTGGTGCGTAGGTGTGATCGAGGCTAGAAAGGCTTATCTTCTCTAATAAATCACCGGGTGAAACGACAATCCTTTTTCACTATCACGGTTCATTCTCTCAACTATTACAAGCTTTGTATGCACTGCTGCCCGTGTACTTTTGTTTGACGGAGAAAGTTGACATCAAGACAGTGACAGCTATGTACAAGGATAAATAATTTGTTTGTATTATATTTCGGTTATAGTTATAAGCCGGAGTCCGGAGTCCTATCATTTGATAGGACTCCGGGACTCGGACTCCGTCTCCGCATCCCTGCTCCATGGGCACTCTACTGAACTGATTATATTGCATCAATGTACTGTACATGCACAGTGGCTGTCGGATCAATCTAACATACTGGAAGACATTTCTTAAAGCTGCAAACATGATAATAAGGCTAACATTGGTGATGCACACACCATGGATGGTATACAACATGCACTTGCGATGCAAAGTAACATGGCGGCATTTAAGCTGATATAGCAAATTAAGCAAAGCCAAACATAGCTTTTCTGCATTCGCAGTGATTCATAAATATCTGTGCAAGAAAGTCGGTCTGATAGAGTCATGAAATGCCCCAATGCAGGAATGCGCCGAAATAAGTCAATCTGCAGTATGACGGTATTATTTCAGAAAATCTAGAAAAGCGATCAAAAAAGTGTTGCAGCAATTCATGTATTTTTGAAATAAAACCAAATGTTGAATGACAAACGCTGCTGGAATCGGGGACATCAAGCTCGAAGCGTCCTGACATTTATTCTATCTCATCCACAAGCAAATGCATAGAACCGAATGGAAATTTTGTTTACAACTTATCTGGGTCAACACTTTGATCTGGATATGCAGACGTCAAGACACCATAGATAGTGAAATCCTGAAAATGACCTTGTTAGCGTCAGAAGATGTAATTGTAATCAACTTTTCAACAAATAGCAGAAACTGAAATTTATGCAATGAATTTGGGACATTATAACTTCTTTAAAAGTAAACTGATTTCGACGAGCAATACATCAAAAGAATGCTCAGAGAAAGACATTTCACCTTGTGTCTGATTCATTGTCATGCTCACATCTTTTCACATTGAAAATTTGAGATTTCTAAAAGTGGCGATGGTTCATTAAAAAGCTGAGAGCACAAACTCTTAAATGGTGTATGTATAGCTTATCAATGTAAAATGAGATTGAAAGGTATGATAAATCGATAGAAGTGTGACACAATTTAGGCGGTCCGTTTTTATGAATAACTCTGTAGTTAGGAGAAATGAAGGCTGACAAATAAACTTGCAATTGGCATACATACACCTTCATACGAATATGAAAGACATTCGAGCGACAAGGCTCGCTTTTTGCAGAGATATTAAAATAACCACGCCCTCTAAAATCGCTGATGGTAATTTTTGATTGCGGCATTAATCCTAACAGATGAAATTTAAGGACCATTGGAGTAAAAACGATTTGAAAAGGGATAACTTGCATCTCTAAGTTTCGTTAAAGATGATCCTCAAAAGAAGTGTACGTGACGATTACTTAAAGAATCAGCATGCGTCACCAATTCCTATCAAAGGCGTGAAATCGTCTAAATTTCATGTCCTTTTCACCGGCTGCAAACCGAAATGGGTTTTGAGATGTCCCAACTTCCGACACAACTTCCACCGCTTTGAAGTTTGGAGGAAAATGAGCTACAACCAAGTAATGAAGATGAGCCGTTAAGAAATGAGTAACAAAACGTGGCTGACAGAAGACTTTGTATAAAGAGCTTCACGCAAATTTGACGCTGGATAAGCTACCAGACGAGAATTTGTCATTGTTCGTAATCAGGCTGTTCTTCAAGTCAGGCAAAGTGGTTTATCATCTGTAGGCTGACGATTGAACGTCAGTGTTTCATAAGCATCACAATTTCAAGTTCTATGGCTTATCTACTGCGAAAAATGCTCATAGATCGCAACAACTCCAAGAAACTGATCTCTATGACAAGTAGACTGATCCTCTCGTGGCTCGGAGTAAAGAAATAGTTGAACAGTCTTAATAACGGTGCGTGAATTTGATATGCATACATTACATGAGAATCACAACAAAACCAAATTTTCGTTAATTATTTATGGCTTCGAATATTTATGTAGTGAATTTTCCAGTCTCGTTCAAACCTTCAACAAAGGATAGAATAGTTTATCAGAATTATTCTGTGAATCGAGAGCAGACAAATGAAGTTGATAAAATATGCCGAAATAAAACTTCTCCCTCAATCTTTGGGTCTACATACACAAGGTCTCAGCCACAGTGAAAGGAAAGCAGACACGAGTGTCCCGAGCAAACGTATTTCTGCAAGGTATTAATCGCACTGCTTTGCTCGCAATGTGGCAGTCTATACAACTGCTGCAATGGCAACTTCATATTTGCTGGAAAACGCTTTGCTCGTAAACGCTTGGAAAAGCTCGTAGTGTGGCTGAGGGCTATAAGGCTCCGCACAGCACAGCACAGCACAGCACAGCACAGCACAGCACAGCACGTGGGGGAACTTACAACTGCCTTTCTGCTGTACCATTCTGCCTTACCAAACAGTGGGATTGCATTTAGTTCAACTAAGTTCAGACATGGCTAAACTGGCGACAGTGCAGACGGTTTCATAAATAATTGCACAAGAAATCAACACATTTTGAAATGTAATTTTCGTGCTGAAGTCTTGGTTCAATTTTCATAAACAATGTACCGTGCCAAGCGACACCTTTTGGCTCATAGATTTTCTTGGCATACATTTTGCTTTTCTAAGTGGTCAGTTGTGGTCAGTAGGCACTACGAAAGAAAACGGAGCGATTTCTTTGATACAGGATTTCAGCATAAAGACGAAAATTGACAGACAATGTGAACTACCACTAAGCTTTTTCATGATGCAAATATTTTAACATTCGTTGAATGCACAGATAAATACATTGAAGATAAGTTTCACCCAAAAATTGTTGCTAAAATGTCTGACACGATTTTTCATCGATAAAGATGATCAATTTCCTTAAACTGTGTGCCATGTAAAAGGTTATGCGGAGTACTTTGAACTAGCCAACTGCTCAGGCTGTGTCTGGTCAGTTGTGGTCAGCAGACATGTATGAATATTTGGTCAATTCATTCTACGCTATTCTTACAGACAAAACTACGCAACACAAAAACTTAGGATCATCACCACTCAATCACGACTCGCGGTATGTTTTCAGATGATGTAAATTTTTCCGATTTTCGACTTTTTGACTTGAACTCACCCGATAATTTTTTTAAATGTCCTGAAATGTAAAGTCACAAAGGGAATCAACCATTTGCTATTTTTTACTAAAAATCGTCTCAATTTTCTTTCCTCAAGAATGTGACAAACCTTGATTGTCAGAGGGAATTGACTGCTATTTCTTTGTCCGCTTGTTTGCCGCTCAATTCTATCTATCAAGAATGCCCCTTGGCGGTGCGTCATCTTTTTGTATCAAAATTTAGTAAAGGCGGTGGAATTTTATTTCCAAAGACCGGAAATCTGAGTTATTGTGCACTAATGTACATGGAGAATTATATTTTCTTCTTTATAGAAGATTCGCTGTGCAACGAGTTTATCGAAAGGTTTTATCGTAATCTTGTCTCGATATTTCTCTGCGCAATTCAATGTAATCACAAATACCTCATCTAATTCAATTCAATTCGCTTTTAAGTGATGAGACATCTCAACTCATCTGAAGCAAATTATAGAGTGATCTTAAGGCAAATTCCTTCAGTTATCATCTCATTTCAGGTTTTTAGATTTATAACCGAAGATTTAGCAGCGAGCGAAGTTTTATTCAATAGTTGTAATCGATCAACTTTGACCTAAGTGCATTGCTTCATAACCGTATGCGGAAGGGTTGTCAACAATTCGTCTGTCTCTGGACCTCGATAAGAGGTTCAAACAGCAACAATCTTGTCTTATAGATATAATATTCATGACATATATGTGATCTCTCTCTCTCTCTCTCTCTCTCTCTCTCTCTCTCTCTCTCTCTCTCTTGCTTTTGCTTGTGGCTGAGGAAGACCATCGTCGAAAGCTTCTCCGAACTCGGCATTTGCGATCTCACTTTTGAATAGTGAAAGCGGACAGCACGACGAGGTTATTCCCTCGCCTCTCTCTCTCTCTCTCTCTCTCTCTCTCTCTTGCTTTTGCTTGTGGCTGAGGAGGACCATCGTCGAAAGCTTCTCCGAACTCGGCATTTGCGATCTCACTTTTGAATAGTGAAAGCGGACAGCACGACGAGGTTATTCCCTCGCCTCTCTCTCTCTCTCTTTGTGTCTGTCTGTCTTCCTCAATCTTCCATTTTTTTGTTCGAAACTGAGAAAGGATATTATAAATAAGTTTCTCTGAGCACTTCTTGACGAAACATGGAGATATGATATAAGAATGCATGATAGCAACATAACGAGTGCGTATGATGGAAAGTACAGCGCTTGATTAATGCACATGAACCCTCAAATACTTGAGAGAGAGACCATATATGCTTTCAACAAATTATTGATGGCATGATATGAAGATTGCAACTTTGACTGTAAAGATAAAGTCGCTGAGAGGAGAGAGAAATAGCAATTTATGCTCTTTGTAAGGTATAAATTGTGTATATTTCATTATCAAGTGCATACCTCAATTTCGGACTACTTATCAGGAAACATCCTTTCATCTAGCTAATATCACGTGTATAGTCATGATTGCATACATACGCCCACACAAACTACTTCGCAATCAAAATCTAATCATGTGGTCGACGTAAGTTCAGAGGTATTTAAATGTATAATGGATTTATTATGTAATTTGATCATTGTATATAATGCATATATCACACACTCACTCTGACTCACTCTACATTCACCTCCATCCCCCAGTAGTTCTCTTTTGACATAGCCAGTTGCCACAATATCCAAAAATGATAATCACACTCATCTCAGTGTATGGGACAAAGCTATATTTGCTTACAGAAGCTGACGTGCGTCATTGGTACTGTCTTATTAAATCATTAGGCTCGCGTATCACATAGACGTTGCATCAATGATGGGAATAAGTTGTCTCCACGAATAATTTGAACTAAGGCTTTGCTTTGCTGACTTGGGAAAGCGAAAGTCCAGGCTGCAATTCATCATCTCCGTACCTTTCAACTACTGGGATTACTATCAAAATGGATGCATCAGCCTTTTAATTGTGTCATCTATGCGTTTCAAGACATCATGACAATGTTCTATTTCCCTAATTAACTTTTGATAGTCACATTTTCTTATCTCAACATTGAAGAACACTCGAATGTCCCATGAGTGTCATTGGTACCAATGTACCGAGAGCTTTAATATGGACGATTCAAACGTTTCCAATGATATTTGCATTTGTCTCAACTCCTCACATAAAGAAAGATAATCGAATGAAATGACAAGTAAACCGGTTATAAATTTGATGATTTCAGTTGACCTTTAGCCGACAATGAATCGATTTCAAAAGAAATGATGGGACAAATGCAAATTATAATGCATTGTTGTTCTTTTCTCAACTCAAATTTTATAATATTGACACAAAGAAAATACTACAATAATTTTCTAGTTCTGTAGAACTGCAGATAATCTATAGATTAAGTTTTCATTGGCAATTTTTACATTGGAGCATCTCAGACGAAGCCATGGAAATACGATAATAAGCATCCTTGATTTTGACTGTCTTTAGATAATTACATCATTATCGAGTGATAACCACAGCAATGATCTCTTGTATAGACTTTTCTTTGAAAATCAAAATTATATGTGCATTGTAATGGATATTTCTTCTTTGATCACATCATTCGATCGCTTTGATTGTGCATTTGTCATTTTTATGATCAATTAAATACAAGAAAACGGAATCGTACAGATTGAGTAATATTGCTTTGTATTCAGTCGATTGCATTCACATTGAAGACTACAGTGTACGTGTATATACTGAGATTAGTAATGGACGCATGGTCTCGTCTAACCTATTAATTGGGCGTCACTTGTGCAGACCAGTTAAGATTAAGTGCCGCCCAGTGACGATAAAAAATGCTACTGTGCGTCACTTTTTATATTTCTACCGTCGGTTGGAAAACCAACGTATTTCGAAATACGTTGTCTTTGCTGCCAGTGCTCAAAATGACAAATTGGACCTTCATTTTTTACAAAAGGAACTTTCCCTACAAAGCTTAGATTTAAAATCTTGATACTAAAAAAAAGATTAAAATTATGAAACAATGCATTTTAGAATAACTTTTATTTCTGTACTGGAAGAAAGAATACGTTATTTTGTCGCAGGAGTCCTGATACGTCGATGTACATTGAAATGTTGTTTATTTTAGCCACGGGATAGTTTGAAAAAGTCAAAATAGCTTATTCAGAATAGTCTTTGCTTTTCACTCCAAGTGTATAAGTCCGTTGACAAGTACAACATCAATACTATTCATATCACGGTCAGGAACATGAAACGCGAAGACTTATCAAAATGAAATCAATTTTGAAAGTGAAATTTCTTGGTGAATGTCACAGTTCTATTCATGGTGCTGATGGTGCTTTTTCTGCATTGATCGAAAGACTCGCAGAATAAGGACGCAATCCGCTTGTTTGGGAACACGCATATGGGCATTGACTTCAAGGCACATATTTTCACATTTTACAACATGTCGCGTAAATGAAGCAGCAATTATCATGGCAACTTAATCGCTCGGTTGAGCGCATTTGAACAAGAGTCATTTAGTGAATTGATCGAACTTTCTTGGTGGCAGATTATTGATCGAGACTTAATCTGTGTTGGTCGGCATCGACACCGAGTTTCTGCGACGAACAAGAAATGAGAGAAAATCTTTTTCTGTCGAAAATGAGAAAATATTTAGGCCTGCATGTGTACGCTCTATGGCTACCACAAATCTGCGCGTCTGCTGAATTCTGTCTTCTTATCAGAAGGAATCAAAATTAGACATTTGACGATACAATGTGAAAATGATGATTTCGGGAAAATTTCATTTCCCTTGTCATGGCATGTCATCTAATGAAAATGAATATAATATTATTCAATATTAGAAACATTTATTATTCAAAAAAACAGGTCTTAAAACGTCAACAATCTAATTTTAGTCAGATTTGAGCAAATTCACCGATATTTGATACATCACCAACCAGCAGCATGATAGTAGCACGCGAACCACAGAATTAGATTGTTTAATCGTATCACTTTGCTAGAAGCTCAAACTGCTTCAAAGCGATGCCACATGCAGGAACTTACTAAGTGGGCAAAAAGAAAATTTTAATGACTCGCAGAGATAGGAAAAATAGTCGTGCGTCGCTTGCGGATTGCTCTGAATTCCTTTAAAATGCTCCGATCGCCACGACTCCTTCAGATTCGAAGAATTCAGATCATTGCGCAAGAATGTTCTCGATAATGTTGGGCCCTCCGATCATTTTAAAAAAGTTAGCAGGTGGATGAAAAAACGTTCACAAACTTCTCTGTAGAACTTGACATCGTCTGTGTCTCTTTGCTGTGTGATCTGGTTGATAACAGTCAGTGAGACTTTGCACAATTTGGCGTGTTTAATGTTGAACTGGTTGCTCATTGTTCGATTGCTATGGTATTTAGTCAGGAGATTGTGCCATTTCATTAGCGTTACATGTTCCAATGCTTCCCTTCTACTCAAACGGAAGAAGAGACGACTGGTCTAATTCTGTGACGCGAACAGATGACCTGAAGACATTGCATGTCAAAACCAATAGAGAACAGTGATTTTCTCTTAATAGTAACCATAGGTTTTCTATGAAAGTCTCATTTTCAGTCTCTTTCATTACAAAAGCTCATTTTGACTGTCGGACTAGTGTATACTCAATATCAAATGCAACCTAAGCTGGATAGCTCTCCCCTATCACTACGCTTGCAAACGTCACGCATTCACATAACAATCGTGCGCTAAGCCTCATCGATACGATAGTTTCTACACAGAAAAAGCCACAAGTCATGGTTCGAAAGTCGCGTCACGATCCTCCATAAGGCATAGGCTTCATTTAGAAGGACAAGAATGGAAATCAAGGGCCTGTTGATGGTCAATTCAGAAGCTCAGTTGGTTAAGTTACTGGATTTCAACGTACAGTATTCTTTCAACCTGTTCCATAGCAACTCGCATCCTGGTGCATTGTGATCCTCGTATAAAATATGCCGGCCGACTTAGGCTCTTGTGACTTTCAGTTTTAGCGAATTTTTCAAATGTTCACCACAGCTGCAATCTGTACCTGTACACAATTATTTAAAGTTATTCTTCGTCAGATTCAGATTCTAAAGAAATCAACTTATTGTCTTTAGCTTGATGCAGGGATCCGGAGTCCTATCATTTTGATGGGACTCCGACTCCGACTCCGGGCGGCACGTATATATAGCCTAGTTTATTGAAAAAAACTGGCAACTTACATCATAGATCATCATAGGTTTAATTACCTGAACCTATAATTACTTGAAATCTTTAGTGATCAGTGCTGCATCAATTGTCAATCATTTTCGATGAAAGTTTATAAATGTCGCTTTAAGTTGGATGCATACGACTCGAGGTCCTCCCATCTTGTTGATGTGTGCTTCACACGGCTTTTCTCCAGTCTCTACTAGGCAGGAAAATCCCCGATCCTTCTTCAAAAAATATGAGTACACTTTCGATTTTAGTATGCGCTTTAGAGGAGCCATCACACGCGATTAACGTGAGGGTAAGAGGCAATGTTCTCAAACAAACTAGTATTTCATTTTTGTCTCCGATGTGACCTTTGGTGCGCAAGTGTGATCGAGGCTAGGAAGGCTTGTCTTCTCTACTAAATCACCGAGTGAAAAGATAATCCCTTTTTCACTATCACGGTTCATTCCCTCAACTATTACAAGCCTTGGATGTTTTCAGGAAAAAGAGGACTTGAATCATTGATAATGCTCATCATGGGAAGCCACAAAAAGGCCTTCTGATATCCAACAAAATAAAGTAATAAGCAAACATCGACACTTTGTGGCTTCCCATGATGAGCATTATCAAGCTTTGGATGCACTGCTGTCTCTGTACTTTTGTTTGACGGAGAAAGTTAACATCAAGACAGTGACAGCTATGCACGAGGATAAATAATTTTTTTGGTATTATATTTCGGGTCTAGTTATAGGCCGGAGTGCGGAGTCCTATCATTTGATAGGACTCGGACTCTATCAAAAATGATAGGACTCCGGGACTTCGACTCCGACTCTACATCCCGGGCTTGATGTCGAATATACGAGTATGTGTTTACATTTAGATAAGCTTAAATATCACAGCTAGCGGCGCGTATTCTGTGACATTGAGGAACTGAGTACTAAAGAATACTACCGACTACACCAACTTATTGGCTGTCACCGTCTGCAGCTTCGTTTTTACTGTTAAAAGAATAAATAGATAGATGAACGTTGTTTATACTCGAAGGCACATCGGCACCTTTCTTCCATGTGGCCGAGTTGTCATTTATTCCAGTCCCATCCCTTTTGTGTTGAGTGTTAAGCAAGAATGCAGACTGTACCTAGTTTAAAGGTCTCAGGTTTGACCCGACCCAGATTTGAACCAAGGTCTCCGGACACAGAGCGAACATTCTACCACAAGGCCACAGCGCCGGTAAGGAAGAGGCGCATCAGAGTGTGTATGATAGCAGTCGAACAATTATCAATCGGCTAGATAATAAACACGGATGTGTCACCTCAACAGCCGTCCCCTCTCACATCAAACTGCTTCACATACTTGATGCGGCCACGAAACACACTGTCATATTGAGCTCACTTGAGATTTTGTGATATGTCACTTTATTATCAAATTAACTATAATTTGACAAACACATTTTCTTCAATAATTCATTTGAAATCATTGTATTGCAATTTTGAAAATATTTATAAAAAATCTTCACGATGTCCATATTGACGGTATTTACAATATTTACTGTATCATTTTCCACAATAATCGGCTTCTTGTGTTAGTGAATGATTTGCATAACATCTGAAGTTCCTAAGCGTCTTTATCAATGGCAGGCACTCACAGAATTCGTGGTATATGTGAATTCAATTCAGACTTCATTAAATATTACTCAATCACTGATATGCAGAAGTATTCTCACAAGACATTACTCAATGATGCCGATTTCATACATGGGATTTCCTTCTCCTGTGTGTACGTGTTTTACACAGAAACTTAAGGTCACTGTGAATCAGACTTTGATGTGAATATGCAGTTGTTCACTTTTTTCACCGCCTTAAGGTGAACAACACATGTTAGTCACTCATCCATCTGAGAATCATGCCTTCAACGTCTGATTTCCTCCTGTAAAGTTTTGTCAAGTCCTTTATCAGGCATTGATCACAATGCACTCTATTAGCCTCTCAGGGAAGTTACCCGGAAGTTACCTTGATTAGAAATCTTCAGATTTATACAGCGAGATATGATAAACTAGATCTCGAACGACATCAAGTCTCCCTCTTACTAGCATGACTGTTGTCATCGGAAAGTGTTAGTATTGAAAGTCATCAACTTTGGTCCATTCTTTTGAACTGAATTTTAAGCAATTAATGAGGATTTTCAATCTTCGCTCAGATATATTCTACAGACAACACTAAAGATGCAGGCCTAGACTACACTTGATAAAAATGTCACTTACTCTTTATGGTCAGCTTTTGAGATTGCCAGTTGTCACAATATCCAAAACTGATAATCATAGTATTCATCTCGGTTATGGGACAAAGCTAGATTTGCTTACAGAAGCTGATATCCGTCATTGGTACTGCCTTATTAAATCATTAGGTTCGTATGTCAAATTCACGAGTTTCAAATTGTTTGCTGGACAGTGTTTTTTAGAGATGTTTGTCACAACCATTGTAATACGAGTACGAAGACGCTAAATAAAGGACTTATTTGTGTTGCTTCTACGTACTTTATGGTATTCCTTAGTGATAAGCTTGCTCTGTGAACTGTAGCTTAGCCAATTTTTGGGTTTGCAACTAATCAACGCATTATTCTTAAAGAAGTTCAGTGTCTTCGACATTTGTTGACAGAGTTCTTTGCCAGCTGATATCTTACTTGGCTTGCAACGACCCTTTGTTGTGTTACACTTACATCGTTGCTTACGAAGGGTAAAATAAACTAAGCGATTTCAAAATAGTGCATTTTGTCGCGTTATCTCTGAAGAGTTCCATAACAAATTTGCACTATTGACTCTCCGATGTGGAAATCCATCAACGCGAAACTGATCGACATAGCAACAAAATGGTGGCTAATCATGTGCTCCTAAAATGAAGTCTGCAATATATGAAAGTCCAATGTCACTCACAGCTGTTTCACCTCAGCTGAATATCGCTGAATTGCCCCATGGATGATTTACGTTGATTTTGCTGTGGGAGCTGGTGAAGATAGCGAAAATACATGTCTACAGCCTAGCTTCAACTAATCCTGTTCGACAACGCAATGCTCGTTGTCTTCATACTGAATTCGTGGGCAAGACCTTGTGTCGATTGCGTGATAGGTTTTTTATTGTTATTTGCCTTGGCTCTCCCAGTGTAGTAGCTTCAGAAGGCTTCAACTGAGACGTGTCCTTCATTAGATAAGTTCCTGAATTCTCCAAAGGAATTAATTTCAAGCATGTTTTATTGAATATGTTGCATACAACAGGACATCAATGGATAGACTGAAGTGAAATATACAAAACGCTTCATAAAATCAGGTGCTGTAAATTAGATCTGGGCTTATTTATTACACTGGAATAATCATTATTATATGCTGGTAAATGTTAATCAATACATAGTGTACACACTGTAGACACTGAATAGGTGCATGCCTGTGTAACATTTACTTTTCCGGACATAGGTGCAGGCTTTAAGAATTATTAGGCGCATCCTGATTAGTAACTTTAATAAACTCATCGTGTTTATCTGTTTTTATTATTATTTCTGATGTTTGTGCTATTTTATAGGTTGCAGAAATTATTAGATAGAAATTTAAAAAAATTACAATCATAAAAACATGATTATTTATGCTTTTGTCCTCTCCTTCCAGAAAACCAGAACATCCTTTCTTGATCATTCATTTCATGCATCTTTGTGAATGCCATCACTCATTGAAACTCATGAAATGTTATAATTCATCTTTCATAATTCAAATGCACCAATTATGAGAAAAAAAAGAAAACCACGTATGGCCGACATGTTTCATTTACTCATCAGTAAACATCATCAGGGCAGAAATTTTAAAGCTATGTACAATCGGATTGAAATACTAAAATGATAGCAAGATAAAAATCAATAGATGCAACAAGAGCAGTGATTGGCTGCCTATGTAGCAAAGATTCGTAATGCGATCGAGGTTTCATGTTCATTCAATATCGTCTGTTTATTCGCTTTGATGGCCAAAGTTTCAGCAATTTTGGTATAGACAGTGCGACACAAAATTGAGACATTAACAGATGAAGCGGCGTGCACATGCTTAGTGATTTCAGTAAGGGTCGGACTACCGCTGATATGTTCACGAATGCGAGTGGACAAGTGCCTCCGAGTCTCGCCAATGTAACAGCAACTGCACTGCTCACATTGAAATTTATAGATAATGTTAGAGGAGAGACCCCTTGGTACCTTGTCCTTATTCGGGAAAATATCGCTAGTCTTCATGGTTCAAACGCTATCGTTGAATTTCAGTAGAAGTTGAAGTCTACGAACACCGGTCGTTATATTCCTAACCAAGCCCATGCGCCGAACAATTACAAAAAATCTGCGATCAGATCGTTGATTTTTAGAGCTAAAAAACTGAATTCTACGACTGAGAACTTTGAAAAATCTTTTATCCAAATCAAAAATATATTTAGACAAAATGGTTACAATGACAATTTCATTACTAAAATCAAAGATGAAATTGAGAACAAAGTTTTGAATTCTCGTAGTGACAAACCTGAGCGTAATTACGTTATCTTGAAATTGCCTTATCTGAAATCCAAAGAGGATCAAACTATTAAATCTGTTCGAGCTATAAACAACATTCTCCCCACCGTATATCGTCTCTTGCCTGTTTATAAAACCATGAAGACTAGCGATATTTTCCCGAATAAGGCCAAGGTGCCAAGGGGTCTCTACTCTAACATTATCTATAAATTTCAATGTGAGCAGTGCAGTTGCTGTTACATTGGCGAGACTCGGAGGCACTTGCCCACTCGCATTCGTGAACATATCAGCGGTAGTCCGACCCTTACTGAAATCACTAAGCATGTGCACGCCGCTTCATCTGTTAATGTCTCAATTTTGTGTCGCACTGTCTATACCAAAATTGCTGAAACTTTGGCCATCAAAGCAAACAAACAGACGATATTGAATGAACATGAAACCTCGATCGCATTACGAATCTTTGCTACATAGGCAGCCAATCACTGCTCTTGTTGCATCTATTGATTTTTATCTTGCTATCATTTTAGTATTTCAATCCGATTGTACATAGCTTTAAAATTTCTGCCCTGATGATGTTTACTGAAGAGTAAATGAAACATGTCGGCCATACGTGGTTTTCTTTTTTTTTCTCATAATTGGTGCATTTGAATTATGAAATCAGTGGGATTCATCTTTCATCCCTTTTTACTTGTGTACTTATGTTCATATTTTGAAAAATACGAGCATACGTTTCCGATTTCTGATTTCTAAGTACATGTCTATGCTTGAATTACAATGAATCACCACAAAGTCGCTCGCATAGTCTACTTTTTGTCTAGTTTGAATTTGAGTTTTCGTTGCCATCGGTCGGGATTCATTCATCTAAAGATGTAAAAAAGACAATTTTCTACGACCATAAAGATTGCACAGTGCCAGTTCGCCTGGCATCAAATAGAAAGATGTCCTCAGACTTGAACAATTTAAGCACAACAATTCCTTGGCACGAACTGGCACTCTGCAATCTCTATGATTATTAGCCGCACGGCAAAGCCAGGATAACTAAACGCAGAGCAACCTGTTGTGCAGTCCTTCAGCTTGCTCAACCATTCTAGATATTTTAAGCTGTTTGGGCCATTCCGAGCCGTACTGACGAGCCCTTGTAGGGCGAAACGCAGCGTCTGCGGCTGCCAAGGTATTGTTGTGCTTTATTTGTTCAAGTCTTAGGACATCTTTCTAGTTTCTATGGCCGTATATAGCTTCATAAGGACGTAGAAAATTTCCTTTATATCTTTAAATACTTTTATCTAAGTTTAAACCGAACTGTGATCATCTCATAAATGTGTAACAAAAGTCAATTATTCATTGTTGAAGACTGTGTCATGAATGTTATCAAGTATAAAAGTTTTGCGCTAGAATAAATTGAACGCATTCAGGCCAGATGAGCGGCTTCCAATTCTTGTATTTCCACTGAATGCTCGTTTTCTCATCAATCCACAAAGAGAACGTGGTGGAACTGATTTGACCTGAAACAAAGCAAAACAACGTAAAATGTATAATGCTCATGAATTATTTTCTCTTTAGAGTCTTTTGTCCGGTCATTAAAGACTCAAATTGCTTTTCAGGTGAAATGCGGAGAAAAGGGTACAATAAGTCTTGTCCAGATTTAATTATCAGTCCAACGGTCATCAAAAATGCGACGAGGAAGTGCCAGATACAGTTGTAGATATCAAACGATTCATTAAACTTTTAAGTCTCCTGTTTCGAATCCAATGTGACAGACCTAACAAGAAAATAAAATAAGGCAACGCATGCCGATGAAATTGCAGTTATCATTGCGCCTTTATGGGAGGAATGGACATTTTCTTGAAATTACTCATTGACCTATCATTAATTTTTCAATAAGTTTAGTCATACACGTTTGTAAAGAATTCTTTCCTGTTCATTTATCATAATATAAAACGATGTGAATATTCTTTGTTCACTCATCCTACAAAGACACAGTGGACATGAATGCTATAAAACATACGTTTTGTAACATTGTCATCGGAATAGGCCTAATGGAATGCACTGCACGTCATCTGTGACATGCAACGGAAACGTACGAAGTAGATCATGCACAAACAGCAAGCGATTTTTCAATGTCAGGTCTCCCAAATCACATCAAACATGCTCTCGAGAAAAGTAGCAAATTTACTGAGAGACACATGAAACCATTGATGCATCGAACATTTGAGTATTTTATTACTCGTCCATTTTAGGAAATATTTCATCTTCTCAGACACTTGAAGCTACAAATTTACAATTATGGATGAACTATAATTCCAATTTTAGACGACTGGATTTTATTTAGACATCTATTCTCTATGATGACGCTGTGTTGACGTAAGTCAAGACAAATGTAGTTTTGTTTCCAATTTGAACTCGCAAATGTTATATCATTGCATACAGATGCTGTAGCTTCTGCTCACGACAACCAATTCAAGTCACGCATAACAAAAAGACTGCATGCATGTAGCATTAATTTGTTAGTAGGCTTTCATTCTTCAAATTTCCGGACAACAGAATCGACTTGATATTAAAGATAAATGGATTAAAGATATATTAAAGATGCGGAAAAGGAGCACTAGCTAAGACCGCTGCTGAAAATGGACCAAATAATCATAGAGTTATTGGTCTCATTTTTCAACCAATAATTACATCGACAATTCTTCAAGAAAATATTTTACTCACATTAAGAGTGATAGTACGGCTTGCATTTCGTAAGATTCAAATCTTATCCCATCATCTGCAAAATTCAAATTAAGCCTGAAAAATTTTAAAAAAATAACTGCTAGTTTGACCGCTGGCTGAGAGAGATCGCAAAAGAATAGCTGAATCTGTGATTTCATTTCGAATGTCCTTAGTGACTCCTTCTCAAAATGTAACTATCGATTTGCGCTCTATTCACTTCCTAGAAGTCAGAAAGCAATCAAAAGTCGGAATATGTCGAAGTTCATCACAACTCACAATTTTCACTATCTCTTGACCTCTGGTAATGAATATTATTGCGTAAATCGATAGCTATATTTCGAGGAGTGATTGAGGACATAAAAAGTAAAAGCACAGGTGAAACTATTCTTTTTCGATCTACTTAACAGTCAACAGTCAACTTTTTGAAAACTTTCGAGGTTTAGCTTGAATTTTGAAGGGGAGGATTGGACCAGATTTAACTTCTACGAGATACAACTATCATTTCTGATAGTCCTGCTGCATTTTTCTAAAGAATCGGCGGTATAGCTATTGAAGAAATTTGACCCGCTGCGCAATTTGTATAGAAAAGCAATTGTGAAGGACCGATTCATATATTTGAAGACAAAGTGACAGTTGAAGTCAGAACACAAGGCCTTTTCGTCCGTTCTAAGTCGTTTCTTGACGCGGAACTGGTGGTAATCAGAGGAAGATAACATAATAACATGCAGTGTGAGACAAGGACGGCGGTAAGTGGAAAGCAATCAATGCTATTGCCATGGCAACCCACGGCCAATCACAAACTGCTTCAGGACGCACAGGTCAGGAGCAATTGCTTGAATGGCCACAGCCTCCATGAAACAAAGCACACCTCTGACATCGGATCTACACAAAATTATAAAGCGCTCTCTGACACCTCAGAGGTCACATCCGTTGGCAAGTAAATGGCGAGCAATAGAGCTCTCGGACAAAGACTTGGATCGAGAAGGAGCACTCCTTCTTCCAACAACCACTTGAGTATATGCTCCTTGACCCGTTCACCCAAGGATCTTTCTGCTCTACCAATGTACTTGCCACTGCAAGCGCAATCAAATTGATAAATAACTTTAGAATGAGCAGAAACAGGAAGTTTATGGGCGCACTAGCCGGAACACGAGAGGTCGAAAATGTAACAACCGGTTTCACTACCGAGACACACTTAAGAAGAGCACGAATAGAACGCTTTACAAACTGAGCTGTTCTATCACCAATAAAAGGGAGCTTCATATGAACAATCTTTCGCTCAGGACCAAACACAGGCAAAGGCTTGTCCTCGGGCATGGTCAAATGCCTATCAATAAATTATAGTATAACTATTGATAAAACGTTTGACTAGCAACTTGGTTTCTCTTTCACTGTTGTTTAGATTGACTTTATCAATGGTTGCTGCCTATGTAAAATTAGGCATCATTTATCGCAATGATTCTTTGTGTGATTGTTTCATTTCTGTTGAGTAATGACCTTAAGAATGATCGTGAGGTTTGATAAAATCTATCATGGAGATGATTCCGCTTAGTCAAAAATCAAATTATAGAACTGGCTTCTCGACGGAACATATGAGTATTCTCGACAACTTTATTTCGTCCAAAGAATTGTCAGTCTCTTGGGGCGGGCTAGATTATCTATTTGAAATTTCATCTAACTTTTATATTCGGCAGTTCGCATTCTTCAAGTTCTTCAATTCAAAGTCAAGCGATAAAAATACATGAAATTGGATGTCATGTTATTTTCAAAAATTGAGTCACATGAATCTGCAATCTGAAATGTGGATTCCATCAAAGACGACTTCAAACTAATTGAATTATGTGGAACTGAATTCCAAAGTCCAACATAATGAGAGTGGTCAACTGACAGTATTCTTTCAAAATCTGAGTGCACAGCAAAAAGAACTAATCAATTTAGGCAAAACAGATTGTACATTCGGGAAAAGTAATTTGTTATTGAAGTACTGCTCGACCAAGCAAGGAGTATCAGAAATGAAAGCTGTGCATATGTTTCACAATCATATTTTCACATAAGGCACAATCCCACAAGACTCCATGAAATCTCCATAGTGAAGTTTAATTTGATTTTCTATACAATTAAATATTCATTTGCAATTTTAATCATCACTTTCTAAATAAGGAAGCTTTATTTTATGCTATTTCAAAGTATGCCTCATTTTCGGAATCCGGTTCGTGTCTATTTGTGTGTTGTAGTTGTAGTCCGGCAGCCAGAACGAGTTTCTGCAGAGAACGAGGTCGAAAGTGAGACTTCCCTATGCCTGTGAGAATGATGCACACCCTGTGCCTACTTCAAATCGGCACGTCTGTCGAGTTCTAGTGAGTTCCTCTTCTTGTCAGACAGGATCAAAGAAAAATACATGTTAAGCCAATGGACGCAGATTGAAGTTTTTGGCTAAAATGAAATTTTGTATGTTTCTCTGATTAAACAAAAAATACTAAGCCTAGAGTCATAATTTTCGACATGGAATGTCTTTAGGTCATTTTCAATGATTTGCATGTGCTTTTACCATGCATCTAATCGACAATGCATTTGAGAATGCGGTTGAATGTGAATAAAGTTGCTCAAAATGTTTGTGTTTGCCAACATTAAGAGGCTCGCCAAATCTAAATGTGTTTAGCTTTGTAGACAGGGATGCATGAATATCATAGGAAATGACCTGAAGACATTCCATGCCGAAAATTATGACTCTGGGCTTAGTACTTTTCGTTTAACCAGAGAAAACATACAAAATCTCATTTTAGCCAAAATCTGGAATCTGCGTCCCACTGGATTTACATGTGTTTTTCTTTGATCCTGTCTGACAAGAAGAGGAACTCACTAGAACTCGGCAGACGTGCCGATTCGTAGTAGGCATAGGGTGTACATCATTCTGTGAAAGTCTCACTTTCGGCCTCGTTCCCTGCAGAAACTAGCTCTGGCTGCCGGACTATTAATTGCAATGCCTATCAGCGTTGGATTAAGTCGATTTCAAGGTCATCGCCCACTGTGGTCGTTACCATATCAAGATGACCTTTCAAAGTTTGCTATTAGAATGGGATGGGCGTTTGTTAATTTTGTCAACTCTATCCATAGCGAATTCTGAAGTACATCGTGGCTGGCGGATTCGCAGATTGGACGCGGGATTCAGCCCATCCTGCTTTGTACCAAAGGCATTGCTCAATGTGACATGATAATCACACACATAACACAGCGCATTTGATGTGTGACCTTACCAATGTTGATTCGCTCTAAATCCCTAATTTTTACAAGTTCTGTGAATTTTGAACATTTATCAAATTTGTAAGAGATGGAAGAGCCATGATTCCCGACAAATTATTGAAATACAACCGACGATGAATGGATCACCAACTACTACTTGGCCCTAGGAACATCGTATAAACTCGCTGACTATTTCGGCTCAACCAACTACGTGTTGCCATTGTTGACCATGTCAGGTGTTTGGGGCTCACACGCCGCTGGGAGAGAGCGATCGGCCCGCCCAACACCTCACGGCCTCCCTAGACTCTCCCAATGGCACGGAGTGGATGAATCGACAACATCGCCACCACGTGTGCTACCAGCTAAACCACAGTCGTGTTGATGCGGACCACCTTCTACCTAACTTGCATCTGAGGCACTAGACCGCGGCCAATGTCCAGCTACTCTTCAGGACGCCCTCCTTACACCAGCATGGATACGGGAAGTGAATGAAATCTTTACATACATGCATGTACAACGTACATTATCAGGAAAAATTACAAAATCAAGATGCTACTCAATTAACAAAACGGATTGATTGCAGGTCCACCAGCAATATCCATGAAACAGTCCATATCTACATAGCCGGGGACTCATAGATACAGACCAAAGAGATATGAGGAGTCCATGCTACGATGATGCTTTTGTAGAGAATTTGAAACATCATTCTCTATGATTCATAGATTTTCAGTGATTTGATGGATCAATCTTGAAGTGTAGCTTTTACTACGACTGCATTCTACGTGAAGTGTATACAACAGTCCAAATGGCTTGCAGTGTCAGACGTTCACTTGAATTGCCGCCAATTTCTGATGTGAGAAGCCCTGAATTTTCAAATCACTATGTAAAGAAGACTTTTTCAAGAGGTGCATTCACGAATAATTCACTACAGCAAATTAATGACAATAACTTAAGAAGTTCAGTTCAATCACGAAGGTCTCTTCTATTCTCCGAAAGTGAAGCTGTAACAGTGAGTACTTGCGCATTCTGTGGAAAAGATTTTGGTACCCAGACAAAATTGTTCAGTCATTTGAAGACACAGAGGCATCCCCCACTGGAAGCACTAACAGCCGCTCAATATATACAAACACCAGCTTATGACTGTACTACCTGCGCAGTTCAGTCAATCAAGTATGTCGACTTTAACAAGCATCTATGCCTCAAAGACCAGCAACAGAAGTATTATGAAAGCAATAGATTGCTTAGAGACACAGGACTTCCAACCTCTTGTCTTTTCTGTTCTGATTTTTGCTGTAAATCCAGAGAAGCATTAATATGTCATTTGCTGGTGCAGCATATAACGTATGTCGATCGGTGCTGTCCGATTTGTAACATCGGATTTAGAACCAAAAACGAAGCAGTTTTTGCCGCTCATTGTAAGGACATTCATCTTCCTGAAATCGCGATGAACTATCGCAAGATGGCTTTCGAGCCAATCCTCAAAACCCATCCTAACAATATATGGCTGTGTGCCTTTCCAAAGAAACTTTATGGACATAAAAGGAACTGTTTGAAGTCCTTCACAAGCGTCACAGATTATACCTTGCACATCTTGTTGAATCATGCCAATATAACGCCTCCGTTATCATATCACGACCCTGACGTTGTCTGCAAACCGTGTAAAGGTGTTTTTAGTAACCCGTATAAGCTGAGGCAGCATGAGATTGATTTCCATTCATACGATATACACAGACGCTTCCGACGTTTGCGAGATCAATCCATTTTGAAAGAGCATTTTGATCATGAGCTAACGTGTCTTGAATGTTACCATCAATGTGAATCTCGCGAGCATCTACATGCACATATAGTGGCCGCACACACTTCGAGCTCGTGGAATGTTTGTGGGATTTGTGATCGACATTATTGTGATGACGATGAACAGATCTCTCCAACGGTTCTTTATGCCGAAATTGTGAAGCATGAGCTTCATCATGGCAAGCAACTTGAAGCTTTAACTCAATTTAGAATGTCTGAGTCGAAAGAAGAAAAGCAAGAGCTACTGAAAATCATCCAGAACAATTACTTCGCTTCCATTAATACGTTTGGTTACAAAGAAAAATTGGAAGCTGCGCAGTATGTAAAGAAGACATTGTCTCCAACGACGGCGGTGCAGATGCAAGTAATCGGCATGAGAAATGAAGAAATGCAAGCAATACTTTTAGATGATATTCTATCATAATTTCGGTGTTGAAAATGGTGACGACTATTTAAGTCCTGCGATCAATCAATTTTAAATCAACTGAAAGGTCCTATAAGGTCATGCAGGATGTTACAATCGATTAACTCCTAATCAAACGAAAGGTCACTCAAGGTCATTCAGGATATTGCAATCAATTAACTTCAAATCAACTCGAAAATCCCTCAAGGTCATTAAGAATGTTGCAATCAATTATTTTGCAATCAATTGAAGGATCCCTCAAGGTCATTCAAGATGTTGTAATCGATTAACTTCAAATTAACTAAAAGGCCTTCAAGGTCATTCAGGATGTTGCAATCAATTAACTTCAAATCAACTGAAAGGTCCCTCAAGGTTATTCAGAATGCTGCAATCGATTGACTTCAAGTCAAGGGATAGGTCCCTCAAGGTCATTCAGAATGTTGCAATCGATTAACTTCAAGTCAAGGGATAGGTCCCTCAAGGTCATTCAGGATGTTGCAATCGATTAACTAACCTCAAATCAACTGAAAGGTCAGATGAAGTGATTCATAATGATGAAATTAGCCAGACCAGTCACATGCTTCGATAAGATAATCCAGGATACTGCCATCAATTTATTTGAAATTACTTTATCCCACTAGAGAGTTTCCCTGAATATACTCAGAGAACATCCCATCCCGTAAGGAACTAGTCTATTTCTAATGAATATATTTGGCATCAAATCAATCATTGTTTGCTTGTTTTATTGATGTCCGTAACTAATGTGAAAGTCCCGCCAAACTGCTTTCCATTTTTGAATCAAATTGAAAGTGCTCTTATAATTCTAACAAGTTCCATATTTTCAAGTCTTCGTTGAATAGAGCATAATTGTGACTGTTGTGACGCAGGAAGTTAATCATAAATATAATTGATTTTTGAATGACAGTAGTACCACTAATAGTACATATTATTAATGATGCTATTAGAAAGCAGAGGCCTCAATGCCAGGCGCACTAATTGATCTCAAATAGTTGCTTGAAATGTTATGAAGTAGAGATGTATTATTGAAAAAAGTGGATTGAATGATGTAGCACAGCATTCGGAAATAGTGTGATGTGATTCACATGGATTTTGAAGCTTAAGTGAATACAAATTCCAGTTGAAGGTTGACATGGACGAATTACGCGAAATATGAGACAGTTCTCGTCGTAACCGAGAATTAATACAGTGAAATTATGGAATTCGAGTACCTTTCTCCTTTTATATAATGCAAAGATAAGGAGTCTTAATATCATTGTTATCGGTGACTATAATTCGAAGATCAAAAGTGCTGACAGGGCTCGTTTTCCAGTTCTACATGCTCTTTCGATTTGAAATAAAGTCGAATCGATAAATATTTTAAATTGAATACATCTTTATGTTGTCTGCTACCAAGAATTGCACAATGCAGACTATTGTATGCGCAGCACGAAGATGTAGCCCAACTTCAATCATGTTTACAGATTCAGAAATTAGATGATGTCAAAAATCAGCCATGAAAGTAATTATAGTCGTGTAAGATACGAGTAATAGGCATTTTGTACATCCCATATATCGCTGATGAATTCATTACGCCTAAGTGTGCAAGATTGAGCAGGCCTGGACCTGAATACTTCGGATAACAGCGGCCCGGTCCCGGCAGAGTTTCTTTGAACGGACCTGGACCGTGCCTAAAAAATTCAGATCCATCTGCAAGCTTGAACAGAAAATAAGAGAGAAAAATGCAAATCTGCGTTTGTTATACCACAAGAGATTAATCGCAATGCAAATTGGTTATTTCAATGACAAAAATAGCATTAACATGAACAAACAGTTTGACAAATTACAATAATATCCAGAATTGAAAAAGCCAGTCAGCGCAAAGAAACGTACACATTCTTCTTGATTACATGAATCGTTCAATGAGCATCAGAAAAACTGACAGTTTTGCTTTCTTTGGACGTTTACTTTATGATCATCGATGAAATCAAATGTATAATGTCAGAATTTATTCGCGCAAAAATATTATTGGCGCCAGAGGCGATATCAGCAACCAACTCAAATAATTTTCTGCTTCTATGCCAACTGAAATCATTCATCTATACAACTGTCGGCACTTGCAGGTTCTGTTGATTCTAAGCACTGCTAGATTCAACAGTCTTTGACAACATGCGACCACCCGAATTCTGTCTGTAAGATAAATAATCAAATTCAGACGTTAATTGGAGATAAGTGACTCCATTTCTTCCACAAGGTGACAACGCTGACGAGTGACTAAATCTCTGAAACCCATTAGATATCAGAAACGAAGTTCAAACTCCAAATTTCGGTCACATTACGGTTGATTTGTTTCAAATTTATGGTTGGAGTTTTTGCATGAAATGAAAGAAATCGTGTTATTAAAGTATGATTATTTTCCTGAAATTGGAAAAGTACAGCTTTTCTGTCCAAGGATACCATTATCTTCTAACCTCGTGCTATGAATTTCCAGTCGCTAGCCGGCAGGAAAATTTATCCTGACGTCTCAGGCAGGCAAGATGAAACTTCAATAGATATCCAATTTCTATAATTATGTCACGACTCTTAAAAAGATCATAGAACACGCATGTAGGCCTACATGTACTAAACAATACCGAAATCTACGGTCCATGCACATAACGCTCAATAACAACCAGCATAAGAAAATAAGTCACTTGAAAGGCAAAGACCTAATTATTAACATTGATATTCAAAGTGTTTATGGATATGTTATTACCACTACCAAATATTGTGGAAAGTTGATTAAATTGATTTCGCTCGCGTATCCACATTGATGGTATCTTTGGACATGACCAGAATTTTTTCTCTCGTTTCATGTTGTTCATTATTTTTTTCGTGTTTTCGCTTGTGCTAGCTGCTGCTGAGCGTTTGGCTGAATGAAAGCACCTGCTCATCTCGTTTATGAGAAGCGTAAGTTCTCAAAGCATCACTGGATTTGTGGCCTGTAACGGCGGCAATATCTGAGACATCGTGCCCTGCATCCATCATGTTTGAAACCGCTGTTGATCTTATGCAGTGATTGGTATACTGCTTACTTAAATTCAGCTTTTTTGTCAACATTTTCATTAGGTTCCCCAAATAATCCTTGCCTCTCACGGCCTTACTACTATACCAGGCATCTTCGTAAAAATTAGGAAGGGACCTTGGAAATAAACAATTCATATTCGATATTTTTCTCACGTAAGTACGCAACGCAGTTACAGGACATTTTTATGGCTCGTATAGAATAGCACACATTTTGCATTGCTTTGTATTCCCGCAAGTATTCCGAGAAAGGGATGCCTTAACAGTTTTCCTTAAGCTTTTGTTTTGAAAAGCTTCGCGGCTTAAGATTTCTACATTTTCTTGCCTTGCAGAGGCCATAGAATACCTATTTTGATCCGAGAGAGCGCAGCGATCGAGGATCGACAAGATATCCGAGGACGGAAAAGGTACTTTTACAATGAAGGAATATAATTTTTTCTTGTGCATGTCTATGAATCAAAACACTTACAATCAATATTGTAATTATCTATACAGGTAGTTATCTATGGTACAGTTAATTTCTTTGCATACAATGTAATATTGCAGTTCAAATATCTGAACCGCAATATGCAAAAGGCTGAGGGCCGTCAGGCACGAAGCCTTAGCTTTTTGCGGTTCTGAGATCAGAATTGCAATATCATTGTGTTGAGGTTATCTATGATTGAACCACAATATGCTAAACAGGTATATTCCGGTTCAATATTTTAACATTGAAAGATATACGAACCTAAACACAATGAAGGAATATGATTTCTTCTTGTGCATGTCTATGAATCAAATCAGCCACGCAGTGACCATTTGGCATTTGAATTTCAATTAGTCGCCATTTCTATTTCAACTATCAATATATCAACAAAAATATTATTCTGCAATAAATGAAACGATGAGTGCGTGAAATTTTAGAACAAGCAAATCCCATCAACAGTACCAAAAGATATGACTATCATTGGAAACAATTTTGTAATTTTTGTAAATTATCGGAGGGGAAACCAAATGAAGATTTCTTTCAGTACTTTGACTTTTTGAAAAATGGGAGGCAGTATTCATCCAGCACTTTGTGGAGCATACAAAGATTACAAAATTACAGTAATTACAAAGATTCAACAATACCCACGCATTACTTTACTCCTGAAGTCTTTTGAAGCTGGATATTATTAAGGTAAGCTGCAAATACGTTTTCAAAAGAACAGATATTGGAATTTCTGAAAGAAGCCCCTAATGATGAAGAATTTGTCTATATGAAGGCAGCAGTTGTTATTGCATGGTGCGGTGGCTTAAGATGCGCAGATCTTGTGGACATCGTTGTCAGTGACTGTGAGTATTATGAAACCACTGGATTGTGGATTACTTATAAAGAGTCAAAACAAAAGGGTGAGAGAAAATCAAACACTCAAAATGCTCCACTGGAGCTATGCGAAGTTTTGGAGAGGCATGACAATGCGCTACATCGTTCTAATGCTTCAAATGGGAGGATTTTCAAAACATTCAGAAAAAATAAGAACGGTACGTGGTACTACACAAATCAGCCAATGGGCAAGCATACATGTACATTAGCAAAAGTCTGTACGAAAATGGCTGAATTTCTGAAGCCGGAAAACCCCAAATCATACACTGGCCACTCAATGAGAAGATCATCTGCCAATTTGATTGCTGAAGCCGAGGCGTCGTCAGAAGTGATGAAAAAACACTTCAACTGGAAGAATGAGGCCACTTGCTCAAAATGTGTCGACAGCACCAAATCTGCGAAATTGCAAATTTCAAAGATGTTCGTTTCAGATGAAACACTTGCGACCCATTCGTCAGAGAAAGGGGAGAAACAAAATATTCTAAAGTTCGAGAACTGTCAAAACGCTGTTTTTAACTTCAATAAGGGCCCATTTCTTAATCATGCAGTTGTCACTTTGTTAGACATGTATTACAATTTCATGTGGTTGTGGTTTTGCATGTCATGCAAGAAGACTTATTGTATACATACACAAAATTTATAAGCGTACATGTATGTACATCTTTATATTAGACATCAACACTATTGAAATATTGAGTTTTTGTCTTACCGACTATCTTGACAAGCTAGAATTCTTAATATAGAAATATAGACAGGAAGGCCAGCGATGTTTGAGTTTTTTGGAATATTAAAGTATCCAGGTGAAGAAAAGTCAGCTTTTCCAACAGCAATGCAAATAGATATCTCTCCATGAACGGAAAAATTGTATATGAATGGAAAAGTCATAGTTTTCCTACGTCTCCAGGATAGGAAAAGTAGTCTTTTCCATTCATGCATAAAAAATGAAATGAAAATGAACGTTGTTTATACTCGGAAGCACATTAGGCACGGAGCCTTTCTTCCATGTGGCCGAGTTGTCATTTACCACTCTCATTCTTTTTCGTGCTGAATGTTTAGCAAGAATGCAGAGTGTACCTATTTTAAAAGTCTTAGGTTTGACCCGACCAAGATTTGAACCAAGGTCTCCCGGACGCAGAGCGAACACTCTACCACAAGGCCACAGCGTCGGTCATAAGGAAAAACAGATTTCGTAACCCTAATAAAGTGAAAACAATGTCTATGATAACCTTCCTTTGTTCAAATCATCAAGATAGCACCATTCTGAGATCTGACAAAGGCTTGAAAATCCTATATTGAAATTCAAAATAACTGGAATTCACTATTTGTTACCGGCATCAGCTGATGCGATCAGACTTTTATAATTTCATCATTCAACCCCATTGCGGAAATGACAATCATTGACCTAAATGTCCGTTTTTGATGGTAGGTTATCTTCTTTAAGTTTTGGCTTATTCAAGAAGCTAATTAAGAGAAAGGAAGCAACTCTTGCCTACGGAGGCTTCAGAAAATGTTTTCTAGCTTTCAGTAGGTTCTAATTTGCTAGCCTCTAATTTTTTCAGAGGTATGACTGAACTTCTAGAACCGAATAATTCCACAATCACACCATGATCGTGAGTGGAAGATTGCGTAACAACTTGCCCCAGGAAACAGAGCAAAATGTACAGAATTTTTAGTTTTACTATTTTCCAAATTGTTAGGGTCTGAACAACGAATTTGGAAAATAGTAAAACTAAAATGGATCTAAAACTAAAAATCAATGGGTTCAACCCTTTCAAGTATACCCCAACGTTAATAAGCCTACGACTAGTAACCATAACTGCTCTAACAAAATCAATTTAAAATTAAATTTTGTGAGCGATGCAGCTACCCGTAAAATTAATAAATTAACTAAGAATTACGATTTACCTATCAGAGTGATAAGTCAACCTGGTACCAAAATTAGCAACAATTTCAATTTCAGTTATACTGAAAAATGTGACTGCAAAGTTTGTCAAGCGCTTCCTAATAAGTATAATTGTAGCATGCGCTATGTTGTATATCGTTTTACATGCAGATTATGCAATGAGTGTTACATTGGTCTCTACGAATCGACCCTTCGGCGTCCCTTTTGCTGAACACCGTAGAAGCATTGACAGACAATCTAGGCAGCAATCTAGACAGTGCGAGTGCCACTCTCAGATCATATTGTCCTACGTCATTCTGATCGTTCTTTTTCTATAGACGACTTTGATGTCGATATCATCGATCGCCTCAGCAACCTTATTCATACCAGGGTGGCTGAAGCGAATTACATCAGGATCCATTGTCCATCCATGAATAGGAAACACGAACTGATGAGAAGTCATTTTTGATATTTAAACCATCGCTTACCAATGCCAGTTTGTCCATGAATAAGTCCGCGGCGGACGAAACGTCGGGCGGTTTACACTTTGTAACTTTATTTATCCTAAAAATTAGAAACATCGCCATTAGAAGGGAGTGTTTTCAATTTTCAACTTCAATGGCAACAAAAAAGATCAAAATCACATAATCGAAGACAATGATTTCAATTAACTTTGAAAGATGTAAAAGGTTCCATATCATTATTCAGATTCAAGAAATGAAATATGAATTTAGTGAATCATAAAATCATCCCGGCGAAAATTGAATTAAAAACTTGAATTTCAGCCAAGAAAGCAAAATAAGATGTCGACTTTTTCATGAAGACATTGTAATGCGGTTCATGAAATTCCCTTGATAATCAGCTTCATTTCCACATAGTTAGGATGATTATTAGCAAATATTTATTCCTTTTGATATCCAACTTGTTTCAGGATATCAGTTAATATACTAGCTGATATAGATGTTTCAGTATATATAGGAGCGTCATCTCAGTAGTACACAAATTGGCAAGAATTTGACGTTTTTATAACTGCTCAAATACTTTTTTGGACCACGGGAACGTAATCTCCTAAAAAACTGAATCATTTCATATAAAATTTTTCACTGTGTACAGATACTTTTTTGAGGCGATATTCTACCTACATATCCCTACTCTATGATCAAAGCAACACCTTCTCCAACCGATTGCCATAGAAACATCCGGAGTGTATGGAAGATGGACACGACGTTTCATCAGGGAACTTGGTTGTAGGATGTCTGACATCACCCGTGATCCGCGTGAACATTTTTGGATCAGACAGCGGATCAGCCAAGCTATCTATCATTCGTGGAAATGACTTTAGCATTTCAATGGCTGGTGAGCTATTTGCTCTGTAGTTCCTCTTTCTTATACTCTCAACTTTTGACTTTTTCGACTTAATTGAGTATTCACCTGTATCTTTGACTTAGCACTCATAATTTTGGCATTATAGTAAAACTTGTCCCACAATTGCAAAAAATAACATATTTTTATTCACATTTGAAATATGGATATTTAATATATAATTTGAAATCTTTCACACTTTTCAAATAAGGTTGCAACATATTTGTAGGTCGTGAAGTTTGATTTTACTCATCAATCATTAATTTCACAAGAATGTCATCTGAAAATAGTGATAAAGTCGAGAGCGTCCGTACGCCCAAACTGCTTCCAGTTTATCTGTAGAGTTTGTAAAAGCACATAGAAAGTTGATACCTCGTGTATAAAGCGAGTTTTAGAAATGTAATCCAGTAATGCAATCAATTCTACGAATAATTGATTTCATGAACTTTCACATTGGATTGAAATTCCGAGCTTTCGTTTCGTAACGGATGATCTACACGTATGTTCATCGAGCGATCTGTTCTATATATTTAAAATAGATTCTAAAGCGCATAATGGTGATGGTGAGCCCATGCAGTGTTCAAATTGCAGCAAGCCGATATTGAGATCGTCCTCTCTCAACCCTCGACAAGCCTTTTCTTGACCTCAACTTCAATCTATATCAGCCGAAGAACATGCGCCTTAGACTATGCAACATGATAAATCAAAGCACTATTAACTGTGTGCATATGGCCTTTATAGAGAAATGCGCTATTGTTTTGTACTCATCTAAATGCTTCTCAATGCCTATAATATACATACAGCCTGTACAAGGATGTTTGAATTCTTAATTGGAATAATGAATATTGTCAAATCCATTGCTAGAAATAGAGGGAAAATTATGGAAAAATGAAGAATATAATTAATGGTGTCCTTTACACGGCTTTTATGGCGCAAAACTACAGAGATAAATTTATTAAAACATAGATACACCATTAGCGTATTAACAATCTTCGGAAGAAATGAGAATAAGATTATTTACAAGCACAAATTTTGAAGTGGACAGGTCGAGCGTCCGTTACGCGAACGTCCGCAACGTTAAAAATGCTATTGTAAAATGAAACCGGAACCAGTCTATGTTTCACGAATATAATAATTTTCTTTAAATTTCATGTTTTTAATTTTAGGAAGATACCACTTAAAAGTGAAACTCCTCGTCAATTCGCGGAGTTTTTCAGAAAAGAATTTAAAGGTCAAAATTAGAACTTCTGCACGAACGTCCGTTGCACCTACTTTTCGTGCTCTCAAATTGGCTGTAATAAGAATTTCGGTCTAATTTTTTATGAGAGGAATAACTGATATAAGTACACATATTTGTGAAATCCGGAAGATCTATGATATTTTAAACTACTTACAGAGTCTTGCGAGCGAGCGTCCGCTACTATATGGAATTGCCAGGGAATGAATAACACGACAACGAAGACGTCATGCACTTAGAGAACTTCAACATCGCGCGAAAATGAATGAGAATTCGAATAATCACACCAAATTATATAGAATTTCGAGCGTCGTAATTAAATCAAGTAGATGATGTTGGAAGCTGTTTATTCTACCGGTTTCGGATAGGAGTGGAACAGCCCCTCTTATCATTCGTCAGGAATAGAAATTTTCTTTTTTAAAACCGGTAGAGTAATAGTCCGGCAGCCAGAACGAGTTTCTGCAGGGAACTATGCCGAAAGTGAGACTTTCATAGAATGATGTGCACCCTATGCCTACTACGAATCGGCACGTCTTCCGAGTTCTAGTGAGTTCCTCTTCTTGTCAGACAGGATCAAAGAAAAATACATGTTAAGCCAATGGGACGGAGATTGCAATTTTTGTTAAAATGAAATTTTGTATGTTTTCTCTGATTAAAGGAAAAGTATTAAGCCCAGAGTCATAATTTTTGTCATGGAATGTCTTCAGGTCATTTCCTATGATGTGCATGTGTTGTTATCATGCATCTGATCGGCGATGTATGTGAGAATGCGGCTGAATGTGGATAAAGTTGCTCAAAATGTTTGTGTTTGCCGACATTAAGAGGCTCGGCAAATCTAAATGAGTTTAACTTTATAGACAGGGATGCATGAGCATGATACAAAATGACCTGAAGACATTCCATGTCAAAAATTATGACTATGGGCTTAGTACTTTTCGTTTAATCAGAGAAAACATAGAAAATTCCGTTTTGACCAAAAATTGCGATCTACGTCCCATTGGATTTACATGTGTTTTTCTTTGATCGTGTCTGACAAGAAGAGGAACTCACTAGAACTCGGCAGACGCACCGATTCGTAGTAAGCATGTGGTGTACAACATTCTGTGAAAGTCTTATTTTCGGCCCAGAAACTCGTTCTGGCTGCCGGACTATAAATCCAACATCACCTACTTGATTTAATTACGACGTTCGCAAATACTATATCATTAAACTTATCAAATACTTATATCATTAGCATCGTCAATCGATCCGTCGTTGTGTTGTCTAACTATATTAAACGAATGATAATCAATCACACCGAATATACACAAAAGCATGTTCAAACTAAACGATGATGTTAATGATGTGCACAAGAAAGTATGTAAATGAGTTTTATTAAATGTCGATATTTGTATTTATAAATTATGTTCTTTTCTTATTATTATATTTGCATTATATTAACTAGATTCTTTATTTCAACAGCGAAACCTGACAGTAATTAGTTCTCTCACCAAAGTAAGAAATACACATCACAACAAGCCTTCTTTCTAAAATTGCTGCACACTTCTTGCTTGGATCAATTTCAGCCTCGAAAGTAGAAACTTCCAAGCTCAAGACAACTCATTTCATTTAGTCATCAGTCTGCAGATTTTCTCTCGTCAGTGTAGAATGAACAAGAAAATCATTAACCATCCATGTTACCTCTTGCAGCTATCAATTGACTATGAACTTACCTGTAACACACTTCTAAGCCAAAACCAGTAACACAGGAATAAAGACTTGACCACTATTAGCAATCCACAAAGGGGAAAAGGTCACTCGCGTTTAATGTAAAAAATTTCCACTTCAAAGAATGAGATTTGTAACGGTAATTGCGGGCTTAGATTTAGTAGTGATTTCCTTGGAATCGAAGAACCCTTCAAAGCAACTCATGGCTTTGAGTAAATGACATATGAGCGAAGTGAATGGACAAATTCAAGATAAAAGGAATATAAAATCTTTAGAGCACGATTTGTGATCCATTATGAAGACGGAGTCTTCTTGTCGCCTAGCTAACCTCTCTCTCTCTGAGCTTCAACTCGTGAAACAAAGGAAATCAAACATCAATGGGCTTTTAAAGTGTAAAGGAGGTTAATACTATTGTATATTTCAAAGTCATTGCATTGAACTCCACGTCACTGGCCAGAGTTCTACGTGTAATCTGAGAGCACGCATCGATAGAAAGCTAAAGTTGAGATTGCAAGAGAGATCTCTATCACAAATTGATTTCTAATCTGCCAAACTTGATCATGCGTCAAGTTTTTAAATATTGCTTTGGAACTTACCTTTTCTAAAAAACCACGATTTGTGAAATTTTATCTCCTAAAAACATTGTGCATAATTATTCTTCTATTTGGGAAAGGTCTAGTTGTCGGCAATACGCACTTAATGTATGATTTTAATATCATTTTCATCATTTTAATATTCTAAAAAATTACTTGAATCCATCAAAACTCTATTACATTGTATCGAAAAGTCTCTTGAACATTGATAGCGAATTACACGACATTTGAACATTTCCAAAAGACATTTGAACTACTTGAAAATTCAGAAAATGAAACTGCATTGTATACTGCATATTGTATATTGATAGATCTACCGGATGTCCATAAAGTCTGGAACCATAAGGAATAAAAAGAAATTGTGACTAAAATCAAGATATGTCCATCATTACGTAACCAAGAATGCATCACAATATGAATAAAGAGTAAGCAGAAAACATATTTTGGAATTCTTGCAATTTTACAAGTGTTCAAAGTGTTCACCATCAACTTCATGACATATCTGAAATCGAAATGAAATTTTATGTTGCACATTTTTGCATCATAGTTTTTCACATTGTCGGACTTACCAACATGCTTCCAAGATTCGTTTTTTCAAGTGAACTTAATCCCGTATTCTGATTTGGTACATATCTGGCCTTCTGAGCTAGGTCGGGACGCCTTGGAGCCCATTCATCTCTTCCTCTGCGACTAATCCAGCTAAAAAATGTCTCGTTGAGTCCATTTCTATCCTTGATGGCGATGTAATAGTGGGACGTACAGTTGTCGCCAAAACAAATGGCTTACCTTAATTTTCAAGCTTTTTTTCACTTATCCTCGGTAATTCGCAATACACACTCAAATAAAGAGCACCAAGAGACATGAATGCATTTGAGATTGCTCAGCATTATGTAGGCCTAAACAATTCTTTTGTCGTGGGTAGTCATCGTTTTTTGATACTTAAAGATCGATAGGACCATCAGCATACATGTCAAGTATCTCATAAGGGGTCTTGCCTTGAAATGTATGCAGAGAATGTTTGTCCTATTTGCGAAGATGAGAATCACTGACATTTGCCCTTTCATTGACTTGTTCTTCTCTTCACTGAAATGATCATTCAAGTCATCTTTCTTTGGACTATCACACTGCCCTGTGATCACACTAATCTCTGAGACTTCCTCTATATACTCATCATGAACTCATCATGGTCTCATGACTCTGATAAAGCATCTGCTTCAAGGGGTACTTGCAACAATCATATGCTCAGACATCGTTGTTATTATTGCATATTTCAGTGACTGCTTGATCCGAAGTTCGCAACTGCCTAGGCAGAATGCTGAGAACAGGCTATATCGACACAGGTTAATACAGCCAATTAGCCTTTCTAGATGTTTTAAATTAGCATCGGCCATTTCGAGCCGATGACGAGACCTTGCAGGGCGGGACGCAGTGTTTAATGCTGCTAAGGAAGCTTTGTGCTGAAATTGTTCAAGTCTGGGGACACTGCATTCTGCAGTTCTGCCCAGGCACACTGGCATTCTGCAGCCTTTATGACTACAAGTGGAGATGTTTGAGATTTGATGTCTCTATTTGACTTGCATTCGTACAAGCACCAGCAAGGCTATAATAAAGGAAAATACTATGCCAGTGGACTTCGGTTGGTCTTGTGACGGGCTTAAAATAGCAACAAGCATTACACATACTGAGAATACACCAATAATGTAATATTCCAATAAAGTTGTTCATTTTCAGAATTCTACAAGCATTAGTTTTGAAGCAAATTGACAGTACTCATCACCGTTTGCTTCATTTACATTGTTGCTACATTTGATTTGTATATCAGATTACGCCAGTGTAACTAAAACGCTACGGTTTAAAAAAATGACACACCATGTCATGAATGAATGTCAGAGGAAGCATTGATTGTTATTTTCGGCATTTTATAAATAATGAGATGACGCAAATCACTTGGATATGCGTTCCAATTACATGTGGGCGTTCCCACACTGTCTCTTCCAGCATATAAGCAGACGTCATGCCCAGTTCTTGTCTAATCTCGTAATAAAATGTAAGCTTTAAATTGGTGATCGCTTATCTGCGAATATATGATAAATCATGGATGGCAATCATAATTTTGTATCATGTGTCGCAAACTGGAGAAGACAGCACACATGTTACACTGGCGCCAAATAACCAATTTTAACCGATTTCTAAAATATTCTACCTTTTTGCGAGTTTTGGCAATAAATCTCCACGCTGAGTAAATATTCTAAGGAGTTAATGATGAGTACAAATATATAGATCAGATTGATTTGTCCATGGAATGCAGCCCAAGCCTCTGTGCATGAAATTGGGAAGAAATCCCAACAAAAAAACCTTTCCAGTGTATATTTATTTGTGAAATAGGTGAGTCCGATGAAGGAAGACATGCAGATAATAAAAGAAATCAAATGATTAGAAAAATACAGAAAAATGACTTCCTATAAGTGCCTTTACTAAACTTTTTGAATAAAAGCAGCATTTCCAAAAAGATTCATTCATCATTCAATGCTGGTAAGGCTGGTAAGCTCACTCGTCCTTAGTAGACTCGACTACCGTATTTCCATACATGCAGGGCTCCCAGCATCTTCCCTTGCACTACTCCAGCGCGTCCTCCATGCATCCGCTCGATTGATCAATGGAGCTAGGAAGATTGACCACATTACACCTCATCTTACTGACTTAAAGTGGCTCTCTATCGAAGATCGTATTGACCATCGTCTTGGCACTCTTGCCCATTAGTGTGACCATGAGTCAACTCCCACTAGTCGACAGTCTCATCGTTCCTTAGCCTCCGGTCATTTCATTGTGCCGCGCCTCGTGCTCGCCATCCTACCTTAGGAGGCCGAGTCTTCGGAATCACTGCAAGTAAAGTGTGGGACCGGATTCCTCAGGACATCCCTGGTTCCAGGAGTTTATCTGCTTTTAAGAAACATTTGAAAGATTTTCTTTTGTAAGAAGCTCATGTTTGGGCATCATGCTTGTTATTTCAAAATAAATCCTTAAATCTAAATATAAAACATTTGAATTTCAATCACTCTATTTGATATATATTGTGCAGCCACAGAGATAAATTGCCTTGTCTGTGTTGTTTGGTCTAGAGATGACATTTTTTGATACTGATGGTCACACCAAGAACTAGTCCCGAGGGGCAGGAAGATTCATTTTCAAATGAACGCAATGCAAATTGAAGTCTGAAGTGTGGCGAACTAGATCATTGACACCGCACTAAACGTACACACTTCAGTAAATACAGATCGCAAGGAGTCGAACGATGTGAGTAATATTTCCATTTGACGAATTTATCGCGGATAAACATTGAGTAAAAGCAAATACTGTTCACTTGGCAGATGTTCAGACTTCAATGTGGAAACGGTAGCTCTTATGTTCCCTATTACGACTTTCCTTGTGCATTGCGCGCGCTTGACCGATCACGTAAGCGAAGGGAGACATATCTCTCCACCTCTCTCTACCTTTGCATGCAGTGGCTGAGATAGAAGCGCGTCACATCAGTCGAATCAATCTCAGTGGGGGCAACAGATGATCATGATGTGATTCATTGACTTATAATTGCAAAAGATTGTACTCACATTGAAAGGCGAGGTGCTTCATTTTAACGCCATCATACTAAATGTTTGTGAAAATTGTCCATTTTCAGACCTTCCAAAATAATTATTTCCACAGGTTCTACGTTTTCATTGACCAAGCGCTTTTGGTGAAAAGTTCGAGAATGCGCAAAAGCTAGAGTCCTAAAAGCGTCGATGGGCTTTGTTTTTCCTATTTTTTCACAGTGGGAAGTAAAGACAGTGAAAAATGGAAGATGAAGGTTTTATAGAGTGATCCGATAAAACAAAAATATCCTTCTCCCTTATCAACCGATTTTATCTGTGACGTCTGCAATCATTAGATCGTGACGTCATTGCATTTGTCTGATTGCACTAGCGGACAACGATATGAAGCTTGTATTGTCTGTCTGAAGTACCTTGCCACGGTGTGCCACGAGAGCCGGTTTCATTTTGAAAATTTCCCAATATATTTCTCAACGGTTCTGATGTAATTTTGTATGAAAATTTCGAAAATCATGGTTTAAAGATGACACATCTAGCCATTTTCGAGAAAGTTACGAAAATTCAAAATGGCGGACATAAAACCGAATCTGCATTCTGGGGCTGCATCAACAACAAACCTTGGAGGTCCTAATAGGTTCATAAAATTTCTTGGAAACTACATTTGAAAAAAGCAAGTCAAATTACATAGGAAACTGTTTGCGAAATAGATGGGAATTTTTTAATGCAGTCCCAGAATGCATTTTCGGTTTCATGTCCGCATTTTTAATTTTCGTCATTGTCTCATAAAGGGCTAATCGCATGATTTTTTAACAATTATATTTGAAGAGAGCGGGTCAAATTACATAGGAAACTGCTGAAAAAATCTTGAGGATTTTTTTAATCCAGCACAAGAATTCAGTTTCGGTTTTTCTGTCCGTCATTTTGAATTTTCATAATTCTCTCCAAAAGGGAGAGATTTTTTGTGTGATTTTGTGTGATTTTTAAACCATGATTTTCGAAAATTTCATACGCTAATACATCAGAAACCGTTGAGAAATGAAGCCGTCTCTCCTGCACACCGTGTGCGAGACGCACATTGTTATATTTGGCTGTTTAGTTTTCAAAATTGATAAAAGGGTAATTGCCGCCTCTTAAAATTCAGATATTCTCCGGCTTTCATAGAAATATGGCTTCGACAGGCTTGAAAGCGACGCAATATTGACTTGTCAACGCATCGGCATGTGTACTATATCATTTGCGAAATGTCACACATGCCATCAATATTAAGTAAAATCAACCGCTGACAGAAAAGAAATGATTTCGTAATAAGTTGATGAAAATATAAACATTGTGGTGAAAAGGTCTTCACATCAATCAAATTAATAGACGATTGATAACGGATTAGGAAGGAATTTTAGCAAGTAAATTTTTCGAGGCGTGATGCGAGTTGCTGCATGCTTACTGTGGGAAATGAGTAAACATCAGATCACACTACTATCAACAATGATGCTCGTTTTCTGTCGTCTGGTGAGCTTCAGCCCATGACCATCAAACTCTGCCAGTACTCTAACAGTACTACTGCGCTTGCGTGACCGTAGAAGCTTGGTGGGAATGGGGATCAGTGAGTCTTTACACATACCCGACCCCAGCAGTTACCATAAACCCATTTCAATGAACACTTCGCCCGCAAATTGTTTGGTTTAACGATGCTTTGCATAACGGCACAAATTTGTAACTAAATGAAAGAATGATCAATGCTTTTCTAAAAGCACCTCTCACAAGCTACTATAGTGGCTGCTAGAACGTCCGCAATTTGTGCTTGATTTTTAGCTTGACAGCAAATGGGTTAATAAACGAATTTTTAGTCGCAATGATCTCTTTCAAAAAAGTGAAATTGCCACATATCTGACTGTAACGCATAAACAAGTGATCATAAGGAATGTGTTGTTTGTTTCATTCTCCGTATATATCATATGAAATTGCATCACGGCATCGTCAAAAGAAATTGAAGAATACTGGAAGCGGAAGAATGCAAACATAAGCAAATACCATAGTGGAAGATCTTGTAACGAATTGGATGATCAAAAGTCCTGCAGTGAGAATGAATACGATTGATGCCAAAATCATAGAGATCCATGTACTCTAGCATAGGAAGATATTTGACGTAGCATACTATGTTATATGCTGTATTGTAGATACTTGAGCACAATAAATGTCAGAGCGGAAAGCCGACTTGGCATTTCATGTCTTCCTCAGGCCGATTCATTTACAGGAGGAAACGGTGACCGGATTATCCGACTTGCGATCCGGGAACTGCAATTCACTGGTATTCAATCACATGATGTCCGGCGAGATATATGCCGACAAGAATGATGACACTTTTCATACTTAATTGAAAACCTAAGGCTCATAATTATTGACTTATCAAAATATCAAGCAATTCTGTCGAGCTGTACACCTGACGAGACAAACAGTCATCAATGAAAAGACAACATGACTGCAGCTGTCTGTATTATTTGTGAAGCGATAGAAGTGGGATGCTATTACAGAACATGACCGTATTTGAACTGTTTCATTGACAAGATCAGCTTGTGCGCAACCTATTGTTAAAATGCTGACTTCAATTTGTATTTTCAAATGATTTCATCACATTTGAAGATAGCGCAACGGAATTCATGACTTTGTTCAAAATTTGAAACGGAAAATTTGAAGCGTTCATGTTGTACAATGTTATTGAAATGCCACCAAATTTTATCAGTCTTTCGCTTTCTTGAAAGTCATTGAAATTATAAACATCATGAATATTGAAATCGACCAGACAATGTCATCATTTGAACGACTATAATATAGAAGTTTGAACATTTTTCTCGAGTGAACTTTGCAATCCGGAGTCGTTGGCGACGACACCCTTTACGACTCCGACCGACTGCTGATTCCCGCCACAAACAGCTGACCTTACATCGGGATCTGATCTCACAGATAACCAACTATTGTGTGCTTCCAATGATGCTTGCACAACTTCAAATGCCTTACGTCTATCCTCATGAAAAATCCACTGCATTAGGGCGCCGACCGGACAATTCACTTTTCCAGCAGATTTAGTACCTATCTTGTGGCATACTGTAATACATTTATAATTCAGTAATGCCTATTAATCATCTTCTTTACGAAGCCGCTCAATTCCCTATGTTTTCGGGAGTCGTTCCATAATAGCTGCAAATGCGAGACTAAACAGACCCAAAAATAGACAGATTTGAAACCTTTGCTTCGTTCTTATTGTTGCATCCGATTTATAACTTGATGGAGAATTCTATCTCCAAACATGATCTAAATCGAAATTGCACTTGAATTATTTCTTCTATTCCCCCATGATTTCGTTGTTCTTTCTTCCTGAGGATAAATGCATCGGTGCTCTTCCATCAAGGCTATCACATCTTAAGCTGATAGAAAGTCATTTGACATGAATTACTCTTTATGCCAGAACTCAGACTCTTTGCTTAATAGGGATACAATGAACTTTTCTTTAAAGACGATTACGGAATATCTTGCCCTTATCTCAATATACATCAGATGCACCGCTTAATTAAATGATGAATAATTAATTTCTTGCTATGTAGTCCAGTAGAAATGCACGGACAAAATAATGTCTTTGATTTTGGAAATGTTCAGTGAAGAACTCGGTGTCTCCTGAATGTGCTCAACAATAATTACGCTTGAAATCCAGAATGAGGTATAAGCATCCATTGTCGTTATGCAGTGTGCAGAGGTGAGCAGCTGAGGTGACTCTGGGTCCAGGTGAAGATCTAGTGACTCTGGGGAATAAACCTGGTGACCCTGGAGAACAGCTCCATTGACAGCTGGCAAAGATCGCTCTAGGATTCCGCCTGGGATCACATGGCAGCTTGATGGCTTTATGTGTGAAGTAGCGATGACTTGGTGCCAGGGTCGGCTCTTGTTGGGTTCCGGGCCCCTACCGGCTAGCAGTTATGACTGGAGAGACACCCCTGTAACTGGCAATGTGCCCTTGAGACGCCAGAGAGAGGGAATTGTAGGTTGCAGGATCTTAGCAGTAGAAGGGAGCGTCTTGCTGTGAACTTTTTCAGATCTGCATATAGCTCAGATACTGCTATTAAAAGTCTTTTGCCGTCTGTGCTCCCAAGTGGACGTTTGACCGTTCCTTATAGTCGAACAACCATCCGTCGAAAGTCTTTTATTCCGTTGACGTCTATTATTATTTCGTCTACCTTTTGCGATTGACTTCTGACATTTGACTTTATGCTGGTATATACTATTTTCTAATTTGCTATGAAATCTAGACTTGTAATGCTTTTTGATTCCCATTCAGTGATACAATAAACGATTCTCTCTCTCTCTCTCTCAGAGTCAACGCTTATGTTGCTTTCGCTGGGATTTAGCATGACACAGATGCAAGCGACATGTTTAAGGAGCTTGACGGACTTCTCGTAAGAGCAGCTATCTGCATGTCCCTTGTCTGCTCATGAGTGCCCCTGCCTGCATCCATTGGCCTCCAAGGGTGTTGCAGAGATGTTGTCACTTTGGTGGTTGGTGGATTGGGCTAGATTGTTGCTGCTGCAGCAATATTGAAAGGTTTGGAAGGGATTATTTCTAACGAACTGGAAGGGATACAAAGAACTATGAAATTCTGGTTTTTATTTGAAAAGACGTTTCCCAGATACCACTTCTCACTGGTAGCAAACTGAACTTTGCACATTATACGAGTATAACTCAATAATATCAAAATTTGCTACATTTGTCTATAACTAAAAAAATTATTGGTTGATTTGTTTGGGAGCATTTAGATCTCCCATCGATCCCATCTCATCGATCTCCCGGAAGGGCCGATTCGGACCACTTCCATCATTACTAGAATTTTGCTCTCAATCACACACAAGTCATTATGCACTTGAAGAGTGAGCTTCCTAATTGTGAAATTCAGTGGCTCTAACTCGATCATCTTCGTTCTATTAATAGCAATACAAAATATTTAAAATCAATTTTGATAAGAAGTTGAAATTTTCAAGTTCTGACGAATTTTTATGGTGAATCTAAAGATTGTCATGGTTAATGATACCAAAGTAGTAGAAGCTACCGATGAGTCACTTGCGCGTTCAAAAGGGAAGTTTATGATATACATGTAGATTTGTGCATGGAGTGCCATCAAACATCATGAAATATGGAGAATTTTGTATCAAAAGTAACCATTCCAATGATTACCGGGTATGTGCTATGGTAAAGGTGCAAACTGATCCAAAACAATGGCATATACAGGAACTTACAAAGTGATGAACAAAAACAAAATTACAATGCATTACTGGAGTAGCAGAATTCATCATAATTGCTGCGCAGTGTCCACGGGTGACATTCGTCACCATCCTCACAACAAAATATGTCAATAGTCTTTCTTCGGAATTGTAAATTGATGGCTTGGAGTATAAAGATACAGATAAAGCAATAATTAATGCAAAATATGTTTTGGCGGGGATTGCTGGGTTAACAGTCTATAAATGGCATTTGCAAATTATCAGCGAGTATGAGCATTGCAGAGGTAAATTGTGAGATCAATGAATTGATTATATACGATTGCTCGTGGGGAATCAGTACAATATGAATATTCTTAGCTACCGGAAGTATTCATTGTCGGTGCGCACTTTGCCAGAGTCTCCTTTCAATCAACAACGATAATTCTGTAATTTTTATACTTTGAAAGAATGGTATTAGTATCATCATGCTGTTAAAGTTAATAAATTTCTGCTTATTATTTTTTCGATGCTGATAACAATAGTCAATAATGCATTTTTTTTAATAATAGTACTTATTTATTCACACCGAAATACACAATGATCATTATATATCATTCAGTTGAAATCACTAAACATTCACATTTATGTAAGATCGGCTTCATCGAACTAGTCATCGATATACCGCATGATGCAATGAGATGACAGATCATGGATATCGTCTGCTCAAGAGCACCTACATATTTCACTCAACGTATTGCGATAAAGTTCATACAACTAATTGCACAGTACGCAAATTATAGTACACAGAAGAGCATTTCTGTATTTTTGTTCCTTGTGGTAAAGCAAGCTTCGGCAAGATTACATATATAGTTTTTACAATGTCCTTGGATAAACTCAAAGATAATATTTCGCTATATCTGTGAACTCTGAGAGCGCACGCATGATGATGAGTCTCTATCCGAGAGAGTAAAAAACATTTTGATTTGTTTAAAGTTTGACAAAAAGTGGAGATGGTTCAGGAGAATTGTCAAACTGTTTCATGGAAGTTGGGCACTATAAACCATGTTATTAGATCATTCATTTATAAATTAATCATTGAATCTTATAGATGCAATGTTAGAGGTACATGTATCAGTACTTGTACTCGCTACTGAAGGCCATTTTCCATGGATGTGTCAGGAAAAAGACGCAACCACATATCCGATGTTCAGATTGGAAGGCTAATGTCAGTTAGTGCTATCTCTATTCAAGAAATATTTGTCGTCACTGAAGTCATGAAAATAGTAGGCCTATCATTTACATTTTGCATTAAAGTAATAACTACCAAATTCCAGTGATCGACAGATCGCTTGACGATGTGTGATGACTCCACAACATTTCATAGAAACACCATCAAATGTCTGCCAATTCTCATCCGAAATGTGTACACTTCGACTTCGTTCATTTGTTTCGAAAGACCGCTGAGATTATTTCCATACAGATGACATCGACATACAGAATTAGATTGCTTAAGCGCATCACTTTGCTAGAAGTGCAAACTGATTCAAAACGATGGCACATGCAGGAACTTACAAAGTGGGAAAAATTAAATTTTCAATACCTTCCACAGATAGGAAAAATAGTCGTGCGCCGCTTGCGGATTGCTGTGAATCCTTTCAAAATGCTCTGATCGCCACAATTCCTTCACATTCGAAGAATTCAGATCATTGCGCGAAAACTTTCTCGATTATGTTGGCCCTCCGATCACGAAAAAACATTCACAAATTTCTCCGTAGAGTTTGTCATCGACTGTGTCTCTTATCTGTGTGATCCGGCTGATAACAGTCACTGAAACTTCACACTATTTGGCGCGTTTAATGTTGAACTGGCTGCTCATTGTTCGATTGCTATGGTATTATGTCATTAGATTGTGCCATTTCATTAACGTTACATGTTCCAATGTTTCCTTTCTACGAGTAGTCAAACAGAACACTGTAAACTGTAAACAGCCACTTATCGGACAATTTGTGAGCCACATCAGTATTTTGGACAAATTTCCTGCTTGTCAGACAATTTTTGTCTCATCGCACGAACTAATTTACATTATTGCGTTTACTGTCTATCATACTACTTATGACTAATATATACACTTTTATTGAAATTGAATGGCATCCTTGATAATTTTCAATTATAGAATATACAATGTTGCAGGTAAGTAGGGTTCTTTGTATACTTTGCCTTGAGGCATGGCAATAACAGGTCTGGATATTTGACGTATTGATACCATCTTTTAATTCTGTTTTTATAATGTTTTTTACAGGTTTTAAGGGTTTTAATACTTCCCTAAAGTTGACATTGACACAGCGGCCTTGTAAAGAATCAGAGTTGTTCATAATGCGAGTGTGAATGAGTGGAGGAGAGTTAGAACCTATGTGATTAGGAGTGACAAGTTGCTATTAGCTGATGTTGAATACTTTGATCATATTTAAACACTTTTAGTTTGAGAGACAATACTTTTAGAAAAGTAGACAGAATTGTCCGATATGTTGGCGAATAATTGTCTCATCTTGTTTGCTCTGAACAGCCACTTTTGGTTGTTCATTGTCTCATGTTGTCTGTTGCAATTGTTTGATCATTTTGGCTGTTATTTTGTCTGATTTTTGGCTGTCTACAGTTTACAGTGAAGAGACAACCTGTATAATTCCGTGGATCCGACAGACGTGTAGTCAAAAGAATGCCACGTGAAAGCTTCAGGCAATAAGTTTCAGCTTCAAGATTTGCCATCAAGTTAGACTGATATTTGGCTCCGTACAAAGTATTTGAAAATAATTGATTTTTGCTCATGGATGTATTGCTACATCCTCATTCCTCAAAAACAAAAAACATCACCTTGCATGAAAGGTTATGCATTTTTGAGATGATTTGAAGAATTAATTTTATCTACCGAAATCTGCATTAGGTTAAACTCAAAGCTCAGAGGACGGTAGAGGAATGCCGAAATTCAAATGCAATATGTTTAGATGGAATTCGATAGATATTTACTAACGAACATCAACATTCATTTAAATAAAAAAGGAAATTGACGATTAATTAATTGAAAGGCTGCATAGGAACATTCCAAAATTCCTTCCATAGATCTGTTGAAATGTCATTTTCAATATTTTTCAATCAATAAACAAATTGAGATAATGTTCTGAAACGGATAGGATTTCTGAAACAATGTCTCACATGATTGCTCATTTTCCAACTAACAACCAATCTGACAAATTACCAGCAATTACTAAATTGCTTTTTAACTCAACCGAATTTAATGGCTGGCGCCGATCTCCATGTTTATCAACTTATGTAGGAGGGAAAAGCTAAGCAGAGTGAAAATTGAAAATGTAAATATCAACATTTTATTGCATCTGTTTTGTAATAATTCCAATGTAGTCTGGACTATTTACCTTCGACAAAAAGGAGATGCATGATGACAAAATTCGTTAACCTGCTGGAATCAGAGCATTATCTCAACTTGAGACTTTGTCTGGAATTCACCATTGCTTGATCGAAATCAAAAATAAGATCTCTCCCTTTTTATGTCAAGAGGTTTCATTGAAAATAGAATAAAGTGACCCGAAGCGTTTCGTCATAAAGACTGTCTCAAGGGTACACTGACACGGCTACATGATGCGGGTTATATACTCAGGTCTTGGATTTGATATCTCCTCACACTAGCTCACGACGTCTATTCATTAAATTTGGCATTTTCGACGCAATCCAGCGAGATTCAGCCGTCTTAGTAGATATCGCCGATTTCTGTTTATCTAAAATACTGCAGTTGAAATAATTAATGTCCATCATTTCAGCGGTATGGTGTTTTAGATGATGATTACTCAGGGCACTTTTCTTGTCTCTATTTCTGACACTACGTTCGTGTTCATTATACCGTGATCGAAAAGGTCGACTTTATTTGACCAATGTACTTTATTTGACAGATTTTACAAAAAAATTCGTAAACCAAATATTTGTCGTTACAGTTATATTTAGGACCGATCTGCTTACAATGTCACATTGACAAAAGTCCTTATTATCTATTTTAGATTTTATTGTGCTCTGTAGTCTCTTGCCTGGTCTGGCTGTAATTCTCTTGGGCAGACCATATCTACGTTTAAGTTTATTCATTTTTCTATTACAGCTATCGCTGACAAAGTCTAAAGATAAGTTTATCCAATTAGGAAGCTTATCCAATGGTTTTATTTTTCTGTTATTTTGATATGGTTGAAAGCCATTTTCCGAGAGTCTTTTATTCATAATATCTGAAGCAGCAACTTCTTCATTCGGATTTGAACAGCGTTCTGATGGAACCATATGAGAAGCAATGAATGGCAAATCTTCGTGTGAAAGTAGCGAATCTATCTCTTCTTTGGACGTAAGAGTTATATTTCTACTGTTCGTATTCACTGGCAGTGTCCAGTGAATTAATTGACCATTTAATTTTAGCAGAATGTCAAGAATTTGGAACATGTAATTGCAAGGAAGTATTTTTTTGTAAATTTATCCTTTGAATGAAATCATGGCCAATCATATTGATCGATATGATCAATTTCCTTCATTACTTAATAGGTGAATGATTAATCTTTGAAATATGAAATTGTCAATTTATACCTGTGCAACCAATAAAGACATGCGTTAGTAGGCCAATGGTTAATTGCATATCATCAGCGAGTTAGAAGCTAAATGAAAAATTGATAGTGCACGAGTTTCTTGCACTTTCTCATAGCACTGTTTACAGTAAGTCAAACTGCGGACTTGCTTTCTTGTTGATACAGTGAATGGAATAAAGGTTTGTACCCGACTTAGTCGAATGCTGTTTTGCCTGCGCTGCACGCTCATTGTCGCTTCAGAAGCATGAAAATCAATAGCAAATTGATAACTAACTCCTCGAGAATGGGAGTTAAGCTTCAGTTGTTGCACAAAACACGAACTCCATCATTGGGTTAGAAACAGTCGTGTGATTCATGTCCCAACTTAGTTCCCCCGACGGGGATGCCGTGACTTTGAGTAAATTTCCAATGTAGTCAACTTCAGATAAACAATATATTGATGTACATTATGTTAGAGACTTAGCGATGTATTATCTTGTCTGCGTGCTTCGGGTGTCTAGAGATGACTTTCCTCAATACTGATGGTCACGGTCAGAACTAGTCCCGAGGGGCAAGAAGATCAATTCTCCATTGAAAGTAATACAAATTCAAGCCTGAATTCTGACGAACTAGAACATTGACACCACATTAAGCGTACACAGTCAGTTAACTTATATCGTGAGGAGTTGAAAGGTGTGAATAATATTTCCATTTGACGAATTTATCACTAAGAAAAACTGAGTCAAAGATAGTTACCTTCCACTCGACAGTTCTGCCTGCAATTTGACCGCTGAGGTTCGTGTGTTATTTGATAAGTGCTACTCCTGCAAAGCGCGCGTTTGGTCAGTCACATCAGCCAAAGAGAGATGGAGTCGGTCTCTATCGCTTTCTCCCATTGCATACAATGCCTGGGATAGGGTTCGGTTCACTCTAGACTAACCCACACGTAAATGAATCTATCTGTGGACTGAAGTGATCACAACTCGCAGAAATTCTGTATAACTTAGAGAAAAATTTGCAATGGATTCAAAAGAAGTATGCATCTTTGAATCCATTTCTTATCCATTTGCATCTATTGAATCCAGTATGTTTGTCAAGACGCTGCGGCACAAATTTTGATGATGATCATGCACATAGATATCATTTGAATGATTCAATATTTCTAAATGAGGAGTCACGGACAGAATGTAAATCTAGCGTGCGATTGCTGTTGTAAAGAGTGATCAATCATGTAGATGTTCTCCCAAGACAATGGAAATATACAAGAACGACATCACGAAAGATTAAGACATAAGTCTGAATCATCCTTCGCCTGGGCATTTTCACTCTGGCATCTCAACGGGTAAAAGTATATGGAAATAGATTTTGAAATCGGACAGGAAGTTATGCTTGGGTCCTCAAGAGCCCAATTGGTGTGAAGTTATTTGATATTTGAATATTCCGTGGCGTGCTGGAATTTTGTCTTTAAAAATTGTATGCATATGAATAATCTTATCAACTGTAGTGTGTTAAAGATTGTCATATCAGTGAAGTAGGCCTACACCCCGAAAGATCATCTGAGTTTAGTCAAATCACGCTAGTGGTTTGTATACCTTTCAATATGGCATTATTTTCACAAACCTTATTCAGAAAAAATGCTCATAAAAATTGTTCACAGAACTTCACACCGGTTCCTTTTCTGATGACGTGAATTCATTAGAATTGTCATCTGAATATACAATGTAAGTAAACAATTACATGGCATGAAAGCTGTATGCGGTGGTCAATCAAATGACATCACACCTCCTTTTCCCTGGCATTGACGCAAATGACACTATAGTAAGGATATATCATTGCAATTGTTGAATCAATCTTCAGAAGCAGATATTGTGACACTCACCTGCAGAGATCAAGAAACGAGAAATTTGATTCTCGAGTCCGCTATGTCACGCATACAATATTAATTAACTTAGCGTCAATTCAAAATCAAATTACTCGATGCGACGAGAACGTTAACTTGATTTTCTGAAGTCATCGGATGAAATTGGCATCATTGATATCCGATGACTTATTGTAAAGGATTAATATAATAAAGGAATTTTGACTGTAAACTTTATTGTTTCCATCACCTCATGATTCAAACTAACTTTTATCTTGGAGCTAAGACAAATACAGTTGAGACTTGCTTTACCGAACCGCGCAGGATCCATGCAAAGGGTTCGTTATGGCGAGGGGTTCGTTATAGCGAGGAAGGAAGTATAAAACATGTTTTTGAGCTCAAATATCCTGCTGATTTTGAATAGCGTCGTCTAAACTACACCGGTGATAATCTTTTTGATATTTTATTTTGTATACTTCAGAAATTCAATAACTTTTGCGCTTTTGGCATTTTAAATGCAGTACTAATAATACATAAATGCCCTTCAAACATAAAATGATCGAATGAATGAGAAACACGCATTGCAATAATAGTACAACAGGCGTTATACTTGCACTTAGCCAGCTAGATTTTCAGCTCCAGAGCGATTTCTGCTCATGACCCGTTGCATTCGTGCATTCAGAAATTCGTGCAAATTCAGAATCTTTACATTTTTGTGTGAGTGCTCGACTTGACTTAAGTATGAACCTGGCCTGAGTATTAACCTGACTAAAGTGTGAACCGACTGAAGTTTGTTCCTCGGTGTCCCGGATTCAGGGCGAACTCTCTACCACAAGGCCAGGCCGCTTGTCAAAGCTTTATCGAAAATTAATTATTTCAAGATGAAAACCACTGCTTGGATTTCGAATCAATTGAAAAATATTTCATGCTCTTGATGCACATAATGCATGTAGAGTGATAGAAGGCATGGATATTATCCATTTCCATGGAATGTGAGCTGGAAAGTCAACACAGACCTCTAGTCATACCATACCTTGTCCGATTTCTATGATATGAATAATGAAATGTCTTAATCAAATTCAATGCTTATACATGTAATTGCATAAGATATCTATGTTTACACTTGAACAGACGAGGTGGTTCGACAAGTTCCTCAATACCGGTTCCATCTTATCTCGATCCAGCACATGAAATCGTACTTCTCGCGTATTGAATGAGAAGGAGGATTTTATCGTGAACGCTATTATAAACAAACCTCGTACATCACAATGAGTGATCGCAAAGGATGTCGAAGTTTCACATAGGACAGTCGGAAAACTCTGAAGGAGAATGGATATAAACCATACAAGGTTCATTAGATGCAGCAAATTTTCGACCAGGACGAAGAGGCAAGATTTGTTTTCTGTCAAACCATCCTTCGAAAGAACACTGAAGAGAGTTCATGGTCTAACAAAATCATCTTCGCTGAGTGCACATTTAGCATGTCCAGTCGAGTAAATGATTCTACTGCGCGACAGACAATCCTCATGTTTATGACGAGGTACCCATGAAGATCAAAGGACCTGACCGTATCAGTCGTGATATCATTTAATGGCATTGCAGCGGTGGACATCAGTGAAGAAAGCATGACAAGTGATCGCTACTGTGACATTCTGACCGAGAAAGTGTTCCCTGTTCTTGCTCGCCGGTATCAGCGTACCTCTGTGTTTCAACAAGATGGCGCGCCACCTCATTTTAGTATCCAGACAAGGAAGTTGCTTAACTATCGGCTGACCAACCAATGGATTGGAAGGGGTGGTCCAATTTTGTGACCCACCAGATCTCCCGATCTCACCATCTGCGATTTCTTTCTGTGGGGTAATGGGCCGTATTCCAGAACCTCCCTTAATTTTTCTCGCAAGGCCTCCTTGACCAAGGGAGGCATTTCCAAAGTGCCCTTATTCAAGGTAGCCTTGACTTATAGGTATTCCAGAACGTACCTTTGAAGCTCCCTTCATGAAGGAGTTCCTTACTGCTAAGTCTCCCTTCAGTTGCTGCAAAACTTCATGGCACTCAAGGCCACCTTGAATAAGGTCGACCTTAACTAAAGTCGTGACAAGTCGTGAAACTGCAACAGTTTGTCACAATTTGTTACATTGTTCATTGTCATCAATACCCATTCAATCAGTAGAAAGGTCAGTTAATGAAGCATTAACAGCGTTATTGCAGTGGATCGCTTTTGCAGACGTCATGATTTGACAACATAGCTACATGCACGCGAATTGATGGAACGTCCATTATTTATTGATCAAAACATTAATCGCCATTGTCAAATGCATGCATCATTTTTAGCATAGATCAATCAATCAATCTATTCAACATGCTGCATATATTTAATTGCACGGAGCAAAGGTTTTGTCATTGTGCCTGAAGACTTGTTTTGAGTATGCTAAAAATGAACAGGCCGATGAAAGCAAAAAGACGCTTCTTCTCACAGCTAGAGAAGAACGTGCTGTTTGAGCTGATAGCAAAGCACAGGCATGTTATTGAAAACAAGCGGAACAGAGAGAGTCTTACAAGCTGAGAGTCTGAAGGCTAAGGATGATTCTTGGACGAGGATTTGTGACGCCTTCAATTCGCATAAAGGAATCGAGACAATTTCTGTAAAGTCGCTGAAGAAGTTATGGGACAACATAAAAACCAGTGCGAAGAAGCAAGTGTCTCAAGATAAAAAGGAGAGATATAAAACCGGCGGTGGACCACCAGCAAGAGAATCGGAGACATCTGACTTTTCTCATCATGTCCTACATCCAGGACATTGCATCTGATACATCATGTCCTGCATCCTCTGCATAACAACTTTGTCGATGATGCATCATATCATGGTAAGTAAGATGATTCCTTCAATATGCCTATACACACGATTATCTATTCTCTCTCATTTTTTAGATGAGACCGTGACCTGTGTGCCAGAAGCTTCGACGCCAGCTGCATGCACATCTGCGTCGAGCAAATTCGAGACTGCGTCGAGGGCAACTTTCAATTGAATGGAAGGCGGTACAGGACTTCCTCGATTATTGACTGGTTTGGAAAGATCGTCTTTCAATAAGCGCAGAATATAGCAGAATCCTCTTCTGGTGAAGCGATACCTTTGGAAAAACTGATTCTCGGTTAAAATGGTGTAAAGATGTTCGTAGATTCGAGCATGGTGTTCACATCTTGAATTGGCAAAGTCCAGTCGACCTATTTGTGCTGATCTTCTGATATAGTCACTCATTTCGGCAGAGACTGTCGTGTTGTTGTAGACCGATATTCTAAGCTTTCAAGGGAGCCCTCAGCTGGCCTTAGAAATCAAGCAAAATTTTATAGATATCGAGAGCTCCCTTCACATTGAAAAACGTTCTGGAATGCAGTCCACCTTATCTCAAGGGAGGGTTTCAAGGCCGCTTTGAGTGGACAGATGCAAACAGCATCTGGAATTCGATAAGGCTGCCTTGAAAATCGAACAATAGAGTTCAGGGAGCCTTGAAACTCAAGGTTGGTTCTAGAATACGGCCCAATGTCTAGCATAAAGTGAATTCATTCAGCTTCTGAAGCAAAGATTAACTCAAACTGCATATGAAAAGGAACTCGAGGGCATACCTATATCTATGACAAGAAAATCATATAGGAATTTCATTCATCGATGTGAACTTTGTGTGGAAGAAAATGGCGGTCATTTTGAAAATTTACTGTAAGTATTATTTTCACATCACTTCTCTGATGCCTATGATACATGTTAGTTTACGAAATACAATTAATATTAGCTGGAAAACTCTTCGTTTTTCTCTGAAAATGTATCGGACAAGGTATGGTGTCCACCCCGCATATTCAGATTAGGTTCAACACCCTGTAAAATGGCGTAAAAGACCTTCAAAGTTAGGAGGGCCTCTGAGACCCCGCAAACATAGTTTCACTTTATTTTCATATTTCGTAAATTCAAGACTTTTATCCGGACATACTTTGATATAGTGTCTCATAAATACTATCTTCCTTGACACAATTGAATCAGCTACTCAGAAATATTATTTGCTTATCGAATAAATTTGATTGTCAGACATATTTTGATTATTTCTTCTATCACTTGACCTAAATGATTGCGTTCCGAACCTTTTACGATTCGATCAATCTTTGTCTACTTCAAATCGTTGATAGAAACTCTATTTCACAAATTTTGGTGAATATCTTTGGCTTCTCCCGTCAACTGGCGACCCTTTCCATTAAAGAAAAACGAAAGATTATCAAGAGTTACTCTTGTGCCAAAAACCTGAGTAGGTTGCGAGTTCCAGGTCAAATTACGTCGCCAACAAGTTTGACTTTCGATTACAATGTGAGGCTGGTATTTGTCTCCCAAATATTTCAAACGCTGTTCAGGTGATCTTGTAACAATTAGCGGCATTTATGAGACCAATTCAATCTTCTCCGCCTTATTTATTATCCCGCCAAAGCTGCCGACTGTCCAAGATGCACTCCAAAAATTGAAGCATTTCCTTCTTCTCCTTTTTATCAGAAGCGTCCTCGACCGCCAATAGCTCATGAGTCACCGAATATTCCGAATTGAATTTCATGAGAAACAGGAAAGAAAGTTTTCATCTGATTTTCCAGCAAATTAAGCGACAAGTGGTCCATGAAATGACTGCAAATTAGTTTCACAATGGTTAGAAGGGCCGTGATATTGAGGAGAACTCTTCTCATGCTCAGTGGTCAAGGGTCCAGTGAGATGGCCAATGATGCACTTGAAATCTCAGCCAAAATTAACTCTTTGTCAAGTCAAGTTTGAGTTGAGTTAAACTCAGCCTGATAATGGAGACAGAAATGCCTAGAATGAAGTTGCAGATAGATGCTTCAACATCTCCAATTTGTTAAAGTCAAATTTTGATGTTCACGCAATTAGCGGTCAGAATCGACTGATGGAGGGAAACAGATCTGATCTTTCGCGAGAATGTATAAAGTGTTGTGGCAATAAAAAATACAATTGAGATAAAATTGATTAAAGTCAATTAGTCGCTATGAATTGATTGTGAAGAGAATATAAAGGCATTTAATCAATCACATTAGTCCGGCAGCCAGAACGAACAGCGAACGAGGCCGAAAGTGAGACTTTCACAGAGTGATTTACACCCTATGCCTACTATGAATCTGCACGTCTGCCGAGTTCTAGTGAGTTCCTCTTCTTGTCAGACAGGATCAAAGAAAAACACATGAAAATGGGATGCAGATTGCAGTTTTTGGCTAAATTAAAATTTTATATATTTTCTCTGATTAAACAAAAAGTACTAAGCCCAGAGTCATAATTTTTGACATGGAATGTCATCAGGTCATTTCCTATGATGTGCATATGCTATTATCATGCTTCCGACTGGCAATGCTTGCAAGAATGTGGTTGAATTTAGATAAAGTTGCTCAAAATGGTTGTGCTTGCCGACATTAGGAGGATCGCCAAATCTGAATGTGTTTAGCTTTATAGACAGGGGTGCATGAAGATGAAAAGAAATGACCTGAAGACATTCCATGTCAAAAAATTATGACTCTGGGCTTAGCACTTTTCGTTTAATCACAGAAAACATACAAAATTTCATTTTTGCCAAAAACTGCAATCTGCGTCCCATTGGATTTACATGTGCTTTTCTTTGATCTTGTCTGACAGGAGGAGGAACTAATTAGAGCTCGGCAGACGTGCCGATTTGTAGTAGGCATAGGGTGTACATCATTCTGTGAATGTTTCACTTTCGGCCTCGTTCCCTGCATAAATTCGTTCTGGCTGCCTATTCTTCATTTGCCATTTTCTGCAAGCATTTTGTGTGATGATCGTCGGCGAAGTGAAACACGTCGATCTTCAATCTGAGCCTGACTGCAAATGTGAGTCCATGAATCACATCATGATCGTCTGTTACACCATAGACATCGATGCGAGTATTGGAAATTCAAATGGTGCATAGAAAACATTCACATTTTTAGTAACGGCTCATCCAAGCGGTCATTTTTGTGAATTCTACTAATCGTTCAAATTCTTTGTTATCTGCAAGCCGTCATTCTTCTTCATAACCACATACTAATCCACCAAGAACTGTAGAATGGCATTTCCCAGATACGTACTATTGTTGCGTTTTGAAGGAAAATCTTACACACTTCATACACGAATGTTTGAGTTGCATTCTTTGCAGGATCTCATTAATGTCAGTTTGTACTACGAAGCAACGTGATAGTGCATTCAACTAGCTTGGTATCATAAGCAGAAATCATTAAGGACCAATCATCTATAGCCAAAATTCAGCAAATTTTCAAAAAAAATCTGTCAAAATTGTTGAATTCAAACTTTGAATTGCAATTAGAGCACGATGAGAGAAGTAGACCAAAATGATTGCCACCATTAGAAGCAACGATCTCTATCTGGATGGCGAATCTCGATTCTTTTCACAGCCCACTACACTCTAAACCAGCACCTCCTAAATCACACACTGAAACGAGACACTATTCGTAACTAATAAAAAAATCCTAAAGCAAAGCGTTTTAGGAGGCTAGCGCACTAGTGTTACTGTTCTCTTTAGTATGTCAGCATTCTATTTCACGCAACCTCCTAAAATTCTAGTGTGTCGCGCTTTAGGATGCAGATTTCTTCGATTTTAGGAGGTGACAGTTTACAGTGTATATACAAATTAATTTAAAGTCGGACTGCAAGAGCATCTAGGATCTCCACGATTCAGAAACCAGCGTGGATATGCAAGGTTAGTACAGTGAAATCGTAAAGCAGGACTGCATCATGAAACCATCAAATTGGTGCATTGTTATTGGCTACCAACTGCAGTGGCAGAATATAAGAGCATGTGCATGTACCAGGGATGCGGAGTCGGAGTCCCGGAGTCCTATCAAATGATGGGACTCCGGCCTATAACTACACCCGAAATAATATAATGCAAGCAAATTATTTATCCTCGTGCATAGCTGTCACTGTCTTGATGTCAACTTTCTCCGTCAAACAAAGGTAAAAAGACAGCAGTACATGCAAAGCTTGTAATAGTTGAGGGAATGAACCGTGACAGTGAACAAAGGATTGTCTTTTCACTCGGTCATTTAGTAGAGAAGACAAGCCTTCCTAGCCTCGATCACACCTACGCACCAAAGGTCACATCAGAGACAAAAATGAAATACCAGTTTGTTTGAGAACATTGCCTCTTACCCTCACGTTAATCGTGTGTGATGGCTCCTCTAAAGCGCATACTAAAATCGAAAGTGTACTCATATTTTTTGAAGAAGGATCGGGGATTTTCCTGCCTAGTAGAGACTGGAGAAAAGCCGTGTGAAGCACACATCAACAAGATGGGAGGAGCCGAGTCGTATGCATCCAACTTAAAGCGACATTTATAAACTTTCATCGAAAATGATTGATAATTGATGCAGCAATGATCACTAAAGATTTCAAGTAATTATAGGTTCAGGTAATTAAACCTATGATGATCTATGATGTAGTCTACCAGTTAATTTTTCAAAAAACTAGGCTTTATATACTTGCCACCCGCAGTCGGAGTCGGACTTCTATCAACCCCCGGAGTTGGAGGCCTATCAAAATGATAGGACTCCTCATCCCTGATATGTACGAAACCCTTTATCTTATGAAGCAAAGAACGCACGAATTTTCTTCTGAATGTTGATGACCGCAATTTTACGCCTCCTTCGCACCCTAACGTATTATACACTTTCAGTATCGCCACGATCTACATGGAGTCATTTCAGCAATCTATGATGGCATTTTGTAGATTTTATGACTGAATATTAGAATAAACGTGAAATGGCAGCATAAAATCGGTAAGTCGCCGGAAATATTACACCATATTAGATAATTAAGTAATGAATTACTGAAATCCAAAAGGAAAATGCTCTTGCTAAAACTGTAATTATCCGAAATGATTCACCAATGCAGATATGAGTCTTGAAAACGATTTGTGACTCGTGTTGGAGATAATTTAATATTATAATTGCTCATCTGCAGCTGTATAGTCAATTATTTCTAAGTAGCTACTGCGCATGTACATCGAAGTACCTCAGAAATCAATAGTCGTCTATCATTTTGTCCTCTGTTTCAATCTTTGATTGCTACTTAAGATTTACGAAGAAATGTTTCGACATTAAACAGTATGTCAGAGAATGTGACGATAGTATTATTCTTGTCACCCACAGTATATTCACGACAACCGTATTCTTGAACGAAACATGAGCTGCATTCATGTTTTCCGCGAGAAAAGTCATGAACGTGGATATGAATCTGATAATTCATTTTAATAACGATTTTCTTTCCGCCCTCGTTTTCGCTGAATATTTAGGGAAAGCCTGAAATCACTGAATCTGCAAAGTTTCAGTCAATTCGCAAAATTAGTTGGTTATCTTGATTATATTATCATAATTCGGTATAGCTGTAATTTGGCTGCAACATATATGTAGACCCTACGTGCACCTAAATAGTCCGGCAGCCTTAACGAGCTTCTGCAGGGGAATGAGGCCGACAAGTAGGCTTTCACAGAGTGATGTGCATCCTATGGCTATAAATAATCTGCGCGTCTGCCTGGTTGCGGTCATTTCCTCTTCTTTGCAGACACGATCTAAGAAAAGCACATGTGAATCCATTGAGAAGCAGACTGAAGCTTTCAGTGAAGATGAAAAAGTCTACGTTTTCTCTGATTATGTGAAATGTGATATTTCTAAAGCCAAAGCGTTTGACATCTTCAGGTTATTTCCTATCATATGCACGCAATTATCCTACTTCTAATCGATGATGAAATCCAGAATGAGAATGACTTTTACCAAAAGTAGCCAGAACGCTGTGTTTGGCACTATTGTGAAAGAAGAGCGAAGTGCTTCAGCGGAAATTGCCAATTTCATCACGATGCGGCAGACATCGGCCGAATCCAAATGACAAATGAAGAAACGGATGCAGGGTCTACATTTACAACATGGATATCAATTCTGACAATAAAATGATTGCAAGCGAAATGACTGAAAGGCTCTACACACAAAAATAGATTGTTTAAGCGTATCACTTTGCTAGAAGTGCAAACTGATTCAAAACGATGGCACATGCAGAAACTTACCAAGTGAGCAAAAAGAAATGTCCAATACCTTGAAGAGATAAAAATACAGTCACGCGCCGCTTGCGGATTGCTGTGAATTCCTTCAAAATACTTCGATCGCCAGGATTACTTTACATTCGAAGAATTCAGATCATTGCGCAAAAATTTTCTCGAAAATGTTGGTCCTTCCGATCGTTATTAGAAAAAGTTAACAGGCGCACGAAAAAACGTTCACGAACTTCTCTGTAGAACTTGACATCGACTGTGTCTCTTTGCTGTGTGATCCGGTTGATAACAGTCACTGAAACTTCGCACAATTTGGCGTGTTTACTGTTGAACCAACTGTTTGGTGTTCGATTGCTAATGGTATATTATGTCAGCAAATTGTGCTATTTCATTAGCGTTACATGTTCCAATGTTTCCAGTCAAACAGAAGAAGAGACGACCGGTCTAATTCTGTGGCTCTGCATCACGAAAGAATCAATGGAATAAATGGAACAGAAGATTTCATCTTTGTGACTATCAGCAACAAAATGATCGGTGCATTTGACAGCAGTAGCTTGTAACATAGAAATGTGAAATCACAGGTTCGAAAGAAACAAATGATTCACATCCTCAACATTCCACAGCCAACATTAAATAAATGCTTAACAAAGAAGAGGAAAGATTAATAAATAATCAGCATGAAAAATTAGGTAGAATTAAATAAATGAAAATATTTAAGTAAATAAAGAAAATTATGTGATGAAAAGTTCATTAAAATAAAAAAAAGTGAAATTAAGTCAAAACAAGATCTACAGACAAAGTGACACCAGTTAAAAGAAAAGCTGACAACAGAGAAATGACTATCACAGACGGAAAGTACAAAATTGAAAAATTTAACCGAACAGCACACTAAAATGCTTGAAAAATTTCTTCTTGCGACAGCTAGAATGCGTCAGCTGATGATGCGGAATTTTCCTAATGTAATTGGGGTATAAAATCAGTTACTTGTGATAAAGATATAACCAACATGGAGAGCAAGCCAAGTAAAAGAGACATTTCCCTTAGGGGGTCTGTCAGAAAATGCTGAACAACTGAACTAGGCTCATTATTCGAATTTGCATGTTCAGAACTCCTGGGCTTCTTACTTTTATTCAAGAAGTCTCTCCTGAAAAATCTTTGAGCACACATAACAGACTATATGATGAATTAAATCTTTAAAGAACAATAATTCTTGTAATTATTAATTATTTCTGATATTAATTGCAACACAAAGTTACAATAATCGGATCAAGGAAGAATGAATATGTAACGAGGTAAAACCTTCCCTCAACAACGGAAGAATTATGCCAATATTATAATGTCAATTCCCGATGACTTCTGTTTGATATTTCTTAGTCTTCTTTCAGCTTAAGTGCAAAAAGTGCGTGATTTATAGATGTCTTTCTATCTAAATACAGCAGTTTGGCTAGCATTTTACTCCTATCACGGAATATACTGCTGCCCTGTGGGAACGCATCTTGCTAATATGAACAGATTATCTGGCGAGGTAACGATTTTGTGGATAATTTTTAAAGGTTCATTTTCGTTTAAAAACTATCTCCGCATGTGAAAATGGTCATCATCTATCCAAAAACATGTGTAAAATTAAAAAACGACAGTTGGCGAAAAGTTGCTATAAATAGTTGGTAGATATTTGTTTACTAATGCGAGCTGTTTTTTCGACAACCGTCGAAATCATGGATATTGTAGCAACTAATTAGTGGTAAGTAGTAATGTTCGTATATTATTACCTTTACATGAAACTGTATTGTATACTCAGTCTGATAAAAAGAGATCTTTTTTAATTCACGAAGGTTTAAAATGAAAAAGTATTTATCTTCCATAAATGTCGCAGTAAATACTATTATATTATTCAAATACTTGTCATTGTTGTAAATTATTGAATGTCAAGAGATGTTATGAAAATTGATATAAGCGGACTCTCTATATTCTTATAATTATCAAAGAATGATAGTCTGCACTTACTTCTTAGATAGATTAGCCATATAGTCCGGGAGCTAGCGCGAACTTGTGCAGGGAACGAGGTAGTACATAAAACTTTCACATAGCATAGTACACCTCTAACCTACTGCAAAACTTCGCGTCTGCCGGATCAGATCATTTGCTTTTCAGAAATAGAGAGGATAACACAATCCTACGTATTTCCAGTGGTAAAATTGTGACATTTAAGGTATTGACTCCATTTTTTCGAATTTTGCTCATAAAAGTTACACAGATTGGTATTTTGTTGAACTGGTTATTATAGAAATCATCTACAGATCATGATGTTTCAAATGAGCTGTCATTTTGTGACAGAGGATGAAGTAAAGTGTACAAACAGACACTTTTCGTTAAAGTATATCAACAATTTTCCTGAAATTTCTATGTTAAAATTTGCAGTTACACCAACGAAAAGTGTCTGTTTGTACACTTTACTTCATCCTCTGTCACAAAATGACAGCTCATTTGAAACATCATGATCTGTAGATGATTTCTATAATAACCAGTTCAACAAAATACCAATCTGTGTAACTTTTATGAGCAAAATTCGAAAAAATGGAGTCAATACCTTAAATGTCACAATTTTACCACTGGAAATACGTAGGATTGTGTTATCCTCTCTATTTCTGAAAAGCAAATGATCTGATCCGGCAGACGCGAAGTTTTGCAGTAGGTTAGAGGTGTACTATGCTATGTGAAAGTTTTATGTACTACCTCCCTCCCTGCACAACTTCACGCTAGCTCCCGGACTAATATGTGGGTGATGGTGAGGAGGTGAGGGAAAAAATAGAGCCTCGGCTGTAGAGGCGGATTACTAAAGAAAATAAGAGAGAAAGTCAAAAATAAAAGGTGGGATACAGAGCGCGAATTCGCGAATTGTCGCCGGCGAATATGCTAAAAAATATTACTGAACTATTGCATGATAATATGTAGCTGATTATCTCCCAGCTTTTCGACAGATTCGTTCCCACAAGGTGTAAACTCTGTTACTGTACTACACTGTCCTAACGTTGGCCCTACAAACGTTTTCATATTCCACAGCAACTTGTCACTAAGGATCGTGCGAAGACTTCGCAGATGATGAATCAGAGCATAAATCTCGTGACTTCTGCTTGTATTTGATTATATTCGATGAACAACGATGATTCTTCGCTAGTTTCATTGCCAACTCCTCTGAATGCAGAATCAGCTGTTATCATTCAACACTGAGATGATTAAATTTTAGACTATTGTTTCCAAATCCTTTCAGACATTTTCTTTCCTTGTTATTGACATTTTTAATGATTATTAATACAAAATGTCCGCAGTGGTAGGAATACAGACATATGGAAATGTTGTCGTCGCCTTTGTTTCACAGCGTGAGAGTAGAGGTTGAAAGTTAATGAGAAATCGCGAATTCTTTGTTTGGTTGCTTTCCAGATTCACGACACTGAAAGAAAAAAATTCGAAATAGAGTTCACACATTCTTTTAACGATCATTCAGTGATCACATCCTCTTGATTGACAAGCACGATTTTCGAAGGGCTTGCCTCAACGAAGTTGTGCAGGGGGTTAAGGAACTGAGGAAATTGTTGAATCACAGTCTCATCTGATCCGTATTTCTTTGATGTCAGACACTTTTGAAACTGAGGTAAGAGTGATCAGTGAAGCGATTCTTAATTCTTCGGTTCGGAAGAAGTGCTGCTGCTTTCAAAATTAAAAATATGAGTACATGTATGCAACCTATTTTGTTATTATTCATTGGTATGAATCAGTTATGAATGGATGAATGAATTAGCGTATAGGGTAAACTCGGTTAATTCGGAGGTATTTTTGCTAAAAAGCAATTTTTCTCAGCTGAACTATATCTAATCTCGCTAAATTTACGTCTAGGGGTATATGAGGGAACCTTGAATGACTCCAGCACACCAAATTTCTTTTTACAATTATCATTTTCTAGAGTCAGTAAGTAGACGAAATGATTGGTATACTCGGCTAATTCGGTGGTCTAATAGTGTATCTAAACATTTAGGGTTGCTGTTAGTTCTCACTTCTAATGTATTGTTCTAAATGTTGAAAAATAATAACAATAATAATAAAAATTGAATAGCTTGATCAGCTCAATTCTTGAGACTATCGTCGTTCATGTCCCCATACAGGGCATAGGTGACACGTCACCCACTCACGATCAGTTGAAAGAGAATAATTCACTGATGACAATTGCACTCGGCCAACACTCGCTACTCTACGTTTTTTCTTCTCATCACGCATGGAGAAACATCGGTCCCATCTTTCCCCGAGAGAATGTTAGAAAAATCCAAGCGCGACACAGAAATGTCAAATGATCGCCAATGCGATTTCAATGACTTAAAAATGGAAACATCTAAGGGTTGCAGGATGTGAGTCCAATTTGATGGCTTCGGGGGTGACATGGCTTGAGTGGATGTTCCACAAATCTCCTGAAGAACACTAGGGGCAGTGCTGGAGGAAGCTCTTTCTCGACGTCCTAGAAATAGAAAAAAAAAATTTTAGACCTAGCCTCAATTGTTGGGCGATTGAGAAGATCTAGCCTATAGCTCGGTCTTAAATAGGCCTATACCTCGTGCTTGTCAATTAGTAGGCATGTAGGCCTATAAGAATTGTGAGCGTATCATAGTTTGATGAAGATAAGCCTATTAGGCTATAAAATTCTATTCTGTCGAACCTTGACAATACATGTAAGAATATTAGAAAACAGCAGCATCCCAGGCGAGATAGCACCAGACGCGCTGACAGCAATGAGAAGGGTCCTCGCGCGTAGGTCCGCGAGCACACTCGCTTCATGCCGCGTGGGGCCACCACGCGGCCCGATCCTCCGGCTATCTGTAGTCCGGTCTCATCGAGATTGTAGATCAGATATCTTGGCTTCGTATTTGTCCAAGAAGTCATCCATAATCGCGCGATTTTCGGACGCTCTCAAACAAAGGTTGTGACGACTTTTGAAAGATGACCACCAATCCCAGCTCAGTCTGCTATCCCGTCATCCCGTTTGCACAACGAATCATGTCGCTTGCGTCAAGCCAAATCCAGGCGATGTCTCACCAGTTCCAATTCTTGGGCTTCACTTAGCTTTCGAGGTCGTAAATTGTTCTCGGAATTGCAATGGATGCTTGTAAATGGAAATATTGTTCGATAAAACAGCGTTCTTTGCTGCAGCAACTCGTGCTTGGCGATCCATGATCACAGAAATTCTGACGAAAAAACTAATTTTTGACTGAATTAGCTAAGCGCATAGCAAGTGCACTATGATCTGTTTTGATTCGCCAAAACTTTTAAACTTGCAACAAGTGTTCATTCTACAGCCAAACTGTCTATCGGCAGATAAATTACATATGCTGCAGAAATATCGACTTTCCCACGATGTGTATGCAAAAACAGCGAATTTTTATCGCATTTCTATTGCTACCTACAATAAATGAAGTTTTGAATTCTTCAGCGACGACGTTTTGAATTCATTCTTACTTCATGACTGACGCGCATACCGACATAGATATCCATGCCAAAAACAGCGACAGTCAGATTTCATTAAGTCTGAAAATTATTTGATCAAAGAAAATACCTCCGAATTACCCGTGCCTCCGAATTAGCCGAGTTTACCCTATTTGGAAAGCAAATTACAATTCTGGCACCATCAATGGAAATCGCGGAGGTGAAATAGTAATATAGCATGACAATCGAATATCAAGATGCCTACCTTGACATTCTGAAAAACCTCTACGACCAACCAACTGCCAGACAAGGTGATAATATGGCCCACAGACTCTTCATCTTATGTCTGCAATCAATATGAACAACTGGGAGGGCAAAGGTATCAACATCGATGGAGAGTTTCTGTCTCACGACATAGTCCTAATTGCCAGTTCCACAGAGGAGTTGCAAGCGATGCTTCGGGATATCCAAGACAATAACCAGCCAGTCGGACTGAAGATGAATATTGCCAAGACGCTGAATATTGTGATGAATATTGTGGACGCTGAAGAGAGAGGGGTTCCTCCTAAGGGAGAAATATCCTGATGCTGATGATGACGATGATGATCAAATATCAATAATAGGATTTCGTAACACGTCTAGGACGTCTAGGTGTCAATTCTTTGAATCTAGATCACAAAATTACAGATCGGGAGCTCAAGTTCAAGTACATGTGCAGATTAAGTACATTTCCATCATTCGCAAAGACTGAACGCTTTCGTTGTTCATTTATAAAATATTGTAATCCATGATCTTGTACTTTTGTAATGCGTTCACCGACTGTAACCATGTGAAGCAATAAAGATATTATTATTATTATTATTTTGGAGGGAATACAGCTACGACAGCCGGACGAGATTCCAAAATATACGAGGGGAAGCCGATCGCTGTTGTCCTTGAACGGTGGACTGATGGAGTCGCTACATAGCTGCTATCGAACGCTCTATGGTCACCTACCATCGGATATCAAAGTTGTTATTGTGTTCCATGATGTTCAAATGGCAATCCGTGCAGTTAGTTCCATTCGCAACATTGAGATCATGCGTGCTGAAATGGTCGACAGTTAATTCATGACATGTTCAGACTAATTTATGACAGTTGGAACTCTTTGACCGTTGCATGTTATCGATTTACGGCTTGTTACCTATCTTGAAACTGCTCATAATTGAAGGTCTAGATCGTGCAACTTTTTGTGCGACAACTTTCAGCGAAACTCATCGATTTCAAACATAATCGCGGTGTTAGATAAATATAACTTTATGAATCTTCTCATGATGATATATTTCAACATAAACATCGAATAAATTATCTGACATTCATTAATTCTGTAAATTCTGCGATTCAACGATTTAGTAGTATCATTTGAATTAATTGTGTATCCGCAGATCGTCAAAATCTTATTATAAATTGCATCTGAGGCTATTTGGAACACTATACATATAGAATGCCGCGCTTCAGTGGTGGGTGTATGGGAATAGTTACTTCTGAAGGAACATCACACTTGGAATGAATCCCACCATTAGGAAGATCGCACACGAATACATTACATGTCACCTAATGAATTACATTGTATGTCACAGGTTGACGTGGTCAAATAATTTTTATTTTTTGATTTGTAAGATGTCAAAACGTCTGTATGTATTACGAATTTGATAAATTAGTTGATGTGTGTAACGCAATTATTCGATCTTGTATTGATAATGCTTTTCAAGTTTTCTTAAAACCAGGTATTGGTTTGAATAAATGTTTGACTCGATTTTGTGAAGGAGCTTTTAAATTTATTCACGGTTTCGAAACATCTAGTTGTACCAATAGTTCCAAGTTGAATTTACAAGAAAGACGCGAAACTCTTGTACTGCAAAATTTTCTTTAATTCTAATCATGTATTGTTTGTTTTTTTTGCCGGAAGTTTCCGCTAGAAGCGGCCGAATAATGTTGCCACTTGCAAAATCCGCGCGTGCTACCAATGCTTTCATGTTTTGTTGTTCTAAACTTTTCAATGATGCAATTTAATGGTGTATTATCTTTGTGATGGTGAGATTATCCTCCATGCTTCTCATTTGGAGAATGTTGTATACTATTTCCTTGAATAAGTGTCTATTATTACTATTATTTGATGTGCCGAGTGTTTCATGTAATGGAGTCGATCCTCCCCAGAGTTGGACTCGCTTCAGAACCCGTTGTAGATAAAACTGCCCGTTTCGCAAACATAAAAGCTATTATTTATCGCACATGCTTTGCCTTTTTGATCGGCGGCTTGGAACACGTGCAATTTCTGCGTTATATTTTAACACTAAGAAAATATAAGAATGCATGCTTCCTTTTCCCAATTGATCCACATGAGCTTGCACGTGAGTACTTTAAAATCACACTTAATCGGCTTTGACGAATAGTTATCCGTCATTTAGGTGATATTTCTGTCCATTTCAGTTGATTTATCACTGTTTACACAGATCCACATCACCTTTATATAAGATGATGGATGATTTTGCATGATGACAGCGATTGCTCGTCCGTCTGATGGCTAATTGAAAAATCATACGGAAAATTAGCTTAAAATTAGCATAAGAAATTCGTGCATTTCTCATTTAGATAATATGAAGCATTGAACTTTAGCAAGAGCAACTCAACTAAAATAGGTTGCCTTGACTATATAAAATGTGCAATGCCGGTGACATTATTGATACTGGCTATAGTCCTTGAAGTCTAAATCAGGTAAATGAATTTGCCTCATTTTCTCAATTGAAGGAAAAGCAATGACGAGTAACAAGAGCAACAGTCCGCTTTAGAATGACAATTCGCTAGATATCATGCGTAACCCCACTTTGTACACAGTAATCAATGCTACTCGTACAAATCCACCAGAACCCCAATGTGTAGCGCGGCAACACACCAATCCTTAGTGCTATTTGCGGAGAGAGAGAGAGAGAGAGAGAGAGAGAGAGAGATAGAGAGAGAGAGAGAGAGAGAGAGAGAGAGAGAGAGAGAGAGAGAGAGAGGTTGACACCCTCAAAACCTTCGAAGCCAAGACCAGAGACCGTTCAAAAGATGCGAATCAAAAACCGATCAGACATTTCTTCATATTGGGAAATGTCAATTTCAGCATCAATTAATTATTGTTCATTTTCTGACAATCGGAAATGGGTCATATCAGAATATGCTAGCTCTGAGATAAAATAATAATATTGGCATAATGGCGCATTCTGACAGGAGTAGAAAATCAAGGACAAGGTTCCGACTAAAAAAGTAGATATTTCAATTGTCTCGTGGAGCATTTTGGATACATTAAATACAGTACTAGGCTAAATGATTGAAGTCGGTCATATATTTCAATGATTGGTCTGATAGTCTGACTGTGAAACCTTATGAATTGCAACATTGAGAGTAAGACAATTTACCGGTAGACGTCTGTGTGCATGTGCAGACGCAGAGTTCAAACTCACGTGTCGGGTCTTGTCATCCACTGAAAATGCTGCAGTCCTGTTGTTCCATTTCCTGTTGTCTTCCAGTCTGACATGTTTTTGTAAGCCTTCCCAAGAAATGGCAATTTTGTTGCACACAGATAAATTTCCATTCGTTTATGTAACATTGCATGCATTCATATTGCATTACACCTGTATGTTGGTAATTCGCGTAACAGCCATGAATTGGGAACCTTTGTAGGTTTCATATGATCTAGGAAGTTTTTGGCGAGACAAAAATTGGCATTGAAAAGGGAGTAAAGATGTCGGAAACTTTACACATTCAATCTCAGAAGAGTTTCAAAGCAATTAAATGTCGGACCAGTGGGGTGGGCCAAAGCAGTAACCATAGCATTGGATCTGTGCGTTAGGCAATTGCTCATAATTCTACAAGAACTTCTACAAGAACAAGTAGTCATTTTTATCCCTCGATTACATGATCGCTGTCCCAAACTCCTACTGCGCCCAGCTAGTAACACCCCGTGAGCTTTCGGAAACGCCTCCAATCCCGATAGGCGATTACATTTTTTGAACGATTCGGTCCTGATTAAGTTTGCAAGGTCGTTGAAGATGGAACTGTAACGCCATCAATAAAATAACGTGATTCAAGCGGAGAGTGTATTGTGAAAGTGAAAGACCTGTGCATGGGAAGTCAGGCTCACAACCGATACTTATGCAACATTAACACGATGACAAGCCAATCGACAACAATGAGTAATTACAGTCACAATTTACTGGTTGGGCTCAGCGCCAAGCAATGGCGCAACAGGAACAGTAAAGCAAATTGCAATTCATGTTCCCATTGCTTGATATTTTAGTGTATAGCTTGCAAAATTTTGTTGCATGGGAAGAGTGAAGCACTGGACCAGAAGTTGTGCTTATACCTTATTATCAAAATCTACTGACTTATTTGAAATGTGTCTACCAGATGTTTAACAATATAAGTAAACTACATGTATGTCATCAGATCAACTAACTGACTCTCCATACATACAAATTACTTAACAACTTTACAGTTCCTTCCTTTTTCTGTAAGATTGAGATTGGTGATTATTAGACTAAGATTATAGTCCTATGTTTTCAAATGAATATTTCTCTGATATTCATGTATAAAACATCTACTAAGTCTACATTGTAAACTGCAGACCGACAATTATCCTACAAAATTACTGACAAAATCAACCGACGATTGTCACCTCCAATATCCTACGATATCCGACGAATTTTGTAGGTTCTCCACCGACATCAAAACATATGCTTTGTATGCAAATTAACTAAACAAAAAATGTTGAATATTGATTGATTTTTCGATTAGTGATTGTTTGAGTTTTGGGCAATTTGTATTATTGTGTGGCAAAACCGTGATTTATTTTGACATAGTTTAATTAATTTCCTACATTTTTGATAAAATTTAAGCTATAACTAATGCATATGCTCTTTATTTTATCGAAAATGATGATTATTTTTTTACATTTTTTGGGTTAGCCGAATTTCATTTCTTTTGCATTCAATCAAAACCTTGTGATTGACTACTGTTATTTAAATTACCTAATTGCTATTTCAAAATTTACTTGCAATTTTTTTTGAGAAAGTTGTGCATGCAACGATTCATACAACGAAAGCTGCAAAAATGATTATTTCCAGATTCCTGATTTCGACGACAGCTGCTTTTAGCCTTACTTGTTGAAACACGAATTGAGTTTAACACTAACATCGACCGAGAGAAGGCGCTGGACGCCGAAGGCCCTGTCACATTGTAGCTTAACTTACCATTTCCTTGCCCAATAAATTTTTCGAGAGAATTTATAAGTTTTGCTCAGCTTTTGCACAAACTTTAAGGATTGGCTAGTCTACCGTCTAGACAATTTAATAACATCTGAAATTATTGACAATGTAGAGTAGGCCTATGTTGCCTCACAGTCCCGCTAGATAGCTTACTTTATCATGATTAAAGGAAGCCGACATTTCTGCCATTTGAGCATTTAACACTTAGCGGTGTACTGACACTTAGCAAATTAGTTCTTTGCTAGATCAACTGTGTCATTTCCATGTTTGAAGGAGCTTAGTCATTCATTTGAAGAATCTGAAATTTCCTAGTTTCATAATAGTGACATAATTCACTAAATAACAGTGCAAACGATGGTATCATTACAGCAAAAGGGAAAGCATGTTAGCCGGAATTAGCTGTTGATCTCCTTAATTGTTCGCTTGTTTCATCTCACGCCGACTCTTTCTGTCTCCAACACGCTGTCTGAAGAAAGAATCCTTTACTCGACTCTGCTGCACTCTCATTGGCTGTCTACTCGACGCTCATTGGCTGAAATCAGAATTGGCGATTTCTCAGTGGCACAATTCAAATCTAAATTTATGTACTCGACGGTGATCATCTTTGCAGACTCGTTTACGGTTTTGCAACGTAGTGTGACTTCTCCTCCACTATGGAATTTCAATTTCGACATTTACTGTTTCCTTTTTTCCTTGTATTTTTGATAAAGACTATTCGCGCGCTTCCTTATGACTACTCTGTCTCTGAGAATGCACCTGTTGGTTACGTCATCGTCAACTTGGCTCGTGAGTTCAACATCGACCCCCGATCCAAGACACAGTCACTGAAGATCACGACCGACCAGAACACTGCAGGCGCTCGCTTCTTCGGCATCAACAAATCTACTGGCGAGTTGCATGTGATTGCTATACCTGATCGTGATAAACTGTCGCAGTGTGAAGACAGCGAAGATTGTTCAGTCAATTTGCTGATAGCACATGGAAATAGCAAGAATCCAGATGTCACTCCCATTACAATTCGCATTGTTGATATCAATGATAACACCCCACGTTTCCCGGAGAAACTGATTGAGGTTAGCATTCGCGAAGAAATGGACCCCAGCCTCGTTTTGATTCCACTACCAGCGGCTTATGACCCTGACCATGGATCCAATTCCGTTCAACGCTACACTCTTGACGGCAGGCCCGAAGAAACCACTCCCTTTGGTGTAGAGATCAAGGACGAAGCTCCTCAATTGCTTCTTCATCAGAAATTGGACCGCGAACGTAAATCTTCCTATAACTTCCGTGTTTTAGCTCGTGATGGTGGACGCCCAGAACTGACGGGTACTCTCTCTGTCAGAGTGACCGTGGAAGACTTGAACGATCATAAGCCAGTATTTGAAAAGTCTTCCTACAGCACTATCATTCTGGAAAGTGCACCCGAAGGTTCCACGATCTTGCGGTTAAGGGCACTTGATAAAGACTCAGGAGTCAACGGTCGTGTAAGCTACAAAATGGCTAAACCTCGAAATCACAAAGAGAGACTTGCGAGTGACTATTTTGAAGTGTTCAGCACTGACGGAGAGGCTAGAGTAGCGATAAAGAAGACCGTTGATATTGACTCGAAACCAGACCTTCTTTATCGATTCTATGTCACAGCATATGATCACGGCGCGAATTCCTTGAGATCTCGCGTCAAAGTCACAGTCCGTGTGCGAGATGTAAATGACGAAAAGCCGAAAATAAAAGTCAGTTACATCAAGCAGGATCCCAGGATCAAATCCCGCGGCCTTCTTACTGAAAACGAAGAGAAAGTGTTTGTGGCGCTCATCACGGTGACCGATAGAGACTCAGGACCTGGTGGATTGGTCTCTTGCAAAGTCGATAACGATTTGTTTTACTTACAAGACATAGAGAGGAACACTAACTCTTACAAGAAAGCTGGAGTGTGGCAGGAAAAGAAATACAAACTGCTAACAAGACAAGGAGTTGACCGGGAGAAAATGGATCAAATTAACTTTCAAATTATCTGTCAAGATAACGCAGCAAGTCAGAAGCCGATGTCAAAGATGATGAGCACGGCTAGAATTGAGCTTCAAATCTTGGACGTGAATGACGAGCCTCCGGTCTTCTCTGAGGATCACTACACATTCTTCTTACGAGAGAATACAGAGAAGGCTCCAGCCGATGTCCAAGTCGGCCGAGTTGAGGCGACTGACGCAGACGAAGGTCTCAATTCTAAAGTGTCTTATTTCATCGCAGAAGATCCAAGCAACGCTTTCAGAATCGACAAAGACAACGGGGTGATCTATTCTAGACAAGCTTTTGACAGAGAATCGACCGAGAATATTCTTCTCAAGGTCAGGGCCGTTGATGGTGGTTTAGAACGTCAAAACAGTGCTACTGTGGAAGTGAAAGTCCGAATTACCGATATCAATGATAATGCGCCCGTGTTTAAAATTACAGATTATCATTTTACTGTTGTGGAGAATTCTCGTGCCCTGAAGGTAGGTCGTGTGGAAGCGCTTGATGATGACAAAGATTCTAATGCGCAAGTTGAGTACAGAATCGTCAGCAGGTTGGCAAATACAAGAAAATTTTCAATCAACCGTCATACCGGATTTATTCATCTCAATGGGAAATTGGACCGTGAATTGCATGAGCAGTACATTTTCAATGTGATAGCTGTAGACAAACCGAATCCCGGAACAGTCCGCAAGACAGGAACTGCCACTGTAACAGTGACTGTGCTAGATGAGAACGATAACCATCCGAGAATTACCGAACCAAAAAGTAATGTTATTCAAGTCATCGATAATACAGAACCTATCGGCAAAGATGTGTTCACTGTCGAGGCTGAAGATAAGGACGAAGGACAAAACGGAACTGTGGAATTCTTCATAGTTAACAACAACAATCCTGATAGATATTTCTCCCTTGATAAAACCTCGGGACTTTTCTATGTTCAACGAAAACTTGATGGTCTTCACAATAAAGTCTTCTCGGTGGTCCTCATGGCGAAAGACAAAGGACGCGAGATTTCCCTCAATTCAACCATTACCGTCCGAATTCGAGTTCAAAGTAGAGACCACGGCCTTCTGCAGCCCAATGACCTTGACGCTGTGGATGTAGGAGACACTGGACGGACTCTCATTGTTGTAGCAGCCGCGGTTCTTCTCCTGCTCGTGCTGGCCGCCGTGGCACTCTTGGTAATGTTGCGAATGAGGAGAGTACCTAATTCAAGTCGACGGCACAACGATGGTAAGTTCGACAAAGTAGGCCTAGTATCTCTATTATCGGCAACACTTGTGGTGCTTCAAAATGTCTATGATGTACAATTAGCTTCATGTTAATTACATAGAAATCTGAAACACAGCATAAAGACACAACATGCGCTAGAAGAAGAGATTAGTCTACATCTACGAATACTGCACAGTGGCAATGTTGCGTGAAGTTATCAACATTACTCATTCTGCTAGAAAACAAAGTTAGTTAAACAAACTCATCTATAAAACACTATATGCCAGGTGATAATTACAAGAAGTGATCAAATATCCTTGCATAACAGAGTATAGAAAATTCAAAATCCGCTTTTAAAACGTTATTTACGAATATTGCGCCATTTAGAAAATAGCAAAGACAAGGCAGAATTTGAACATGAAATGGTCTGCATTCGTCCTAACTTCGCTATATTTATGACTTATGATTATATTATCACCACATATATGTTCTTCCGTGTATTCATGCCATGTACTTCAATCTACATTTTAATTATTATCTATTTCCGTTTTACACCAATAGTACTCAGTAAATAATAGATACAGTGGCATTAGCTGATCTCAACAGCTGTCAGCGCTTAGAAAAATATGTCAATTACTTAGCTGAGTGTAGACAGCAACATCTGCATCTAAAAATGTTTACAGTTTTTGTTTTCTATTGCATGTATTTTGCTAATAAAATTATCGTTTGACTACTTGATTTCAATATGCATAATTGAAATCAATTCTACAAAATTTGATAGCATTACTAGTCTTAAATTATTTACAAAATGATGAATGTCAATATGATAGAATCTACAGTTTGCTACAGGATGTGCAGTAAAGCAGCAAGGAATTCCACTAAAATTTTCATTGGTTCTTGTTTAGAACTGTACTACTTAGTCATTACAAAATTTAGCGCCGAGCGGTTGCCGAGAGGAGCATTGAGTCTGTATTGGTAAAGTCGATGAAGATGATGTTCATATATGCCCAGAATTAAGTCTCTCTGAAAAATTCTCATTGTGTCAATTTGTGACTGGTAACCATCGTTCCGGCCTTACACGAAATAGACATTCATGATGTCATCAAAAAAAATTGAATTTTCCTGCGCTTTCAATACACATTTTTATATCAGCATGTCTTTATATTTTCATGTTATAGACAGAATGAGCAATCAATTCAAATTTGGCGATGAAGATCATTTGAGACACTTCCGAACGATGAATGTACGAATATACTTATTGATTTAAAAGATCGAATTCTCGGTACTTACGTGTACATGGCCATCAACATATTCCTCGATTGTCATTTGTTGGTAATTATGAATCAAATGAATTGAATTATAAACCCAATTGCACTTGAACCATGCATGTAGACCTACATATCACTTTTTGAAAAAAAATCATCAATCCTTTTGTAATCTTGTCAGCGATGTTGTTACTGATGTGGAAATTGGCTCTGGAGCCTCATCAACACAAAAACTATATGAGAAAATCAATCATGTCACCGATGGCATTGTAAATGCTTTCAGTAGTCTGTTTATTGACATGCATTGTCTGTGGCCATATCCTATTTCACTAATTAATGGCAACCTGCTGAACACATACCATTAGGTTTCAATCATTCGCGCACGGTTAGATTTCAAAAAAGCAAACAATTGAACATTGTCAACGTTGTAAGTGTTAATGGAATGCTGTTAGATTCATAACAACAAAGATAAACAAGGATTGAACTTAATAACTTATCTTATTTAATCTGTAACGTGCAGGAAAAAGGTAGCAAACATTCTTGGACATACATGCGGGCTAAGTGACATGAAATTTTAATGAAATAATTGATTTCATGTTTTCGTGGAAGAGAAATCATATCAATATGGTAATGTAATGAATATTGCTCAGATCATTCGTTAACATCTTTCAGCTGGACGAAACAGTGACAAAAAAGTTAATGCGCTTATGTTGAATTTCAATCACGAGAACTCATCATTGTGCATTAGTGATGAGCGAGATTTGGAGGCCGGATTTACACAACCCCCTCAAGCACGTTCCGTTTTAGTGGAAGTAGAGACGAGGTCAGGCCGGTCCACTTATACTGCGCCTGACATCTTAGCCTTGAAAGCCTCGCAATTCTTTATTTGCATTCATGGCTGACATGCAGGTTTTTTCTTAATACATTAGATTTATTTCAATATCGGTATTTTCTTGCTATCAGCAGATTGTGACATCTTAAAAAATACAAATTTCATTATATATACATCTGTTATTCAATGAACTATACATCAGCAACTGTGGTATTAAGATGACAATCCGCTTACAGTTTAGACACCTATTTTGCCTCTAGTTTCTGCGTGGCATGAAAGAAGTGCATGCGATATTTAATTCATCGGCAAATATTTACATAAAACTTTGATTTTGTCTTATGAGCTGCCATTTTTTCTTTCAAGTTGCAACATTATGCCAGATTTAATTCTGTGAGTTCCGAGAATGTATACACTGTGAATGAAGTATGTGAACACTTCTTGCAATATATGATTGCGATATCATATCTGGTTGCATGAATTGTGTCTCATTACTTTTCTGCATTATTTCTTAGTAAAGTAAAAAAATAGGTGAAAATTCAATTGGTTTATTCAAAAGTAAAATCAAAACTTTATGTGTCAATTTTCTTGTAGCGGGCGATGATGATGCGTCACGCAGAGTCTAGTCTTCCTCCTTATTCAAATGGGAGGAGGTAGGGGCCCCACGAATCAGTGACGATGTAGGCCTACATGACCAACAATGAATCTTGTGTGCAGATTATTTGTATCACAATTCATATCATGCAATGGCCTGAGAGAGGATAGGAATTTCTTGACAAAGACAGTAATGGTGCACTTTATCAGCGACCGTTAGTGGACGCTGAATGCCTAAGTTTATCTGCTACCTATATTTCAATAGCTCCTCTTGAACAAAATATTTTATGAAATAATCATTTAGCAATTTTTGAATGATCATCTCTCTAGTATCATCTCTTGAATCGTCAAGCTTGAACCAGCAAGCGTATGGTAAACGAGCGATTCATCGAAAAATTGAGACGTTTCCACATAAATAGTTCAAAACAGGAACGATCATGATTTAACCAAGATAAGTCAACAACTGTGAGGCTGAACTCGGCTCTCTTTCGTCTTCAGTCGCTGCATCGTCGGCTCATGACTCGGCTCATCATAGCGAGCCATACACATCTCTCACGCTACATGAATATTTTGAATTTATTAAATCGAGAATATTTCCATCTTATTTCATGTCTGCACTTGTTTGATGCGATTTACATATGATGCATTGCATTGCACTCTATCGAACGCAAGCTACTGACGAATTTTATTACTTTGATTTCTGAAATGCATGTCTTGCCATTAGAAGTCATCGTAATCAGTTATGCGCTCACAATTCTTGATTTACTAATTCAATTTAGATTCAACAATCGTGCAACCATTAATTACCTCGTCAGCTCATGTTATTGCATTTACCCTCGTTTCACTTCACAATCTTTGCCAACGTTTATGCTTCAAATATTCGTTTGATTGAATTTTGACTCGTATGCAGACTTTCACTTTTGATAGAATGAAAGCTTTCATTCATGCTAATTTGTGTATTCTCTTTTTCTGAGATGGAATATGACTCTAGACTTCTATTTCAAATGATTTAAATTACTTGAATCAGAATGCACTATTTAAGTTAGAAAATTCATTCGAAGACGAAATGAACTTTTAAAATGTTGGCTAATAAATAAATTCATTCAGGTGTTGCATGACCAGCGAGACGATGTAAAAAATTGGTAAAAGAGAGAGAGAAAGAGAAAGAAATCTGTGTTGCTAGCGTAGAGAAAGATCTGCATAGTACCAGTAAATAATGAGCTAGATTAATTCATTTTTTTATTAGAGAAACCCGACAGCATTGTTGGTTCTGTGAGGATTTTCGACCGCTCCAGCCAGTGATATTCAAGCGAATGCCTGAAGATGACTGGCTGAGTCGGTCGAAAATCCTTACACTGCTGTCAATTATTATAAACCAGTATCACATTTTCGGTCTTCCCTTGTATTAATGAATCGTGCATGAGTACATGTATGGCTATCCTGACGTTTATCAACAATATGATCCTTACAGACTCAGTGAAATACTCGTAATTTGAATTTTTACAATATGCATTTTTATTCAATGACAAAGCCTTCAGACATTATTTCGGGTAAAAAGAAAAATTTAATTACAATTTAATTAGGAAAGTAGATGGATGACTTAATTGTTTAATATCTTCATTTCAAACAGTAATCTGTATGCAGATAGCTACACGGACGTACCTATTTTAAGTATAAGAAATCTAACATGAATCTCTCCAGTGTCGCATGTTTTGTTTTTGATATTTTCCAAACTCCTAGTGAACATAAATTCACCGTAAATCATTGTATTTAAGATGATACAAACATTGGTGTAAGATTTCGAAATTTGATAACTATAGATTTTTGATCATTGCATGTGTGCATCAAAGAGAAAAAAGAAATTAAATTCCATTTAAAACTGTATTTGTTTTATGCTCTCTTTTCTTCATGAATTCCGTACACTGCAAATGCCATTTCTCATTGACGATTGCATTTTTCTTAGAAAGCACAATTATGAAATTCCCTTGCATGCAAGGGTAATCAGGTAATCACAACAGGTAATCGAAATCTGTTCCGCAAAGTTTTGTAATGCATTACAAGACTTTGCAGGACAGATTTCGATTACCTGTTGTTGATTCTTTGTTATTGTGAATGTAAATCAAGTTCACTTAGGTGTTGGAATAGATCCTACATTTTTCCATTGCTCAATGACGGTTTTTTGGAGGTATTCTGTATTACAGATACATTCAGATTGGTGACTCGTCTGCAGCAAATGTAGAGTATATCAAATTTCATTTTTACTCTGCGAATTCAACATAAAATAACATAACAATTTGCTTCAGGGTGCTCTTTGATGGGAAGACTTTATCCTTGCCGACATTGCATGGAGCAGCGGTATTACGAAAAACATCACTGAATTTCCCAACGGAATTGATGTTTATGGCGCATCCAGTATGAGGTGGCAACTTTCATGAAAGTGATGCAAAGCTCTTGAAATCTTTCATGAAATTAGTAGACATTATAAAGAAAATACAGCTGGAATGAAAGTATACTCACTACAATTGCCAGCGCATCTAATTCCATCAGATTAAAACACACGTGTAGGAACATTAAAAAAATACTCTTCGCTCTCAAACTCTGCAGTGAAACAGCTCCGCCAAGAGAGAGATACCATGCAACAATGTCGGAACTTTTTTCTGAATTAAGTCATTTCTGTGATTGCTTTTGCTGCTTCAAGTTGAGAACTGAAGGAAGTGTCGCATTACAAATATTGAAATCAAATTTCATCCACTGCAAAAGTCTCAAACTCATGACAAAGTATTAGCCATACATTTTACAGACAATAATAATATTAATGTATTGTTGTCAGAAACCAATAATGCTGTGCCTTTAGTTCGAAAATGATGTTAATTTCGGAAATATGTAAGAGGACGCAGCTCAGTCGGCAGAGCAGCTGGTCTGAATAGCTTGGGGTTGTAGGTTCGAGTCCTGCCACTCCCACATCTTTTGCATGGCAATCTAATTGATCGTTTATTTCATTTCATTCTTAGTTAATTAGACTATTATAGGTCCCATGTTTGCTGCACGTGCATACACATAAAATTTCAGACCTCATTGTTGATCCCTGCCACCACTTAGCTCGGCCTTGAGTCACAATCATTAAAGTCCACACAAAATAGACAAATAATTTCTACAGTTGGCCTATGCCTGTACATTTGTCGATTTTTCTGGTAACCTTCATGCATGAAATTTGTTGAAGTACAGTTGCACAATGAACTCATTCTAACATAAAAACTATCAAATTCAAAACTAATTATTGTACATCCTTGGTATCTTGGCTTATATTTGCACTGATCACAGGGAATTGGTGAAAATTCGCAAGAAGTCTAATAGGAAAACACTATATCATCATGCTAACTCCACAGCATTCATTTTATTCTGCAATGAAAACTGGAGACTTTCAATGTTTATCAACAAATCAACAATCAGTTGCATTTATCAATTGGTTGAAACCTTTTTGGAAATGTTTCTCGTTTTTACTTCTCTCAGTAGACATCTAAATAAAACTGTTAAAACGTTCGTCAAAAAGCTGAAGAGTGATTCATTCTACATTTGTAATCTCTTGTAGATACCAGCACCCTTTTAAACAAACATCAGATAAGGTCGATTTATAGGTGTACGTAAGAAGATTGCAGTTTATGAGGACAAATTCTTTCGAAGAGTGGCTTGTAAATTGCTCTTTTTGAATTGTCTATCAATTCCGTGCACAAGTATTATAGACTCTTCCCCATATAAACATAAGAACACGATGGTTAACAGACAAGAATTGAATTTGTGTTAGAGAACATAATGTTCTTGAAATTTGTAATTTAGATATCAATATGCCAATCATCGGCTGTGAATCCAAGCTACGAATTGCAATGAAAAGTTCACCTGATATTCACACAGCAAGCAGAAATGGTTTGAATATAGTACGAATACCTTTGTATCTCACATTGAAAGCTGTCACATAATTAGTTTGAGTTCATATCAGATCATGAATTCAATGGAGAAAATAGAAGTAATTAAATTAGAAGGTGCAAAAACGGGGAGAGATAGAACAATAGAATAATTCACCTGATCCACCTTTTCATTTTCCTGTTGTTATACTGATCAGGCTAAATTGAATTAGATGTTCCTTTCCGAAATTTCTATATTTCCTGAGATTCCAAACTTCTGGAGATATAGGGAAGATTATCAGAGAAACTCCTCAAACTTGTCATCACATAAGTCATTCCTATCAAAAAGCAAATGATGACTCTGTTGGTCTGTCCCATTAGATTTGTACATCATCAGTTTGTTTTTGCAACATTAACCTCTTAGTAGGGGGTTAAGATTTCAAGAAAAACTGTTTCCGTTGTGGTTCCGCGCGGATGTCCCCAGTGTCACAGCGATATCCATTTACTTCGACCCTGAAAAACATTAAGGATGGCATTATCGTTAAGGAATAGAAGTAAGGTTTATGGAGCTATCGCTTACGGGAAAGTACACAGAGAAGCAGTGGGCACTCATCGGATGCACAATCTTGGGAAATTTATCTTTAGCAAGGTCTATCTATCCATTAAGAAGTTGCTAATCAGATGACTGTGACGACATTGCATACCAGCAATGAACATTTCCAAGTTTGTTGTCTTTGCAGGCTTGATAGTTTCCCTGTTATTAGAGAATTTCGTCTGTCTCTTTCTTCGAATTTTGCTTTACTTCAACAAATTTGGATCTGACAATACCTACCATTGGAATAGGACTCATCAAGGATATTTGTGTTGGGTCGGATTAAGTGAATGTCTACATGTACAGCAGAACTATTTGCGGAGAGAGAGAGGAGAGGAGAGAGAGGAGAGAGAGGAGAGGAGAGAGAGGAGAGGAGAGGAGAGAGAGGAGAGGAGAGAGGAGAGAGGAGAGAGAAGAGAGGAGAGAGGAGAGAGAAGAGAGGAGAGAGGAGAGAGGAGTAGAGAGAGAAAGAGGGAGAGAAGATCAGACAGCTCTCCCTCGTGCCACTCGCGCTATGGTCCGCTACTATAGTCAGGAAAAACACAGATGCGAGGAGACCCGGGTTTCGAGGTCTTTCTCAATCCTCGAGGGTAAATTTTAATGAAATGAAATGATGAAAGGGTTATGTGTACAGAATGAGCGGAGATACATGAAATGTGATCAGAAGACTATTATTTACAATTATGGATTAAAGGGTTCAATGTACAGGCTTATGCTGAATGACAAATGGATCGATGAATTGATTGACATGGATTAACAGATTGAGTGATGAAGCTAAGTGGCAACCTTAGTTAGGCCTATGTGACAATAGTTGTTTGAGATTTCTATGTTTAGTAAAGACTCTAGTAGTTTTAGTAATTCCTGAACAAATGCCATGAATTGTATCAGCAACGCGATCGGAACAATGACTAAGTGGCAGGATCAATTTAGTTTCATTTGATGTATTAACATTTATTAACAGGAGAGAGGAGAGAGGAGAGAGGAGAGGAGAGAGGAGAGGAGAGGAGAGAAAGACCGACAAGTACAACTCCTCAATGTAGCATTTGTCCGTGGATAGATTTATAGTAGCTATAGTATTTCATGTCAGTAACATAACATTGAGCCATGGAATCGCATGCATCAATGTAGGATCTGAAGAACAGAGCTGCCATTTGATATTGACCGACGCGTCTCGCAACTCAGTCTATAAGAGGGATTGTTTATAAATTTAGTGAGCACAACCTTTTTGATTGTTTGAGTCACATTTGATAGAAATTAACTTAGTTTTCCATTAATGACATTGTGTACACAACTTTAAACTGTGAACCGTACATATCCGATAAATTTGGCAGCTAAAATTAGTTTCACTGCTTTTTACAGTCTCAACTGGAAATATTCCAATAAACAGAGGCAGTTTATCTGATGATATCGACGCATTTTAACGGTTACGTCATCGATCATCAAATGGTGACATCATCATGTTTACGGATATTTTTGTGAAGCATTTCTTTTAAGGTTAACGGTGATTTTTCCACTGTTTTGAACGGTGCACAGTTTACAGTGATACTGACTAATTCATCACTTGTATACAGTTGTAATATAACACAACTCATTAAATAAGTTTTCATGAAGTAAGTATAAAAATATGAGTCCAGCAAATTTCAAGAAGAGTAACTTCGGGCGACTTCAGTAAACTCACTGCAAAATTATGTGTGCAACTGCATGATATAAGTACCAGTACAGGCCAATGTTATATGTGTGTGCAATAATTGATGATAGCATCAGCAATATAAGTCAACATTCTTTATGCTTTCACACTGATTTCGTTCCTGATCAAAATACTTCACAAGGCTGCGAGAAAATCCTCTAGCAGGTTTCACTAAGTAATCCTCTAAAAAGGAGAAATAATCTGCTAGTAAATCAAATAGCATGATGACAAAGGCATTTGTCGCGCTGCAATATTTTCTCAAATGGATGCTCTCCTCAATGCGCCAAAACGGAAGACATCCAGCAGTTCATTACTTATTTACATCACTTACAGTCATTACTGCTTTGTTTTCTATTGAGTAAATTGTTTTAAGTATCGGATGTTACTAGAAAATAAGGTCCACGATAGAAAGTTTCTCCACAGAGGAAGTAATTACATAATAATCTCAATAATAGAATGGCCGTTATTGTTATTGAAGAGTTCAACTCATTCACGCTTTATAACGTTGATTCCATTTTAACGCGACAGTTCGATCTTTCAACTTGGCCAGCAATACAAAACAAATTTTCTCTCTTGAGTATGGAAGACAGGTGAAATGGAGATATGTTTTTGTTGATTCAAGAAATTTATTATTAATTCATGACATGACTCACTGTAGGATGTTCAGGCCATTGATGAAAATCCACGATTTATCAACGGCATCCATCCATGAAACTAGTAAGAGAGTAACCCTAGCCATACTGTTCATGAATAGGGTCAATATTTGTAAAGCATTTCAATGGTATGGGCCTCTCGTATACACATGCAAATCAATTCATCGGTGATAAAGTTTAGGAAATCTTAGCCACCTGCTCTGTTTTGGATTGTATTGCCTTGAAATTTCCATGAAAGTCTTTCAACTGTTTTTGAAGAACGTGAGGATAAACCGATGAAAGTCAAAATGTAGAATTTGATATCTTCGCCTTTATATGCAGCATATGTAAATTGTGGATGAACCTCAAAGTTAGAATAACTGCAGTCTTCCTCAACTCATGTAAATTGAACCGTGACAACTGTTTCGCAAACGTTCTGTATTTTTTAGTAGTTAAATTTCTCTATTTCCATCCTTTTCCATTTTGCCTTTCTTAAACGAATAACTTTCGTGTTGACGGAAATTTGATGTAACAGGAAAAGCTTTTGACTGATGGATGCATTATCACCAAAAGTCGATACAAATGTCTTGAAATAATTGAGTAATACACACAGCGTCTTAGAACACCAAGGCAATATTGTAGATACATTTTATAGATGAAAGTTGATTGAGTGCATTGTGAACTTTTGCAATTGTACATGATTATATGTGGCGCAAATGAATGTCAGATATGTGTGCCTATATGATGTGACGCTATTCATTGCTACCCACTCCCCCTCCCATCAACGAAGATCCTTCTGTCCGGAGAAAGTACAACTGAAAATCATTATAACTCAAATTTTACGTCGGATAAACAGATGTACATGCATACATCTGGAAATCACAATTTAAGTCGAGATGAAAGTTCGAAACTAAAATTGATCAAGTCTTGATAAAGTCTGCTAGAAGCCACAAGCTTCTATTTCTCAGCATTGTACTTCAGCTTCAATCTTAGTAGAGATGCAAGGCGAAATACCTAGGGGAGGGGGGATTTATAGTATCAACACTGCAAGCGCGGGTGGTGTGTTTTTCCGGGGCGCAATTTTAATCAACCGTAGAATGCCGGAGAAAGAAGCGGTGGGAAAATGCATCATGCAACACCGGTATCACTTATGTTGAAAATTAGTCTTCGATTTACCAATTATATCGAAATGAGAATTGAATAACTTACTGAGAACAGTAGGTAGATTTCTATTTTCGCTTATCTGTGTTATTTAGTACTTGGACAAAGGACATTTTGTAACAAGCATTTCCAATTCACTTCTTCTGATTCCTTGTTGATGGAGAGATAGGGAAGTTTTAATAGACAGGAAACTCGATTTGTTGAATTCTATCGTCTATGGCATCACAAGATTTTCCTGTTGTCCGTCTTTAAATCTAACTTTAGTAAATCTCATTGTCTACTTAGTTTCTGAACTTCTTCAAATGCAGGAAATTCCTTTCGTTCGGAAATTGACCATCTTTTACAACAAAACGCTAGTTCTCATTAATTTGAATGATATTCCCACGCTATTACACTCAATTGCAGAGCATGGAATCCACTGGTTTCTTTCCCATGAATCGCGCGACACAATAGTCACTTTTTTGTTTTCATGTTTTCTCATTGATTTTCAAGATAGGATCATTTTACTACTGAAATGAAATCTGTTCAATTTCATGGCTCGGAGACTTCGGATTTTCACACGCCGGATTCGAATCTGTAACTTCCTGTACATTTTGGATCATAACGTGAGGATAAAACGTATAGAGTCCAATTAAAGATCACTCATGTTCAAATTCTTTGCACAGATTCAAAGACAGATTGGAGGAATGAAAAAATGATTCTGTCTGATACATTCTTTGTGACTGGATACCATCATCTCATCAGCTTTCCCATCATCTGAAGCCATATGTCACGCAAAATGAGTGATGGCAGGCCAATATGCAGCTGATTTATGTAGCCTAGCCACAAAAATACTACAACTAGTTGCGTATAAATCTATATTTGGCAGTGTGTGCTTCGACATTTTAGAGAAAGAATCGTCATCAATCATAACGAGTTTTCTTTGAAGAATTTTAGTTTCTAAGATAAAAAGCTTACTCAAACTTTTGCTGACTATGTATATTTGCGCTGTACTTTCTAATGAGTGCCAAACGACTAAATGACTGCATGCTTCGTGTATAAAGCATCTTATTTCTCGTAGATGAGATGCGCTTACCTTCAGTTTAAGAATAGTACACTCTAAACCAACACCTCCTAAATCACACACTGAAGCGAGACACTATTCGCAACTAATAAAAAAATCCTAAAGCAAAGCGTTTTAGGAGGCTAGCGCACTAGTGTTATTGTTCTCTTTAGTATGTCAGCATTCTATTTCACGCAACCTCCTAAACTTCTAGTGTGTCGCGCTTTAGGATGCAGATTTCTTCGATTTTAGGAGGTGACAGTTTACAGTGTAATGTAGACGAAGACTAATATACGCTTTCCCTTATGTGTGCACACTACTACTTGCTATACGTTGATAAGTGTATACGAAGTATAACAAAATTTAAAATATAAAACAGGCTATGTATGAAATTCCAAATATTGATCAAAATGCAACTTTTCATAGCTACACGTATGTAGAAAATGCTACGATGCAGGGTTGGAGCCGGCGGAACGCTGACTTCACCCAAATCTTGTATAATTTCACTCCATGGGGTAGCTTACATGCATGCATCACTTGAAGCATGCAGATGTAATGAGTGATGGATTTCAATGCAACCTAGGCCTACTTCCCGAACACTTCACAGTGGATGATGGGTAATCGCTTGATAAGCTAACATCACTCCGTAAATTTTGATCGCCGTTGTACAGGTGACACGGTACAGGTGACTCTTCGTCTTGGGACACTCACTGAAATTAAGATTGAAGACATACTATTCGAGCCCTTTTTTCCAGACTCTTAGGCACATCGGAAGCAACGTATTCCGCAAGCTGTTGTCGCTTTGATTTGCTCTGCTCGCAGTGTTGCAGTCTACAACTGCTGTAATGATGACTTTATATTTGCTGCAAAATGCTTTGTTCGGAAACGCTTGGAAACGATCGCAGTGTGGCTGATGCCTAAGGGGCATATACGTCAGTTCGCGGTCATCAATACAAACTCAAAAGATCTGAATTTAAACTACAGTGTAGAGAGTTGTCAATGGACGTCACAAATCATTGATATTCCCTTACGAGTGAAGAAGTAAATCTCATCTTAGTGAACTTCTTCAAATCGCGTTCAATGATGCGTCGCACTTTCGGAGGCAAAACTTTTCGAACATCAGCAATCACCCAATAATTTGATTCTAATCTTGCTACTTTAATCGCTAGAAAATTGAATTAGAACTTAAAATTGTTAGCTGCTTAGAACTTGTGGAGGCGGGAGATGGATACACGCATCATTGTTATTATTGTTGTATCAATGTTATGCCCGTTTGGGTCATCATTTTGATATGCTTTCAATTTACTTATACTGTATTTGATTGACATTAAAAATACAGCTAACATTGCTTTTCCGGAGTACCGACAGGTCTACCATTCATGCAAATGTATTTTATGTATAATGTACGTAGCGCTATAAGTTGACAAAATATCTGACGATTAATCTGTCAACCAACGGGCACAGAGAAGCCAGCCGCAATCCGAGTCCCAGTCGGCCGGTTTTCAATAAGCCTGTTACCGAGCGGCCGGTTTTCATGACGCCGTCACAGCCCCGCCCCGGCCTTTGTTTTGTATATTTTAACCATGCATCTATAAATTCTCATTTCTGTCAGTTAAATGTAAGTATATAATACTTATGTTCATGACATGCAGTTTCAAAAAACCTATATTAGTTAGAGCTCCAATTTGGAAAACAATTTACAGAATGTAATTGCTACATTGCTTTCACGTCTTTTGAGGAACATTTATGTTGGAACAGATTGTTCGTATTATTATTCTGATTAGTTTTCTTTTTTCATTTCTTCCAAAGTGTATTTGTCATGACGGAGATACTAATCTTTTTCGTAAGAGCTAGCTCCACCCTTAGCGACAAGCAAATGAAAGCCATCTCCAGAAACGTCTTGTGTGCCATGAAAAATGTGCTTTCCAATTTTCATTTTATCCAAATTAATGGGCAAGCATTTGATGTTTGTTCATGTTATCAGACAGAGGATTTCTAGCAATTAGTTCTTGCATTCGTTTAAGTGCGGGGCTTCAGGAATGCTAAAGACTAAAAGGATGTTAGAGCTCTGACGGTTTTACCATTTGAGAATCTGACGACTCTAAAAATCTAATGCATAAGAGGCGACGACTGTGTTCGAAACATTGAAATTTTGTATGTAAATCACATTTCTTTGATATCATTCTTTTGATCACTAATTCTTTTTCTTCAGATTAGTTATTTCTGTTTAATTTGTAATACGAAATTAATTGAAAATACAGCGTAAATAGCGATGATTCCTATTCAAAAATGCTTTGAAGTTAGGTAATTTCAAATACATGGGAATTTCTGTGATTAATCAGAATTCTCTACATTTCACATGTCAAAGGCCCCTTTAGACTTAGAAAATGTCAGAAAGGTTTTGTTTCAAGTTATAATATCTCATGTTTTACAATGTGCACAGAAAGCAGTTGGTTGATAATTGCCACACGTGATGTGGGACTAATGCTTAATTTAACGTGTCCATACAAAGTTAGAATGAAACTATATCTCCTGATTTATTTTCTAAGCAACACATTGTGAAATTGAAACTTTACGTCAGTGAATCGACTAATGTAAGAAGTTAAAACGACAATGCATTTACATGTCATTCATGTCATGCAGTATATTTTGTTCAAAAAGACTGCAAGTACACAGGCCGGGGCCCATGACAAAGCCGCAGAAACAAGACTACCCTTTAAAAATGAAGTTTCTGCGTCACAGCGGAAGAATGAATATCAGTTCTGACATAGTCAGCTTGCAAGTAAGAGATGGAAGGTTGTGATACTTTATTCATGACAGCCTTCCAGTCGATGACTGGAGATGCATTCGGGCTCAACCCCTGGACAAAAGGACCGCTACGGCCAAGCACTTACTCACTCAGCAACGGAGACCGCTCATGGCGCAGTCTATAAGCTCATAGTTGAATCTATAGTTTAACAAAGCTATTTCAACACAATTTCACTTCAATGAGGGTAGCGTTGTCGTCTAATATATTTAAAGTTGAATATCCTTATCAGTTTGACATCAAAAATGATGTAGACTGCAATGAAATTGTTCTTAGCTGAAGTGAAAAACAAACCTAATTTTATCAATTTTGCTTTTGAATAGTGTTGTTTAGAAAAAAACCAAGTCATGAGGTGCACACCGGAATTTGATCTCATCCATCGCTAATAAGGGCCGAGAAGGTCGACATGAACGGACTGGGTTTTTCTGTCAGCTAAAACTGCAGTGCGTTCGCGCGTACAATAGCACGAATCGTTGCCTGGAGGGATCAAAGATACACCACTTAATTTAATGCATAAAATTGGTTATAGACCATTGACAAGTATCAGCGAAATATCGAAAACCTGTGCTATGTTTTCTAGTGTGTTATTTGACAAAAGGACAATGCCTCATCAAGGACTCGAACACAGACATGTGAACCATTCTTCCTCCTTCATACAGACCTCGATACAACATGCAACAGTCCGACACTATCAACCTGACAAATCTCTACAAAGAAACTTGACATCTTATGAAAATCTTGTTTCTTACTCTGTTTGTACTTCCACTAATTATAACCTGATGCTAAATCAAATTCGAAGTCGTCATATCGCATGATAATTCGGATAGTATTGTGTGCGCTGACTCTGAAACTTAAGTATGAATTACGGCGAGAAGGAATGTCATTGACGAGAAAACTAAATTACTTTGTTAGGAGCAGCCACAGCCCATATCGTTATCCAGTCATGCGAAATGAAACGCTCAAGTGAGTAAAAGGAACCTCTAAATTAGCTCAAATCCAAACGAGATGTGATACTTGAATATTCTACGAACAATTCGATTCCAAACTTTTTTGATTGCTTTCATTTCAATCTAACAAAGAGGAGACATTAATATCGAAAACAATAATTGCCAATTTTATGTTCATATAAAGCATAGTAAATTCTGATTATTTTCCGCGGATTTTATGTTTCTAGCTATAATTTCAAATCGGAAAAATATAGTAATTCAATCATGATTTTGTGCAAAGAAATAAGCGAAGTTTCCAGCAAGTGAAGAAGTCAATGGAATTTGTCTACAGGTTTTGGATTTCAATGAGAACTGGCAGAGAATCATGAAAGAACTTAGCAATTCATGAAAGATAGCGCAGAAGTTATCGACAAAGTGAAATCATGACAGACAAAGAGATTCTCAATCATGACATTGTGATATCTTGGACAAATGCTATACATACCCTTTTGAATTCCACTTTTTTCTATTTGAAGTCACAGTGTCACTAATGAAAATCTATTTCATTATTAAAATCACTTTTTGATTAACCAAAGCATCGATTCACTCTTGAATTCCAATACCTGTGTAGGGAAACATGATTTTATCACATTTATGTGTGCATTAACGAATTCCATTTGAATTTGAAATTAAAGCAATTGTGCCCCGGTGTGATTTTATAAATAAAAAATAACGCCAGAAGTCTCATTATACTCGTGCATTGCCACAAACGCGTTTCATCTGCTCCCAAAGACCCAACTCCGACTTCGGGTTAATCACCATTAATCTACGGATACAAATGCAACTGTGGAAGCAGTTACGTAGGCCGAACAGTACGACGTCTCCGGGACCACATTAATGAGAGCACAACCCACAGTGGCTCAACACGGCTGAGAAGAAACCCCCAAGATCAAAGAAGACTCCTCAAAGCTCCATCACGAAGCATCTGTAAACGTGTAGCACTACTGCTTAACAGGCGAGGTCGTTCTTCAAGGTACTCTACCGTCATCACAGCCACTGGCACTTGCGCATACTTGAGGCCCTAGCAATAAAGCGGCTCACACCAAACGTGTGTGCTCAGAAGGAGCACTTGTTAACATTACTTTTATCTTGGTAATTTTTACTTTCTCTTCATTTACATTGTCAATGTTTTTCTTTTCAGATTAGCAATTTTTCTATACATGTACTTCAGCTACTACTTACAATGTATTCACTTCGCGCCTGCTTGACGTGACTGTCCATTGCTTGATCGATATTAGCAGTATTCATGTCTCTATCGGTTTTGGTTCATTCTGCGTGTCACACCGACTGAGAGCAGACGAAACGCATTTTTGGCAATACACGAGTATAGTGAGACTTCTGGCGCTATTTTTCATTTAAGAATTTGAACTCTTGTTTTCCTTAGAAACCACCGTAGTTCATTTGAAACTGCTTTGCTCTTCACTGGCTTTCAAATAGTGTGTGCCACAGCAGGTTATCTTATATATAGACCAATTTTTGCACATTTATAGTTCAAACGTTTGATATATTTTTGGCAAAGTCAGAATGACTGAAGGTCAGAACAGCCTGTTGTGCAGTCCTTCAGCTTTCTCAGCCATTCCCAACCGCACCCTTGTATACTGAAACGCAGCGTCTGCGGCTACCAAGGAAGTTTAGTGCTCAAGTTGTCCAAGTCTGACAACACATCTTCCTATATTACAGAAGAATTTCTACAGTTCTAAGGGTGGATGGTCTGCATTCAAATATTCTAGGCACATAATATGCAAAAAATCGAATTTGAGCCTCCAATTCACTGCGTTACACTTTCTTGTTAAAGAAAACGATGGCTCCTCAGGTTACAAAACTTCCTGAAGATGAAACGAAATGTTTGTAATTCTTCCAATCACGCTACATTCCTTCATCATCTTTACGTTTCAATTCTCATTTTAAAAAATGCCGCTGACAAGGCGCTGAACTTTTAAACTTCCGATTAAGATCTGCAAGAGGTCATGCAGATGAAGATTCGATTCAATTTCGCAACTGATCACAGACGAACGATTTGAAATGATAGCGGCAAAGCGTCAGTTGGTAGTGCAACATTGATGAGAGCATCATTAAGGTGCATCGAGTTGCTATTCATGAAGTTCAGCAAATTCTGTCTCATCGTATGCACTACAACACCGCCCAGGTTCGACAACAACTCCAGCTGAAGTGAGGGTGCGAAGTACCGCTGCTCAATGATGGAGAAAAGCCAAAATCCCAATGTAATTGAACACTGCTCAGTTTGAGCTGCAACGGGAAGTTGTATAGTGAAAATCACGCCTCGATTCAGCGACAAAGAGGTAACTGGTAATGTGAGGGGAGGCAATGCGTGCTCATACGCATGTTTAGCCGCTGTAGTGGGAGCTATAAGTGGCAGAGAGAACCACAAAAACAAAATTTGAGGAAGTAATGCTCAAAGGCAAACTAGCGCATCTGTAAATCGTACATGAATGCGCCATTCGTCATAGAAAAGACTGTTTCCTGCAGCCATATTTCTGCTGGGAGAATATCGCATCGTGTCTACTACACGTTCTCTTTAGTCTACCTCTCAAAGCAAGCATATCCTTGTAAGTTATCTTTCTCAATCTGCGGCACGCTTGACTCTGAAGGGTAATTATCAGCGGTTTGAGGTGTATTTGATCCACGTTTAAGTGTAAGAAAATTAATATTTCCTATGTCGGCTTTGATAGCGCCTCAGGTGTCGAAATATTCCAATGCCTAATTATTCATAAGAGAACTTGCTTTCCAAATCATTTCAGTCAGTACATGAAGTATTTTTCAAGTGTATTACAACAATGCACCTGCAAGTTCATCATTGTACTTGGAATTTCGAAAGAGCAATAACCAAATAGCTTATTTAGTTTGGATTTCATCCTTAAATTTCACATCCGAGTATATGGAAGGAAGTTCGTCTTTAAATTTACTCAGCTGAGTAAGAATCCTCGCCATGTCCGTGCGGATAGAGTTTCAGGGAATTTAGTAAAGGTATGTGCTACTTGTGACTTGGAGCCCCAAGTTTCCCCTCATTGTTTGTCCAGCAGCTTTCGTAGAGTTACGAATCTTTTTTCCCAATGAAGTGTTAATATTTCAGGTTCTTGACATTGAAAGTTTGGTCATTATATTTATAATAATAATAATAAATTCTATATTAACTAATTTATTAATAATATTTGAATCAGTGCAATACAGGGATTAGGGCTGTGTAGCGACTGTCATTAATTATACGAACATTAAATGAAGCATTTTTATGATAGAAATGCAAATAGACTTTAATGGTAGCCTATACATGAAGGACAGTCTCGATATCAATACTCGTTTGCAAAACATTCTGCAACTTTCTTTCAAATTATTCAGCGTATCTGACTGAGTGATTGTAATCGTTCAATGGTAGATGAACATCAGAGCTGTCAGTCACAAAACTGTTTTCAAAACATAGAAACATCTTACATAGGAACATCTTAGCAGCAGGATAATGCCGAAATGAACTACCTCATTAATATGAAAACCATTTCTGAAAATTATTATTGAACTACTCTGAATGAAACGACCTTGACCTTGGAAATGATCCGCATGCATAATATTGCGTGTGTGAAAATCAGACCAGCAAAATTCTTGCAAATCCTCATGGAAAAATGTCTATGAGGTGGTACACGTACATGCATGAAAATGATAAATGTGAGCAAACTAATACTACAGAATACATAATGAAAGAGTAGGCCTGTAATAGAATGCATCAATTTATTCTTTTTTCATTCGATTGCGAATCAGTGCAATTTATTATTCAATAAATTGATATTGAAATTGTGAGCTGAGCAATGGTTTAATCAATAATTGAATTCATGAAAATCCATTTAATTACTGAACAGTTTTCAATAATCGAATGTCAATAGATATTCAGTTCATGTGTCCTGCAGAGAAAATATCCCTGATTAAACTCTACCGTACGGACAGGATTTCATTTGAATTAAGTGGATGTATGTTGTGTCTGTCTGTATCTTAGAGCCTCATGTTTTCTCGACGTTTTGTTTGCCCAACAGCTTAACTTTCTTAAAGCTGCAAATCTCTACCTACTGGGATGTTAATATTTCAGGTACTTGTGATAAATTGGCCATTCGCAGTAAGTAATTAAGTTCGTCCTGACGTTTACTTAGCTACAATCACAATTCGGGAGAGAGATTTAATGGTGTCATGGGGTTAAACTAAATACAATTTTGATTTCCTCCATAACTCTGTGGGTGCGCTTGCGATCCAACAGAAAAACTTGAGAGATCATTGCATGAAGAATTAGGAACTGTCCATCCGGACAACGTGATAATGCGGTTCAACTGGGCGGCTCCCTAAACTGTCATATCAGAAGTGAAAGGACAAGCTAGTTAGTTGATGGATTGTCTACAGAATTATTTTGTACGTTTATCTGTCATGTTAACAGAGACAGAGATTTTTTTCTGTCTTTTCAATGCACTGGATTGTCCATCAATAATTAGATTCCATCTGTCACCCTTATTTACTGATTTCTTTGATAGATAGAGGTACTTTTGGAGACATCTTGATAGGAATGCCATATCCTGGGCAGTCAACAGAAGCAATGTCTGTGCGTGAGCATGATTGATATCAGAGATTGTCAATAATTGATTGCAATGGAATTGGACAAAGAAATTAATTATTAAGTGAAATGAGAAAACATATCAATCAATTAATTGGAATTATGTGAACCAATCAATTGATTGAAATTTGAATCCAAAATTCGAGCAGCTTCTGTGACTTGATGGCATTAGCTATTAATTTGCTTGATCCAAGATCGGTTTAACTATGCACACGTTACATAGCAATAAGCAATCTATGGTCTTAGAAATTTCCTGGGCATGAAAGTTGGCTGTAACGCTAACATAGTAACAATGCCAGCCATTTTTACGCTTTAATACTGCGATTAGTCAAACCAATCAGACAAGCAGATAATTTCCTTAGAATTCTCTCTCACAGACGCAGAGATGCCTGTGGCATATAGTTCATGCAGGCGTTCGTCATTCTCTCCATTGCTTTTGTCAGTGACGATTGAATGAAGAAATTGCGCCTGCATTTAAGGGCTGCGTGGTCTGCTCTGGTTGAAACAAACATGAATTTGTGATTTCTCGTGAATCTTAACGTTGTTGCTGCTTGCCAATGAAATGTTTAATATAATTGCGAATTGTGAGAAGTAAAAGACTACAGAGGCGAAATTAGATAAGCAATCTAGGCTGCTAACAGATGACAGTTAATTGATTGGAATTGGAAAAATATCGACCAATCAATTAATTGATGTTAATTAATTTTAACAATCCGTGATAGATATGCCGTCGAAGGTGGTGCTATGGGCGGGTGTAGCAATAGTTAGTGGCATATGGTTAGCTGCGCTATGGCGGCAGCCAACTCCCACTTCCACACCCAGAAAGTACATTAGAACCGTCATCGGTCCGTGAACTGAATAATCCCATCATAAAATTGTGTTCTCGAATAATATTATATGTTGATTCCATTATAATAGAAGCAACATGACCATTACAATACTGAGAAAATCGGAAAATATGATTTTACAAGTAGTTTTGCATGATCATGTGCACCTCTATTAAGCCTGGTCTATACTTCTTCTATTTTTTGTACGGAGACGACTCCGGGAATAATTTAACGAAATAAGGACATGTCACCGAGAGATTTAGTGCGAAAACGGAGACGTACTTCCGTATTTTTCCATCAGCAGACATGACACCGAGGCTCGGAAATCAAGAAACACAGACATTAGTTTGATTAAATGTCTCCGCATTTCAGTCGACTGAAGTTTGATTGTGTACCAATAAGATCGAAGCTGAACCGATAACATCACGTGACTTGTACAACTCAAGGCTAGCTGAACATGCATTGAATCTCCGTTTTATAAGAATGACTAAATAAACTATAAATGTGCATCCGTATTTCAGAGTCTTCGTATCCTTCAAGAATTTACGCTGACTTGTGAGGTTTCCGTAAAAGTCATCTCCGTTCTCAATACGGAGGAAGTATAAACCAACCCTAAGACGTTAATACAACACTCTTAGAAACTTCTATACTAATATGAAACAGCTTCTCTGCTATATTCACTGCATGAAGACATTTATCATAGATGGTTTTACTTTTATCATTATTTTGGACATTGTAGCGCACTTTAGAATCATTATCTATCACAAAGCCCAATAGATCGACTTGACGGCTATGTAAAGAATTGAGAAAACTTAATCAACATATTGATATTCATATTTGACATAATCACGTTTACTTAGCGATTGCACTAATATTTAGGTAAATAAAACAGTAGTAGACACGTTTTATTTGAAATCATGAGAGCTGCGACATTTGATTAGTCGCTAAGCTCGAAAATCTCATGGGAAATTTAATCAAAGTGTTCTGAAAGGAGACGAATTTCTGTCACACCTGTTGCCCTTGTCGAATATCCACGAAGTTGTCTCTTTTCATCGTTTTTGTTAAAAGAATTCCGTTGTCTATCGCGAGAAAATCATTGAATGAAAATTCTGGTGTCTGAATGATTCAAATCTAAACATATTAGTGAAATATTTCTTCCAATTTATACAATTTCCGATGTTTTGGTTTCGGACACAAAGAAGTCGAATGTTCAAATAATTCATGGCTTAATAACTTTGTCAATTTGAGATTGCAATCGAATGTTATATTCCCAAAATATTTATAAAACCGAAGTGCTCTTCAAAATAAGTTCAGACTCAACAGTCCTGTTCAGCTTGAAGCACTGAAATAATTTATTGATTCCAGAATCATAAATCATGAATATTCAAGCATTCAAAAGGATAGAAAGTCAGTTAGCAACCACACGATTTATACTTTCCGACCTCTTCCAGATAATCTCTTGTAGAAACATACTTTCCTGTCAATCATTAGCTTCTTCAGGTCAGCATTTGATGGATGATGACATACTAGAATGGATATCTCATACCTTTCGCACGCCGTATGACGCCAAACTTACATGTACCTAAAGATTTTGGGACAAGAAAATTGTAAGATGAGACGAAGTGTCAAACGGTTAGTGATAAACTGAAATGATAATATTGATAATTAACTCAATTGTTGCTTAAATTTCAAGGCAGGCTGACATTTGGTACACCACCATTGTCCTGCTCAAGCAATAACGATGGAATTAGGTGTAGGAAACTTGAGGGAATAAATGAATAACAATGGCTGAAAACTTAGAATGTTGACGCCCTAGAAGGAGTCTCTATATTGTCACAGTTCAAAACAATGATCTTTGAAGAGAAAAGTTGTGATTACAATGATGATATCAAAGTAATCAAATGGTTTTATTTATCTTGAAACTTTTGTTTGAATTTCTTGATGAAATTATTGCAATAACATTCAAAATCTTCCTCTTCAAACTAATGGAGTTGCTCAGCAATTTACTCTGTCCTAAGGCATACCTTTATTGTTTCAAGACAAATGTTTGTATTTCAATGCTTCATTACTGCGTTTATGAAGATATTTACAAAAGAATTTGCACAGAGAATGATCAATGTATTGTATATGGGTAATGTTTAGACACGTAACATCGATGGCTCAGACAGAAGCAGAAATCTTCAATCTTAATAACACGATATCTGATATTTGACAAGCACATACGTGGTGATGTGACGATGTGAATATTTGACCTGCACTTGCGTCTTTGAAACACACTTTCAAAACATATTATTGGACACATGTCATGCTTAGCCTATAGGCTTATTGCTTTTTCAGCTGTAACAAAGACAAATGTTGTAAAGCAAAAGAAATGAAATCAACCTTACTACAGTAAAATGCGCTCACAGTCATGTCATACCTAAACTCGATGAGCAAGATGCACTTTGCTGGGTGTGTGTCCTGTATACATGCACATCCACAGAATTAGATTATCTAAACGTGTGACTTTGCTAGAAGTGCAAACTGATTCAAAACGATGACACAGGCAGGAACTCACTAAGTAGGCAAAAAGAAAGTTTCAATACTTTACAGAGATAGAAAAACAGTTGCGGATTTTCGTGAATTCCTTCAAAATGCTCCAATCGCCACGGTTCCTACAGATTCGAAGCATTCAAATCATTGCGTAAAGTTTTCTCGATAATGTTGGTCCTTCCGATCATTATAAAAAAGATAACAGGTGAACGAAAATCGTTCACAAACTTCTCTGTACAACTTGACATTGTCGGTTTCTCTCTGCTTCGTGATCCAGTTGATAAGTCATTGAAACTTCGCACAATTTGGCGTGTTTAATGTTGAACAGGCTGCACATTGTTCGATTGCTCTGGTATTATGTCAGCAGACTGCCGTTTTATTAGCGTTACATGTTCCAATGTTTCCTTTCTAGTCATGCAGATGAAGACACTTCATGTCTAATTCGTCATGTACATCACATCGTTCGTTTATAAGGGTTATTTATAAGGATTTATAAGAATAAAGGTTTAGTAGGCTGTAAATCTATAGATACAAGCCGAAATTCTCAGTGACAAAAATGTTGCAAAAGTTCTCTGATGATAAAAAATGTGGAAGAATTGATACTTGCATGCTTACATGCCCTTTCAGTGGCATATGTATGGGGACATGAGGAAATGTTCTCCCGTCTTGGCTCATTTACAAGATGCTTCAATGTGCTTGTAGTATTTGAATAACGAAATCCTATAAATTCACTGAATTTGGAGAAAATAGTTAAAACTGTTTAAAGCTAAATTTGGATAGTGCTAGGCAGTGATACATTTGACATCAATCAATCTCACAAATGATTCGATGAATGTCTGTACAGACAAATTGTTGATATTGATATTTTAGCTCAATACAATACACCTGAAATTTAGAATAATGAATGGGAGTTTCACTGGCATTTAACATTGTACTTAAGCGCTTCAACCGAATGCGTTATGCTAATATCCTGATTAATTTGACATTTTCATAACTAAGAGTTTCAGATTCATATTAGTAAGAGATTTTCTTTCAGCTACAGAATATCATTAACAAAACGACTTTCAAAATTACGGTTAAATAAATTGCAGAATGCTAAATTTACATTTATACGTGTTCTTTTTATTTTGCAGAAATGAAAAGAAAATGGAAAGATGGTCTCATGAGCACTGTTAGCGAGGTGAGTGCGTAAACATCATAAAGTGGAAGAGTGAAATTTCTTACACACAAGTCTGGAACAACTGATTCCAAATTTTGATTTAATATAATCCATTATTGGAACTCTTTTTCTAACAACATCCGCAGGTTACATACGACGAGAGAACATTATCTTAAAATTGAAAAGTTGCGTACTTCCATGCAAGTTTACTATTCCAATTGCCAGTGCAAACTTTCAGAAATTAGACAAATCGATTCTTATGCATCATATTCGAAACTATTAGTCAACCAAACTTCCATATGAATCTACACTTTATTTTCTTGAAAGAAACGAAGCTGCGAAAGATAATAATATAATAATAATAATAAGGCATTTACTTAAATATAGACAGCTGTGGTTGATCATAATACTTAGTAATTTACACATAAGAAGATAAAAAGCATAAAAAGAAGACATTATTGATTGAGACACACATCTACGTCCTGATCACACATGAGACAAAAACAATCACGCCACTAATGCATAAACTGGATTAATTGTTCATCTTGTTCAAGAGGTATTTTCTCATATTCTTGAGAATATTTCATGCATATCTGATGCCATCTTTATCTCTTGATGACTCGAGTATGGCCAATATTCTGACAAGGAAGTCGTAGATTTTTGATCTTAAAAATCAGTCTTGTAGATTATTATTTTAGTCAAAAAACACTCAAGATATCTAATCAATTTCACGATGTACATGTTATGCGCGACCTGCATAGACAGATAGATTCATAGATATTCAAGATGGATATATGGATTGGCAGTTAGTTGGCACAAGCATAATAATTATTTATTTTTCACCGTGCGTAAAATGTAGATATTCTGTCACTTTATTTTACCTGTAAAGCAGATTACTGCACGGGCGTGCAGTAATATTTTCATTATTGCACAGGTTGAATTATAGATTTCTATATAGATATATGCGATTGAATTATATAAAACCCGCTGATTATTTCACCATAGAATTAGATTAGTCATGACGGTCATGATATCGGTGAAAAATAAAATTACCTACACAACTCGTGTAAAGATATCCATCTTTTTCTTTCTTCGAGGTCAACATATCTTTGCACGAGTTGTGTAGGTAATTTTATTTTTCACCGATATCATGACCGTCATGACTAATCTAATTCTATGGTGAAATAGTAAGCGGGTTTTATATAATTCAATGGCATATATCTATGTAGAAATCTATAATTCAACCAGTGTAATAATGAAAATATTACTGCACGCCCGTGCAGTGATCTGTTTTACAGGTAAAATAAAGTGACAAGATATCTACATTATACGCACGGTGAAAAATAAACTTATTTACAAATGTGTTTGATTTTTTATTCCATTACAACATATAGCACCATTTGCGTTTCTCACCACTTTCGTATTTTTATTATATATGATATGCATTAAATGTATTCCGTATTTGCTCTATTTTTATATTTACTATTTTCTATTTCTCACTATCCATACAGTGCATATAACATATAATTTCATAGCAATCATATCTTGCATATAAAGCTATGTAAATGTGGTGGTAAAGAAGTTCACCACTGCTCTAAGAATGTTCTTAACAGCGCTGTGAAAAGGCAATGCATTTTCTCCCAGTCTTCCCTGAAACTCATGTTCAATAGCAGCAATCATTAACATCTGATTCATTGAAATATGAGAGACGAATGTCCTTCTTATGGTGATTATACTTAAACAACAATGTTTGGATGTCCATGGCAACGTATTTGATCTCAGGATTTGAGTTGCCATTCATTACGGCAACATTTTTACATCATAAACAAGCATTTCTGCATTTTCAGATTGATGGTCAGCAGTGAAGCTGACTGACAATTAACTTCAGAGATAATTGTGCTCACTGGGTGGGTAACAATAGCAATGAACAATACGAAGATTAATAATTTTATAATTAAAACTGTCCATGATTTTCTATGGATTGTTTTCTCATGAGTTAATATTGTAAATGAAATTTGAAATTTCAATTACGTAATTTTTCACTTGTGATCACTTTATCATCGAAATATTAATTTCTGCATAGTCACAGGTTTCTTTGATATCTTTCAGACTTACGTGTGTACTCGCCCTGGACCAAAATCACCGACAGGAAAAAGCAGCACTCACGATGCAGACGATGAAAGTAAGATTTGCAAAGTTATCTTTCCAAGTTCCCATCAATCATAATTCGATCAAATGATGACTAAGTAAGATCAAAGAAATTCAGAGCATTAATGAATAACTCACATAGGGCCTATATAACACACAATAGAGTCAATAACTCAGTCAAGAAATGCACGAGTAAGAAAGTGATGAGCAAGTTGTCATTAAACGAACATTTCGACACGATGTATTGGGCCAACGATGAGGCAGCAATGAGTTTTAAGCAAAATTTTTGCCAGAAAGAAGGAATCAACGTGATTCTGAGGGTATCACTTGCGATCCTCTTATAATGCCCAGAACATCTGACAACTGCGTTTGTAGAATAATTGAAGAAAAATTAAGTTAAAATCATTCCATATTTGTGGTAGGCTAAATGTGTGACAAACAGTATCAAATACAAACAAGATACAAGCAATGCATGAAATACGTAGATTGGCTATAAAGAACACGAAAATGCATGTAGACCTACGACTTGGAACAATAAATATATTCGCGGTTTCGAAGAAACAGCAAAGTGGTCATTTTCAATATTTTTTGACATTATGGTAACTGGAAGACATGCTGTAAATACAACACCCATTTTAAAATTAAACACTAATTTGCCGTATTATTGGCTAACATTGTAAAGGAATTCTAGGCCAATTCCGATTCCGTATAAGCATGCGGAGATCAGGTGACTTATGACGGAGTGTGGGAGTCCTCAGATTATGACAGTTGTACGGCCTGGGAAAGCAAGCATATTCGTCAGTCATTACAGTGTGATCGATGAACTTCAAACTAACTCCCGGAAAATACAAGTACAATACAAATATATAATTCGAAGACTCAACTGATGTGGTTCCATACAACTTGCTACACATTTTTACTCTTCAAAGTTAACAAAACTCGTGTCTCTTTTTTTGATGTTGACATTTCTAAAAGTAAAACATCTGGAGACTGTTTGCTATTTGCTATTTGTAAGAAAACAGAATGACTAAATATTGAACTTCTTCCGAGCCAGAAAATGTTCTCTTCAACTCGTCCTAAACATTTTCTGACACTCTTGACGCACTATAGACTTCAAAACAAGGATTTTTCTACATCTCAATCAAAGTTTCCAATCCAAGTGTTTGTGACAAATTAATTGATCTCAGTTGCTCAGACGTCACTCGAAATGAAGTTAGACTTCAACTTCACACTTTTATTGAACTAATTGACTTATCTGAATTGCACTTTCGCAACAGATGGCTACTGGAACAGACAGCTTCCAAATGAAGAAAAGGAGGCAAATAAATTTATTTTCTTACTCTCCAGCAGACGAGAGTGTCAAATGGAAACCAGTCTTTATATTATCCCATCCTGCCATCCATTGACAAGAATATTCCCCGTCCTTTATACAAGAAATGAAAAGAGATCAAATTACAGCCTGAATTCGGCATTGTCCATATAAAGCCTGAAGTCTGCGTCTTCATCGTTTTTTCATCCTGCCAAGCTGAAATAGTAATTGCTATTTTGTACACATAAACAGTGTTTGGATGAGGAAAAAGCCAGCTAAGGTCTTCTTTCTCGCTTTAGAGAAGAGGGAGAAATCTTGTTAAGAGAAAGTTACAAGTCATTCGAGTTTCATTCAATTCTATACGCGATATTCGAAATAAAAAAGTCACACGACGAACACAATGTGATAGAAACTCTTTTCTGCTAGTGATGAGGCAAACCTGAGAGTCATTTGTTTCCCAGAATGTTTATTATGCTCTTGAATAGGAGAAGCTAGCGCTTGAACGTGGACAGGCACGACAGAAGATGTAATTGAGGATAAAAGGGTTACTTTGCCTTCTGTTTCACCGATGACAGTAAGCCTGGTGAATCTCATTGAATTCTTTTTATCTTGTAAAGAGAATTGAAGTATTAAAGGCGATTTGTTTATCTTTACATCCGCGCAAATAATGTCAGAATTAGACTTTAAGTCTCCATGATTGTCAGATTTCAATGTAACAAGCGTTAATCAAGGCCTATGAACATCTTCAGTAAGTCAAAATGAAGTCTGAGAGCACACTGATGACAAATCTCCTATTGAAATTAAGTCTTATCCTTTTAAAGACATGAGAATATTAATTAGACGCAGGATGAGTAATATTGATGCTGGGAACAAGAATCAAACTTCAATTTTACTAAATTATGTCCATTGAATTAATGTTGGTAAGCGAAGGCTTTGCGATCGCAACTCCTAAATGATACAATGATACTCACTCATTCAGTTTTATCAGGAATTTTGTCAAATCACAACATATCATTTGTCGTTGATAATCACAATAATCGGTGACTTAAAAGACACCACCTGTAATGACATAAGCTAAGTTTGAGCTGCAAGACAAGACTTCTTGAACGATTTATTAAATTCAGGAAAGTCATTGCTATCATTTCCAATAGATCCCTTAGACGATATAATTACAGCGTTCTAATCGATGGTGTATTTTATGTGCGAAAATCACTCCTTATAACGTTCTTAAGCAACTTTACCCGGAAAATTATATTGACTGAACGCTTAGCCAAAACCAGGAAGCCTGTGTCTTATTGATTATCATAACCGACCGGTATCCTGTTGGCGTACTTTGAAAAGATTCACAGTTGTAGTCAAGTATAGAAGCATTTTGATGAAAAAACCTGCAAGATATTCCAACTACATGTATGGCACGTGCATGGTGTGCTTCAAAACCTTGGTTATTCTTAAGATTTAGAAGAGGGTGCTTAAACGAATGGCTGAAATTTCCATCAACAAACATTTGTTGTAACTTAAAGCAAAAAGTAAGATTTGTATGGAAAATACTATCTTTCACACCCCAGCTGACCGTTCGTCACTAGTGAATACGATCTCATATCATTTTGGAGCACTTGGAAAGCCTTCACAACTTGATGTCATTGTTTTTCATAAAAATGTCAGGAATTTTGTTGCTGAGATACCGCGTTACTTCCACTGACGTACGTTCGATATCGTATCAGGAAATGAGTTTGCATTCCACAAGTGATAGTAATCTCAGACCCGATAATGCCAATAACACGATTTCAAGTTTATGTAAATACAACTCACGATAAAGACGGCAAGAAATCGAAATCATTTCGAGACTAGAACACAAAAAGACATGGATTCTGGATTATTTGGAAATAAATGTCAAAATCTTCTCACATGGAACTGTAAACAGAATCCGAACCTTCATTCAGGTATATAATTTGGTTCAACCAAACTTCAGCCTTCTCAAAGTGAAGTAAGAAGTTGACGGTGTGAAAATGGAATTCACTAAGCAAATAATACTTGCATAAATGGTGCGAAAATTTCCTGAAAGGAAATTCTGTAAATTAGTGGTGAAAAATGATGTAGAAAAAAGACGATGAATTTGCAGGTACAGAAGCTGCAAGCAAAGCTACAAAAGTATCCCTATGCCAAAGTTGGCTCCATGGGAATTAGACGCGTAGGTATTTCACACACATTCTTTATACAGAAATGAACTCACTAAGGTGTGAGGATGTATAGAACTATAGGACAGTGAGATGTGCAGTTCGTAGGACCAGCAAATTCATGAAACAAGTTGATCTCCTTTTGCGAATGTTTAGCAACAGATGACATCACCAGTCTTCTCTTTAATCAATACTTTACCAGACGGGATATTGTTGGAAGTAAGACTGTTTTTCACAGGTTGATAGATCTTGCAAAGAGAATGTCAGGAGGAGCCTCTGAAATGAGAGCAGGCAACCAGTCTCGATCCCGGGATCTCATGCTCGCAAAGTTGAAACTGTGATGCCTTTCCAATCGACAAGATTCCTACATTTTCAACTCCAAATTAGAAATATTGACTATATCAGTACTACCCAATTCCCCAGTAGCGTCTAAGCTTCTTTTGTTTCACTCCAAATGTGAATGTAGAAACCGCGAATGTAGGCAAGAACAAAAAACGATTAAACGTAGGTTAATTTTCCGAATTTCAATTTATCTTTTAAAGATGTATTTCGTTGTAATCTCGCTGGCATAATTTGAATCAATGTGCACATTATCTTGACGAAATTCATTGGAAGTTAAATTTTGTTCACATTTCAAAACTGTAGAGCTTTGGCCTTACTTTTAATGCAATACACCGCGCACTGTTAGCAGATTTACATGTTTTCTTACATCATGTAATTGTGTAAGGACTTTTATGTCTTTTTACTTTCATGCTTTTGAGGGGCAAGTTTATTGTGCAGATTGCAATTCAAAACTAGGTGCGGAAGGCGGCATGTATGAGTGATCTTCCATTGCATGTATAGTTTTCATCAAGGTGTACGGTTATCACTCCTTTGTGTCATGCTAACTTAACGCTTGAGTAAAAAGGACTCCTTTTACAAAAGGGAATTACTATATAGCAGATTATGTACATTATGGAATTATGAAGACGCAACATATTATTAAGCTGAAAGCAGTGTCTTTTTAGGCCATTTAGAATCGTCGAATTGCTTAATTAAAGCCAAAGACTGATTTTCCTAATGAGCTAATTGTCCATCAAAGTGGATGGAAATTTTACTCATACTCTTCAATTTGAGAGCTGCTATGAAGGCAATGTTTCTAATGTTGAGGGAGCTTTTAGAATTTGTGTCTAGCGATTTGCTTTCTTTTTAAATGAATCGTCATGAAGCCTTGAATGCTAACATTGTGTGTAAAACAAAAACGTTATTGAACTAACATCTCTCTTTTTGTTAGCCTGTCGAAACAGTGCGCTATCATGTCTTATTTCTTACAATATTTGCATTGATAATATCATAACCAGATTTCACCACTGTTGTTTTGAATGAAAACTCTACATTTCGTTTTAATAATAATACATTCATTGATCTTTGTGTAAGGCAATCACGCGACTAACTTTTCTTTTGTTAAGTTGACAAACTGTCTACTGTTCCTATCACTATACGTGACTCAGCCATTGTTCTTGGTTTGAATACATGTTGCATGAAAATTTCACAAAGTCGATTATAAAGACTGATAAAAATTAAAAGTATGCCTACTATAAATGATTATTTAACAACATAGTCGTAGAGACTTGCATTGCAATTAAATTTTTCGTTTAAATCACATAATACTTCGCACATCAAGAAGAAAATTAATTTCATAAAATTGTAGTGAATCTGTCTGATCAACTGGCATTGTAAAATGTGCTTCGAGCGCGAAACATTTAGCTTAACCCAAAAAGTAGTTTATGTGATGAAGATTTGACGATTTTTTCGAAGTCTTCTTAAAGCGGTGCAATTGCTAGCTCTGAGTGGCGTCATTCATGCAGGTATTATTCCCTCCCATTGAGTCACTTTGAGATATAAAAATTAACAAATGAAGTTGCGTGAATGACTTGTCACAGATTCCCTGGATTTAAAATGTGCATGCAACTCTGGCTAAATAAATCTGGATTATGTCACACTCAGAGTACTTTGAAAAGCGCATGTGTTCATCTGTGAATTATTCACGGATTCCGCAGCGTGTCTTTTAGTTCTCATGATTCAATTCATTTCTTCTACGAAAACTGAATTTTACTATTTCATAAAATTGAAGAAATTATTATTTGACAATTCAAACATAAAGCGGCTGCTAGTCTTTATATCTTGAAATTTGTACACTCAAAAGTTAAAATGCAGGAAACATGCTGAACCATTCACAGTCTCACTTCTAAATCGGTTATATCGTCAGTTTATAAGATGGCGATTTTAATGCTTCTGAAGAATTCTCCACACATTTTTACAATGAAGCTGATATTCAAATTTTCCGCTTTTCATACGGAAGACCAGGGTTCAAATCTTGGTCGAGCCAAGCCTGAGACTCTAAAAACACATGTACATTGAGGTGCGCTCTGAATTCATGCTTGGCACTCAGTATAAAGAGAGTAAGAGTGGGACAAATAAATTTCTGCCACATGATTCATTTCTTCAATGTTTATTTTAAATTTAAAAATCATGAAATCAATAGCTTTTATGTCGTGAAATTTGACATGCAGAAGTTCATGACTTGCAGGCACGTGTAAAAAGACGAAACTGTTTTCAGCACTAGAAACAGCAATTACTTTGAAATTTTGAGCATGTCTTCACTATCTTGTAAATACTGTAACAATATAATTGTGAATAGATGACTAGCGAAAGTGAATCATGTTGATGAACATGTCCGCTCGCTATCATGGCAAACGATGATTGCCTTCAAAACAAAGCAAGTGTATTCGTCCTGCCACGCAGCGACCTTGGCAATGATGTTTTAAATTCTCACCATCAACAAGGATTTTCTCATTATTCACGTGTTTATCTCAAATATTTTCAAGTCTAACTTTCTTTAAGCCGCAAAGACATCTGTCTCAGAGTTTCCTCTAATCTCGAATCTTGGAATTTCCGTCCCGTGAGTGCATTCTAATCTCATACTTTGCTTATTCTCGTAGGAATACCGTGGGATAGAGATTTGGAGTCTTCAATTTGCGTGCCCATCGTCTGAATCAGTTCAACTCTCACAAAGACCGATTCAATCACTTTCTTTATTACTCCAGCGTCTTTTCGAGTAGCATTTCAATTTAAGACGCTCACACCACACAAGGGTCTTGAGTTCAGGCAAGGGAGATTTGAGTACGGTTTAAATGAGGTTAACATCTCCATCCAGACCAGGTCGTCATGAGCAGGCAAATCATTTTTACCTTAATTCGTCCGCCATGAGAACGAGTAAGAACGATGGTGAGCACTTGGGAAAACATCTCTCGGAAGCAATTTCATTCTCAAAACTTCTCTTCTGTTGTCCAGCGGTTGTAGCAATCCAAACTTCTCCTCACGTAAATTTGATGAGACAACTCGTTTTGAATAGTCTGTCCAGTTTCCCTACGAGCTCCTGATCAGACGAAATTGCTTCGTACTTCTCAACTGTTCCTTCCACCTAATTTTCTTACTAAATTAAGACGTCCTCTGCCAAGTATGTAAGATATTTGAGCCTCTTGAAGTCTGCTTCAGGTATATGATAATGAAAAGCGCTTTGTGTGAGATGTGGTGAGCGTCTACTTCCGTTTAGCCTTCAAAGGATTTCTCATACTCTTATTTGCTTGCTCTCGTAAGCAGTTAGGGAGCGACACTTTCACTTGACCCGCTAGCAAGCCCAGTTCCATCCTAAATTGAAAGATTTTCAGCTGAAGGAGCTCCCGCACACAAAAGCCGAGTAGTACAAAAGAAGATTCGCTAGTTTGTCGTAAAGTTAGTAATAAATTACCTTCTTTGAGAAAACTTAAAATTCGTCTTCTCTCATTCCCATAATTTCTCATCAGTGAATCTGAATAATTCCATAGATATCGAGAAAATTTCAAATGATTTCAGTCGGAACTTATTAAATAAGGCCTTTCATTGGAAATGTACTTTTGACTGTCTAAACATCAGAAGCTTAAGAATGACATTTTCATGGAAACAGAAGCAAGTATGATGCATAACAATGATATTATGTGACCATAAGTTCCGGTATCCACTCTCATGACTGAAGCAACGCAAAAAGCAATTAACAGAGTAAATTGCATGAAAGTAATTAAGAAAATCACTCAACTCCGCTAAACTGCGTCAAACATGTTCTGAGGCAACAACTGTAGAACAGTATGATCTTCCCACGTGACCCCCGAAAAGTGGAAAGGTATGCAGCTTACAAACGAAAAGTGTACATACATTCACAAAGAATTTTGAATTGAAATATTTTTATGAAAGAATGATTCGTCATTTTACTTCTCTGTCCCAACGTTTCATACTCTCAGCTTCCGGTCTCAAGATGGAATCATGCCACAGCGTCCACTTATATGATATGACTGTAATTTGTTGTGATAATATTAATATCTGTATACCGACCAGTGTATTTTATCGAATAGAGGGTTGGAATTCATTATTCACTCAATTGTAGGAAGCCCAAAAACACGATCAGTGCATACGAAGTGAATCCTTTATTCTGCTGATGCCCTTCGACCAACACCGTCGGTTATCATCAGAGCCACTAACCAAACAACTAAAGCACACAGCCAAATTGCATACACGGAACAAATCTCACACAATTTGCTACACATTAGACACACAGACAATCAATAAAACATCACAAACCCTATAGAAATACGATTTCATAGAAACAGACAACAGTCAAATCGGAGATCAAGTGCACGAGAACCACCGCTACATAATAGAATTCACAAGGAAAACGGAAGCCACATGAAGTTAATAAGACAATGAAGAAAACTAGCAATGAACAAGCAATTTTGTTGATGAATAAATAAAAAAGAAATAATAATAATAATAATTAAAAAAATCAATAAAAAGCCCAAAAATCAAAAAAGCATCTCGTCTGATGATGACCGACGCTATTGCTCGAATAGCCTGAGCAGAATAAAGGATTCATTTCGTATGCACTGATCGTGTTTTTTAGGCTTCCGACAATTAAGTGAACACTGTCTATTATGTATCTATAACAATATTGCATCTAAATTTGCTAAGACTTTTGCTTTTGATTTAGAACTTGCATGTTAAATATTGAACAAGACATGAAGATCGCACTGTCAGTGTATAAGAGGGTGCATCCTCCGACATGAAACAATTTGTATGATCAACAGCATCTCCGCAACTATACTGAATATTGCCATAACTGAGAGTTGAATTAATATTGCACACATTTTTCTGCTGTCAGCAGGGATGACAGCTAAACATGAATAAACACAAAATAGCTCAGTATAAGAAGCAAGCATGTATGCACCCCACATTTGCAATTAAAGATTTACTTTATTCTCTGTCAACAGGCATTACATAGTCAGAAACATAGTCATTAGCAGGTACACACACCCTAGTTTCATGGCTTTCAACTGAAATGACAATTTTGTTACTTTTGAATTTTGCTGCGACAATTTTTCTAGTTTTTACCTTTACTCAAATCTCTTATACTATTCTTTCAGAAGTTGACGATTATTTGTTGGAATCAACGGACATTCGTATCAAAGAAGGCAATTACAACAGTCTGAATTTCTACAAAGGAGGCGACAACACACCCGACAAGACTCAACCGGAGCACACTTATTACGAAGTGGCGAAGTCAAAGAATGGATCAATGGACAATTATGCCTCATACGAAAAGGATGACATGTGTCAAGAATTCGATGGGCTGACTGACAAGCGGTCACCGTTCTTGGGTGACATGAGAATGCCTGGGATGTGCGATGCTGAGATGACGATGGTGGCCGCGAAGAGAAGGCAAGAAAAGCCTTTCACTCCTTATATAGAGGCCAGTTTCGTGTGAGACAAGAGAATGTGAGTCAATCACTATCATCAACGTAAAATGCATAATATGGTTGCAATGAAGCAAATCAAGGAACACAGAGTGTAGGAAAAAGACACTCATCCGACACAATGACAAGGCGGTCAGCATCATCGCCTGTTGTTGTGTATAAAGAAACATTTTATCACCTTTTATGGTTTCATTCTGTTGTGGCTCTCCATTAACCATTTGAATGACAAGAATTGGAGGCCCACTTCGGGGACGCTGTGTACATTGCCTTTGTATTGCTTTCGATATTTGTAAATTATTCTTTTGTCATTTTATATTAAAGAATTTGTGAGCAAGATGTCTTTTATTTATTCAATGGTTTTATGAAGAGCGCTTGATTCACGCGTTTTATTTTCGCTAGCAGAGTGAAACATTCTCATGCCAGTTAATGGGATGTGATCAATAAACAAGTTATGTGAATCCCGATCGAATGGACTTTTCTCAACCTCGACCAGTCTCGGGGCTATAAAGAAATTCATTTTAGATAAACGAGGCTCTCGTCTTCCAAAAATAATTAACATTTGAATAAAAAGCTTAATTACAATATATAATAGGTAACTGCAGGTTCCTCATTTTTAAGCTTTGGTTGTTTTTCGCCCCGCCTGATGCCTTCCATCATTCGCATGTTGGACTAAAACCCTCTTCCAGATTCATTTACTTCCTGTTGTCCTCAAAAATTCCAAAAAAATTATTTTCGGTTAGGTTCTGCTCAGTTCTGTCATATCTCCTCAGGCTTGGAAAGACCGTCCATGTCTTGCAGTCGATATGGTTGCCCTGGCCCCGCCATGTGGTATAAATTGGAGGTTAGGGGCAGAAGCCTTGCTTCATGCAGCCACATGGTTCCTCCCTGATGACTACATACATAGCAAACTTAATTTCGGTTTCTTAGGTTTCTTATTTTCACAGTTGTTATTTTTAAGTTAGCTTCTCGTGAAGTCCATGATGAATTCTCATTTTCATTCTTAGATTATATAAATAAGGTTGAACTTATAAGTTTCAACTTATTTCCCTTCCCTTCTTAAGTTGGGTCGGCTAGCCTTTATTGCATTTCAATCCCTACTCTGTACTGGAGTAGGTTACTCTATGCAGTTAGTAATGCATTTGTATTCATTCTTTCATGACTTTTAATTACCTAATTATTTACAGGATTCTCCACTAGGGTAGCTGTATAACTTTGGTATCTGCCGTTTCCTGGATCCTTAGAATTTTTTGACCGTGTCGTGTCTTAATTCGATTATGGCATGCTTTGGGAAATGACTTCGAGAATACTTCTATGGGTACAAAAAGCACATGTAAATAAAGTTTTTCTGATGGACAAGTGACTGTGAAAATGCTGCCTAGATATAAGAAATTCAGTAGACCATTCACAAAAATTATCTTGTCACTTATTATGCAAATGATTTCATAATGCCATGATAATTATCTTATAGGTATAAATTCGGGCAAGCATATTTTTACTCTTTTCTACTCATAGTATGCAATAACTTTGAATACCTACGATAGTACTGAACACTATCTTTCGTTGTCTTGCTCGGGTGGTTCTTCATTTTGCAATTTGTCAAGAGAAAGTCATTTTATTACATTTAATTTTTCAATGCGAAATTCCCCGACACAATTCATCTTACTGGACGATTATTCAAAAACCAAAATGTCATTATTCTTCGATTTAGATATTGTAATGTCCAGTAAGTTATATTTAGCCGAATGTATGATTTATGAAACGCAATAATTTCATCTTGACATTTCAAATCAAGCTCTAGATTCAGTTTTTAGCTCTACTTATCATGCAATGTTTCGTCCTTACTGAACCTGAACCATCAATATTCCTTAAAAAAGCTATCAAATTTGCACTTTTGTTCAGTATTCCTGCCATAATGCATTTCTTTTGATTAGAAGGCGTCAATTAATAGGATTGAAACATAAAAATGAAGATTGTGCACGATAAAAAGTGAAGTCCCAATGTCGTTAGACACTTGATATCTTAATGTACCGATTCATATAAGAGATGATTTTATTAACTATGTAGAAGACACGTCTACTAGGCATATCAGAAATTGTGGGGTCAATTTGAATGAATTGGAATAGTATTGAAAATGCTATCAGATTTTCTTGAATAGAATCCGTGGGCTAACTGCTGCGCACTTTTACAACAGGCTTAAATGATTCAAAAACAGAATGTCTCAAAGTAAGACTTGCATGCAATTGTTTGCAGCAACTGTCTCAATAATAATAATAATCGTATTTTGTGCATTGCCTCAATATTGCGAATCGTGAAAAATCAAAATTTCAATCGAACGGACAGCACTGAAGTCACAAATCAAAATAACAAAATAAACAAGTCACATGAGTTCAAGAAAAACCACTATTAGCGAGTACTATCATGGTTGTGAAGAAGGCATTTTGCCTAATTGATCCCGGAATCCCGGAGCACAAAGTCTAAATCAATTAATATTGTCATGTCAAAAATATTATTACATTGTTATAACAAAATATAGCATGTAAATCCTACAAGGATGAATACAAGCAAGAATTTTGATGACCCAGGCCTTACCATATGCAAAATTCTACTGTCAGAGAATTGCATCCTAGAGGGCTTGGGCTCCACACCCAAGCATAAGATGATGTAAAATTCTGTCTACCATAGGCCCCATACCATTATCATAGACCTATACCATATATATATATATATATATATATATATATATATATAAATTATGGGCCTACGCCTTAGCCTGGCTGTTTATTAACCGATGCATGCACTGGTACGGTGCATAGGCCTGTCTAATCCATTCTGTGTCTAGGCTATAGGTAGTCGGGTAACCTATACATGGGCTTGCTAGTCAGGCTTAGCTTCTCTGTATCACACCATCAAGCCAAGCGAAATGGATTGATTTTTGGTCCATATAGTTGGGCATAACAAATCTTATCTAATGATCTTATATGATAAATCTTTTCTTTAGAAACCTCTTTTCTAAGAATCTTTGACTGACTGGCTCTCTGGAGAGAATCACAGTCCACAGTGATACATGCAGACATACAGTCATACAGTAGCCATACAGTAGTAGGTTAGATACTCAATGGAAAATGTGAAATAGTGTCGAAAAAGTAGCACGAGACCAAGAGGATCAACCTTGAATCCCATGATTTTGGTGAAATTATAACATTCTCCAAAAGTGACCAACCTACATGATAAGCAAATTGTAGTTTTTTTAAAGAGTTATAATAGAAGCAGATATACTTTCATGATAGTGACTTCATAGCAGTGAACACAAAATGTGGATAGCCAATTGCTGAAAGTGCGGCCTCTATGTTATTTGAGAGCGGGTTTTGTCCAATGGTTTGCATGAGGGCTTCATTCGAGAAATTACGCTGAATTTAAGATGAAAGCATCATTTTATTAATTGCAAAAAATTGCTTTATTTAAAAGGATGTAATAAAATTTGATTTCAAACATCTAATATCCATCATTCATATCTTTGCCTATTCAAAGGAGGCTGTCACATTTAGAGATGCGAATAGGACATTGATCTCCGAAATCATCAGATAAACTGAATACACCCATCTACTGAATTACATGTATATCGCATCAGTTCATGTCGCACTAATTTACATAATGAGTTATTTTGTCGAGATGTTGACATCATTGAACTCTATTGCTCAAATGTCGCCAGATGGCATTTTCTCATGTAGAAAATGATACTTTCAAGCCTTTCAATCAAATGCTGAGATAATCTTAGTAATTATTAACAATAATTTGAAATCCAGTGATTTTATCATTGATGACCCAAAGGAGGTAGCGAGTTGTGTCATCAAGTGCAGTATACAAATAAATGTACATGTATGTAGCAATAACAATATAGAAGAAGAGGGCCACATTTTAAATTTAGTGTGATTAGCTTCGGTCAGCAGAGTTGCAAGAAAGCGAAATATTTTGGACAACTATCCACACATGCATTTTGCTTTGATCACACACTCTATCCATTTCTATTTTCATGTTTGGCACGCCTACTTATATTTGAGCTGCATTCCCTGCACAAATCAATTTTATGAAATATGTAATCTTGCTTTCCAGTACATTCGCAAGTCAAAATCATTAAGAAGATTTATGGCCATTTTTCTTACAGTTCATTCGATCAAAAATCGATTTTGAATGTCAACCTGCTACTACAAAGATGATGTAATCAGATCAAATGAAACCCACCATGAGAAATTACACAATCTACATGCGCTCTATCATGAATTTTATGTGATTAGAAACAAAACTTAAGAAGTTAAGGAGGCTGGGGAGGATGCGCATGCGCGTTGGAACCCTGAATTGATCGAGCTATTTCAGAGGTCTAGAGATAAACGTTGCGTGCTCCTCTCGATCTGCGTGTGATGTCTAACACATTTCAAGGGTGTTTTACAGAATCATTAAAGAATTTAAAGCAATTCATATCAAGCCATGTCGCAAAATTGGCCTAATTTGAAGCAGACTAAAGGATATCAATTTTGAAAGGGAAACTAAGCGTTAATGCCCGAACAGCATTCACCGAAATTTTAAAACCAATTTATTCAAAGCAGTTAACTCAACCGCATAGAGTTACTCCTTTGATTTCAATTTCAGTACCTACACATAATATTGAATCATTCCAGAGAAAGATATATGGGATAGTGCGTCTGCATCAGATCACCTATGTCTAAAATGATAACGTATGCGCACTGTTCACTTTTGCAAGCAAGTATACAGATTTAGCACATTATTAGTCATCCCTTATTTTTTCGTTTTTCAGTCACAAAAAACTATATTAATTTCTATCAGCTTTGAGCATTAATAGATTCAAGTTTCCTATTTAACGTCAAAGCATCTATTCGTGCCTGAAATATGCCTATCAATTGACAATCAAAGTCGATAAAATTGTAGTTTTTAGGACTGAAAAACGAAAAAAAGGGGTGACTAAATACTATGTTACATACTGTACATGTAAAATAAAATAATGACAACATCGTTTCTATTGTTGAGTCATCATGTTGCTCCCAAGGCGGACCACAAAAGTGTACCTACAAATCACTGTACTGCATAGAACATGTCAGTGAATTTCAAAAGATTGAATCATGAAATTAAATCATTAGAAATTTGTTCTTCACTTTCTGCATTGTCTAATATTTAATTTTATTATGTTCACTGTTTCAAATAACTCCGAAATTGTCGCATGGGCTGCATACTTGCCTCATAACTGATGAAAACGATTTGAAAGATGAAAACCAATAGTTCAAGTGCGCTCTAAAAGCACAGAAAAACATAAATGCTTCAAAATCTACTTTCCCGCCGAAATTTTCCATTTTCATGACACTTACAATGCATATTATTACTTTGATATTTAAAATCCATGTTACTTGTCAAAAATGCGATCAAAATTCCGCGTAAATTAGCGCCAGAGCACGAAGTCAGACGGTATATCAATGGAACTTCAATCGCCTGCAACTCATTCTTCAATAATTTCATCAACTATGATCCAGAAGACAAGCGTCAGTTTTTAACTTGACGAAAGAATGCGATATCTTTGAATTATTGCAGCACATACAAAAATGTCATGCTGCTGGTGGTAAGGAAGTTGAAATCAGCCGAGAAGAACACGAACACAGCTCACAAACTCAATGACGCCCGTATATGATAGCCTGACACTTTAACTTCCTCATCAGCCTTCAAATATGGAGGCGGGTCGTCTAGGCAAGCAAGCGGAATAGATTTCCGGTGATTTCGAATACCTGTGTTGCGTGATCGTGTCTCTATGAATTGAACACTGTTCAGTATGCGTGTTTGGAAAGCTACGTTACTTGGATTTGAGGCGGGGTGACAGTTTTGGCAGCAATGAGAGTCCGCAGGGCCAAACACATGAAACGTCAAGTTTGGCGGTGTTGAGGCAGATCGAATTTTAACTCATGTATCCATTGAGCGGCACGCGATGTTTGACATCATGGAAAGTGAACTCAAACCATGGAACAGTAGCGTGTGAATTGTTTCGAATGTCAGAAATATACTCATGACATATTTGGTTGACTGGCAGTATCATTGATCGATCTGTGAATCATGACATGAAGCTGTGTGTGTTTTGAAGCTATGTTTTAACCTTATCCATACCGGGGGGGGGGCCCGAATCGGCCCCCCTTGTTGCATTTTTTTGTGGAGCTTTTAAAACTGAACCGATTGACCCAGGCTTTTGTGACTTTTAGTTTCTGGGTATTTCCCACCTTTTTGCCGAAAATCGTTGCATCTGGTTCATGGGAAAGTTAAATTCATGGCCAGTTTTGAAAAGTGCACTTTTTGAAAGTCTGAATTTTGCCTGATTTTGCAAACATCTGGTGTGCTAAGTTTTGACAAAGCAAGCTGAATATCAATTTTTTGCATCACATCACAACTAGGTGTCCACAAATTGCACCATCAAGATACTATAGACATCGATAAGAGTCATAAACCTTGAATGTCATGTAAATACTACTTATTTGCTTTTCAGTAGAAATGAGTCAACTAAGTTGCAACTAAGTAGTGTTCGTTCATATTGTTTTGAAAACTTCTGCTTATTCAGTGTCATTATTAGTCTTAATTACATTATTGGAAGGTAGCAAGACTTCTTAAATTGTTTCTGCAGATGAATAAAAGTAGTCAATTTTGAGTGAAAACTCTCCCTTTTCTGCTTATGATTTATTTTTGTAAACTGAGATATTGTAGCTGAAGGTAAACCGTCACACATGCACATTTGCTATTCGTGAAGGTAATTTGATCAGTCATTTCATTATCTGTTATAACATTGTAGAACTTGATAAATCGGAGCCCACATGTAACTGTTGAAAGTTCGACAACAATATTTTCTAAAAAATCAAATTTTGGCTAAAGTTTCAAATTTAAATTTCAAATTTTGGCCGATTGTTCATGATGTTTAGAGGGTAGAAAGTGACTATAACATTTGGGAGGGTCATCTAAAAATCAGCATCCAAAAATTTAATCAAGATCTAGGCAATACTACAGGCTAAAGTACGAAAGCAATATCACATATTCAAATTTTGAATTTAAATTCATGATGTGTAGACAAACAAGTTTAGAGCATCAAATAGCATCATTCTCCTGATCATTAATTGTATGTGTCACTAACGTCATTGAACTAAAAGCACTGAATCTATGTTTGCAGTCGATGAGAAGAAAACATAAAAAAATCCGCTTAATTTTGAAGTTCAAATTTTAAATCGCCATTTAGAGCATCAAGATGCCCGGTAAGATCAGAGCCCGGTATGGATAGGGCTAAGACATGCTTTTTATGCTTCTTTAGATAATTCCAAAAATGACATTCGATAGGAGATTTGCTTATGCAAAGTAATAAACATAGACTTAATTAACATATGGTGTTCCCTACTTTTCTAATCTTTTTGTGCTGTTAAGGTGGATTTGGTAGTAACTAACTTGAGCAATAATGCTCACGTCAACGCATGGTACGATTACAGCATGTTGAATTTTACCAATTAATATGATGATTTTAATATAAAATTAAAAGCTTTATTGTCAAAGAGGCAGAAACAGCATTTAGATAATGTCTCTTTCAAAACATTTGATTATTAACAAGTCAAAGGCGAAACACTTGTGTCATTCACTTTTCTCCGAATATATTTATTATATTCTCGGTTGAAGATTTGTGCTTTTTTTATTTCTTACAATAAATTTTTACCAACAAATATGTGATCGATTGAGTTTTCAAAACCAGGTTTATGGACATTGTGTGAAAAAGGTGCTTTGTACATTGTTCTCAAAGATGGCTCTAAAACCGCGCTTTTGGGCATGTGTTTTGTACTCTGATGTGCATTTGCAAAAATGGCTGCAAAATTAACTTTTAGAGTATTGCTTTCAAGCATGGTTTTTATAAAAAAGGCTGGTTTTTAACTTTTCTAAACAGTCCTTTTAAATATAGGCCTACATAGTTTTTGAATTTCAATTGAGATCTCAGCAACAGATGAGATGATGTAAACTTGCTGATGTATTACTCAAAGCGAAAACAGATCAAGACAAGAGAACCAGTAATCCTATTGATATCTATAACTTCCTAGAAAGGCGAATGCGAAGGTCTACAGTGCCGTGCAAAAGCATTACACAAAGCATTTTTTTCAATAATTTATTAGTTACATAAGTGCTTCAAGTTTCTGAAATTATCTTACCGATTATCCGACATGTAGATGGATGGTGCACACCAGTTCTACATAGCTAATAAGAACATCCTATCTTGTCACATCGCAGATGTTCATGTTGATGAGCAAGATAGGTGAGATATCTTACTAGTATTAAAGTATTAAAGTTAGCATTAAAGTATCAAAACCGTGGAGGCTTGTACGTGTGTCAAAATGCTTCCATCGATGCCATCAAGCGTCGAATACGATTTTCCTTTTCCACTTCAGCACCTAAACCCTCAAAGAGACCTTACCCGACGGTCGCTATGAAGAATAAGACGCTTGCCTTTTGCAGAAAGTAAAAGAGAAAATTAGTTGTTGTCGGAAAATAAAAATTGCGTGATATAAACATGCCATTTTGTAAGCTTACGAATAGCATGTTATCGACATTGCCCATGCTTTATTTATGCTTTATAGCAGGTTTTGAGGCAACAGACCCATTCAAAATGTTGTTAAATTGACAAAATGCTGAGATAAAGCACTAAGGACAAAAACAAGAAAAATAAGACATCATGTATCAAAACATCAAGAACATGTCTTTTTTGAAATCCAAATCAGAACATGATCTTGAAAGGTAGCTACTGCAATCAAACAATCCAAAAACAGTGATATCTAGTGAGTGTAGGCCGAAAAATGGGTGAGAACAAGCTTCAATCCCATTTGCCTTCACTGTTAAAATACAGACAGACGGTAGGCGTGATAATCTTCATGAGGTCAGTGCAAAATTAGAATTTATTTTAATTTCGAAATCATCTCATAATCTTCCGGACCATTTGTCTGTTTAATGACACGTTATTACACACTAGATAGAAAAGTGCAAAGTGTTGCTAGTTGGCCATGTTCACATTAATAAGCTGAAATGTCTGATTTTCGAAGTAAAGTACGAAATCACACATTTGAGGTATTGGGATGCCTGTTTCACATCAACAGGCACATGAATTGTAATGAGCCTCAAGTAGCGATTTGTGGTCCGTGTAGCATGCAATATGGCAGTTTTTTTTTAAGATAAGAATCTCTTTATTGCCTTACAAGTTACAATCGGTAAGCGCAGTACATATCACGATATTCAATAATAAACATAAGAATACAAAGAAGCGCTTACGTGGCAGAATCATAAAAAGTGAGTAAAAAGTAAAATAAAACACTGAACAAAACTATTTACAATAGCAAATAAAAGACGAAGCGAAGGGTCTGCAAAGAGCACAGTTGGGTTTTGTATGCCGATTCACACGATGTTGGACTTTAGACACAAACATTTCTCTCAGGGGATGATCAGAACAACTGTCAATAGTGTATAACAATTTTTCACACATTGAATGCTTGAAAATAACAATCGAAACACCAGGAAATTTGAGAAACATCAACACCAATTATGCGGAAGATGCGTAGTTCGATAGACAAAAGCTTCTTGAAAACATGTTCTGATATGTTGCAAATACATGGACATGCATATATCAAAATTGAGTGAATCAGTGTTACATAGCATTGCACCATCAAAGGAACAGGGCAGTGCGACCTCCTTAGGTTTCGAAAAATAAAAATACGCTTTCAAATGTTTTGAGACAAGAAGGTGAGGAATCACAGGGTTTTCGACAGCACCGCGCCTTATAACGGTTGGTGTCTATGGGTACCAACCATTTAAGGGTGTGGGCGTGTGCCCTATATATTTTACTAGCACTATGAACAGTATTCGATATTGATTATCGAGACTCTTTGCTCTGTTTTTGAAGATCTTTTGACATTACCGGTACATCCAACATCTCTCGTCATCTCATCAATACTTAAAGAAACATTTTTATTGTATCATACGTGCATTTACTTTGATTTTTTTTCTAAATTACTTGACACTCATGTAAATTGACTATTGTGTACTTAATTCTTAGGTATTGAGGTCAGCTCTGAGTATCGGCGAAATTCAGAACCAGGTTGTAATGAAACAGTCAGTACAACTTGGTTCTGAATTTCGCCGATAATCAAGGCTGACTTCACTCCCTAAGAATTTAGCACAGCATGAATACTGGAGTTTTTTTTTCAACAAAACTTGCATATTGATGCGACTTCATTAACAGCTTATATTCTTTAACAGTCCCGTAGCCACGGGGGCATTGGGTACCTGGCCACCTCTGTTAATTTTGTGCCCCCTCTGCCAAAATAGTTATCTATATGATCAATATACTCTTCATTATCCTGTATACTAAAGCAGTGTCAGGATTATTTAGATGTTAGGTTTACATGATTAATTTGCATCTGTAAACAACAATTCAAATGAAATATCAAAATCCTAAAATCCCAAATCCTAAAATGAATATTTTAATCCTATATATACAGGAATTTGCATTATCATGCATTACAGTCTTTCATTACATAACTAATTAACTTAAAACAACAACCATTTAAACTAAAAATGCAGATATTGTTAATTCAAGATTGTAGTCTTCTCATGTTTGATGATAGTCACATCAACTCTTTTTCCTTTTGGGCCATCCCCTGTAGATCAGCTCTGGTTACGGGCCTGTTCTCTAAGCTAGAAAAATCAGCAAATTCAGACACAGTACTAATCAAACTGCTCCTCTTATGGACGAAATCTGACGACGAAGAAAACTATAACAACACACAACGTTTCATAGCTGAACAGCTGCAATACGAAACAGAATGTCCGCGTCTGACAGAAAAGAACAATATGCTGATGTGAACAAAGTTCCATTCAGATTAAACATGTACTGATATTAGCCCGATAATGTCATCATTTCTGTAACAAACTTGTCTAATTTAAACGGAAATGGAATTCAAGCAAAGAGGACGAAGGGAGAAAAGTAGGTCACTTTCTTGTATGATTTTCGATGATCAGAGATTGAATTTTACAATTTCCTCATACAACCTCTCCTCCCCTTCTTTTATCTCCCAATTCTGTGACACAGAGAATCACTTGTCTTCCAGTTGGGGTTTTGTCTCCGCCTTGCTCCTCACAAAGGGTCCGGAAAGGCAACTCTGTATCCTTCTTGTTGTAAGTAATGGTACCTTTCTCTCTCCTATATTCTCTTACAACTTCGGATCTTGCTAACAATAAAAGGAAGTTAGCGCATTGATTGTTGAGACCTAGACGTTGTGGGGCTATGAATGGCTCAGTGATGATGCTGAGTACACGCAACCTACGCCAGTGTCGCGTAAACACGCCAACATTCTGCTCCACTTGGGCGTCGAAAGAGGGGCACTGGGAACTCGATGGATAGACGATCGTGCTGAAATGCAATGCAGAAAGCGCAACTAGGCAGGATTTCCTGCGTCAGGAAGTAGACGAAAGAAAGGTGACACCGAATCACTGTATGATTCCATGAAACATCATTCTTCACATCTCCAGTCTATGAATGGTATTTACTTACTTGTTATGTGATTTTTACGTTTTTAATTAGCTCTTCCAAGTTCATCCGATGTGCAGTGCTCGCACGGATTCTAATTAACAGATCTAAACACGAATAATCAAAGCACGTTGAGAAACGGCTGACAGCAAGTCCGGGTATGAATCAGCTACGGGAATTCCATCAAAGAGCGACTTGTTGCTCGTAGCTGGTAACCCGAAATTGAGATGAAAGGCTTCTAAGAAGTAATGCTTAAACAATGCAGAGGTTGAGGACGTTGAAATTTTGATGAAAGGTTGCCAAAGAAAATTTGAAAGAATCATTTTAAATATTCACGTAAGGACGTTTCTTGGGAGTGTAGAATAAACCATTTTTGATATGATGCTTTCACTACACTTTATTATCACCTAAAACTGGTTTATTTGATATGCTGCTTGCCTGTTGATACCGACTCAAAACGCCTTTGATTAATCCAATGATATGCATTGATTTCATTGCATTGCTTAGAGGATATTCTTCATATAGAGTAAAATCTTTTAAACTTAATGTACGTACATGTATTTGACCTATTGGTTGGCGTATAACGTTTTAATTTAAAATTGTAGTTTGAAATTGTGAAATTTTAGACATATTAGCAATTTTTAGTGAGAGTTGCTATACATTGAAGAAGATATGTTGTGTTGTAATTAACAAAAAATCAATATTTAGTTCAACACCTTAGCAAATGTATGACACTTATATTATCTAAATTAACTTCTCATTCCTTTCCATGTGTCAAATGTCTGTGCGACATGACAGTGCATTAATCAATTTGCCATATGTATCGTGGATGTATGCGAGAATGTGGTTAAATGCGCGCGGATAAATTTTAGGCTGCTTGCTATTATGTATCTGCGTGTTTCCAGATTCATGCACAAAGGTACGTGAAGTTAAATAAGAATGATCTGAAGACATTCCATATCAAAAATTATGACTACACACTCGGTAATTTTCTCTCAATCTGAGAAAATATCGAAAATCTCTATTTTACGGAAAAATTCAATCTGCTTGACATTGGATTACATGTGCCTGTCTGTGATCCTACCCAGCAAGACGGGAAACAAGGTAGAATTCGGCAGACGTGCAGATTCGTAGTAGCTATAGAGAGCGCATAAAGCTGTACATCATTCTGTGCAAGTCTCATTTTTGGCCTAGTTCCTTGTATAAATTCGGCCTGGCTGCTGAGCAGTGGAGAACTGGTAATAGACGCTGGGGTGTCCTTTTGAAGTTGGGGAGAGCCCACTTGACCCAATATTGTTAATAGCCTACATGTAAATCGGAATTATCCCTCAACCAAAGAATTTGGCAACTTGCTCGTTCAGTCTTTGTTTCTTAGAAGGGAAGAGTCGTATATCTCATGCTGTTGGAAATAGCACACACTCGCTAAAACAAAAAGCTGCAGCCGGCTTTTGCAGCCAGTGGCGGCGTGTTGAAATCTTTAGGGTAACACATCGCTGTCTAGTTGCATTCAGTGAGTAAATCTGAGACGAGGGTAGTAAAATTATCAGGTGAACGAATTTTCGTGCACCTGCGATCTTCTTTAATAATCACAGGAAGGACCAACATTTGTACTGATCTGAATTCTTCGAATCTAACGGAATCACGACAATCGAAGCATTTTGCTGGAATTCCTATCCAAAGCACTCCTATTTCTGTAAGGTATTAGGAATTCCTTTTTTCCCCTTTCTGAGTTCCGGCATGTGCCCTCGTTTTGAATTCGACTACACTTCTAGAAAAAAGAAGGAGTTGAACAAATCTAATTCTGTGCCCTGAACTAATACCCAATTCAGTGCTTATATTTTGTAACGATAAAGTCTGAACGAGGCAGTGAGTCCATGATTACTGGAGCGATTCCTTATCATCCTAAGTGAGCATTGTGTCGACCAAGACACCTCTACACTTACTCTCTCTCTCTCACACGTGCTCACACAAGCACTACAGAATGGAATGATCCGGTTTTATGTCAGTTATAGCCAATTCACTGTGACGTTAAAACTATCACAGTTTGATGTGTCTTCCGGGAGTTGATGTCTCAAACATCACTAATTGCAGATTGGATTGGGCAGTAATAAAAGGACTGAATTCAACTTCATTTATGACTTCTTCGTTGATTGACCAGTAAAGAATTACCTGCCTCCAATTCCTGACAAACATTCTCTGGAGGTGACAATTTATTGCAACTATGCATGATTGTCGCATTATCAATTCAGTATTTCTGAGAATTTTATGATACAGAAACCGACAAAATTAGTGCGTCCGACGGGTGGTCGGGGATAAATGTGAGTCATTTGGAAAGGTGGCTTACAGCGGAATAGCGTCTCTGTCATATTCAGCTTGACTTGTGAATAAAATAGTTATCATAAAACCAGCAAGAGAAACAATTTACAGTCTCCACTTCCGATACTTTATCGTTGATCCCTCCCACTTATGAAGAGAATTTTAGATAAATTCTGCACATTTTTCCTTTTCAGAAAGTACACAGTCTTGCATACATTGTTCAGAGAATAGAAATGATTCTAAATACCGTTTTGCAATATCACGCTAACTCTTCTAGGGAAATGTATGATAGTCACAAGCAAGAAGACCTACGCGTAAAATGTAGGAAAGGATGGGAGCTTGGAGTAGTGGATTCATGCGGAGAAAGGTTGTTGTGTCTAAATCGGAGCGGAAACGGTTGCAAAGGAGCGGATAGGAGCTGGTAAAGTCCTTGATTGGAGCACTGAGTAGGTTGAAATACATGACGTAAGGGAACCGAGCTGTGCCTGGTCTGAAATCTATTATGAAGCCCATTTCGTGCGATAATTCATGTCCTAGAATTTCAATCTCGATCAAGTTTCTTTCGAAGTCGAAGTGATGAAAAGGAGCTGAGAGAAGCGTCTGGCATGGACCCAGGTGAAATCCTTGCCATTTTAGATGCCATTTTAGTATCGAGTTTTCTACAAGTTGAAACTTTGTAGGACTTGATTCTCGACAAACATTGATCATCGCACGACAGCTACGTCAAATACGATTTTTTAGCTAACGCTCAAGAGTGAATGTCTCTCCGGGTACATCGTAGAAAGACTATTGGGACCCGTATTGTGTCGGCAACGCTGACGGCAAAGACGCTCACTAATGAAATGATGAAGAAACTGGGTAAGTACCAGTCGCGTAGCCAGGATTTCATTTCCGCGGGGGGGGCAATAAATGTGGCCTTTAATTAAATAGTCTATGCTCTAGCAATATTGATTTAATATAAGTGTCTCATCATTCGATACATTTGTCATTGGAAGCAAAAGCGAAATAGAACAGGCGTTTAGATACCCAGTCATGAATGGCCTCTACTCGTGGGTGTCGCAAAATCGTGTTGTGTCCTGGCTACAAGCCATATCGAGACGTCCGTGACAGTGCAACTGATATCGGCGCCTGACCGACTATCTGACTCACAGAAATGAACATCTCAGACGATCGTTGTGTAACAGGGGACATGCGAGAATTAACCAAGCGCGCTACTGTAGGATTTCAGATTCTCACATTAATAAATTCATAATTCGACATAGAATGATGTTGATATATAAAACCCCCGTATAAAACACAAAGATTGTCCCCTGCACAGATTTCATTTCGGGGGGACATGTCCATTGTCCCCCCTTGGCTACGCCACTGGTAAGTGCATGCATTACAGAGCAGCATACTAACAGCGGCTCTGGATGGGGATGCAAAGAACAAACCAAAAATCCTTTACACCAAAAAACGGATTCAAGAATCCTCGTGAAATGAGATTGTTATGCTCAAGTTGGGAAGCTCATAGCGAAACACTCTTAACTTCTTTCACAGACGGTGAATGACTGACCGGTAGGTTTTTCAGAACACCTCTAGCTCCGCGCTTCATATTCACGATGCATATGATCACAGTCATTTGTATTCCAAAGTTCATCCGCTCACGAATCACAAAGCAACTGAATAAATATGCATGGCTACAGGTCCTCCAATAATCTGTTCGCCTTGCTAGAGAATTTCTATCCAAATGATTGCAAGTAGCAAAGTCATGAAATGCAGCGTATCATTTTGGATAAGTCACTGTCTCATGCCAGACTTGATGTCATTTTCTAATGTAAAGCTGTTTCTAATCACCATTGCACCTATAACTAAAGAAAGCGCACTTCTCGGCTATTACAATTTTCTAATTATAAGCCAGATTTTACTGAATATTATTTGAGATTGCTATGAATGCACAAATTAACAGAGTCACGAAGCGTCAAGTCTTTACCTATCATATTCAAGTCGTGGCCGCTATGAAATTTGGTCTTTTTATGAGGGCTCTAGAGGGATAATTCAAGGATAATTGAAAACCTATTTCGAGTTTCCAAAATTCAGGCTCGGTCCGGATTCTCACTCATAATTTGCAGATGCGAATCTGTTCACATCGTAATTGACGCCGCCACTGGTTTGGATGCTTTCATATACAAAATGCAACGTACAAGTCTTATTCCACAGTAATTTAGTTAGATGCACTGTTATTGCTTGCGTATGTGAATAAACATGGAAAGTCGAATATTTTCACAACAACCTCACGAAATAAATGTATGAGAAAAATGTTCGATTAGTGTGAGCTATCAACTGTCTTTCCATCACCCTCATCTCGTGCTGATCAGTACATTTGGAATATTTCAACTTCACTTTTTGCAGGTTTGACAAATTATTCGTTGGTAATGGATGCCTCGAATTCACCGAAGTGGGAACTTCATCTGTGTTAACTTGCCGAATTTTGTGGAAATTTGGTTTTTACTTTGCATCTATAGCGTAAAATTCGATATGTCACGCTCGCAAGGAAAATTCACACTCATTCACTACGGACCATTGGATTCATCTCACTCTATGATAACATCATGAGAAGAAGCGATTTATGCAGGAGATTTAATGCATGCATAGTTCACAGTGACAATCGAAAGCATTTCCTGAAGAGTCACATTGCAAGCCTACAGAATTAAAATAGACATAAAATCTAGATTTGTTTTTTTGATTTTCAAAATCATTGATATATCATTTTAATTGATATATCTGATGCTTGAATGCATACAGTAATGCCATTCTGAATCTAAAGAAGAGAATGAGCATGGTATGAGCTGAAGTAACCAATAGGTTAAAGTGAGCGTGGAACATGTCGATTTCGCAGGGTCAAATGCAAACAAATATATTGGGCCTAAAAAAGCAATGACGTTCGACGTAAGATTTACTTATTAAATTAAAAATTAATATTAGTCTCCCAGCTTTCGCATATGTGTCTTTTTGGTGTTAAGATGCATTTTGTATGTAAATTGCGTGTACAATATACATGGCCTACATACTACATCAGCGCGGGGCAAAACTTGGGCTCTAAAGGCACCTTCATACAGAGGTTTTATCAAATTCAATGCTTAGGTTTGGCTCTATTACGTTTTCCGAAAAGATGCGTAGGAGCTGTGGCTGGATATGTTTTTTAAAAAAATTAAATTGTTGTTGAGTAGACCATATTTTCAAACTTTTGAAGGCTCTGCAGGACGGAGTATCCCATGGATTTTTCTGAAACTTTGTGTGAAGGTGAGTGATGTACTGTAGAGATTAAGTTTGGCTCAATTACGTTTTCCACAGAGATGCGTGTGAGTTTTGGCTATTTTGACTAGCTGCGTGTCTTGATAATTGAAATTTTGATAATATTTTTCATAATGAGAAGGATGTGTAGGGCACAGCGCTACATGGCCTTTTATGAAACTTGGTGTGGTGGTGAGTGAAGACCTGCAGACCCCTAGTTTGTCTCTGTTGTGTTTTCTGCAAAGATGCCCAAAAGTTCTGGCTAGATGTGCTCTTCTTACCGTGATGTTATTTGTTATGGCAATGGCTGTACAGTAAAAGACAATTAACCAGATTTTTGTGACAATTCAGTGATTGGAAGATGAAAGTTTTTTTTTTTGTTTTGCTAAGCACAGTCAGGGAATCTCAGCTAACATTATATTTTGCAAGTAGTATGTGCATTAATAGTGTGAACTTTACATTTGCATTGACTTTGACTTCATTCTAGAGCAAACAGCAGATCACATTGTCATAAACCATGTATTGACTATGTCATTTAATCTTGTAAATATCTTAGCGCTGTACATCAAGTAAAATTCCAATCTCATTCACTTTTGTTGTTTGCATTGTAAAAATACTTCTGTTGGATTATTTTACTTAAGAACTTTTAAATGAATTATGAGTGATAACCTGGGAATGTATTGCTCTGCCGTAGTAGAAAACGAGCTCGGCAGCAATAGCGTTTCCCATATAGTACGCAGTAGATTGCAACGAAAGTAGCACCACTTTCATGGGTTACTGAAACTCTGATAGGCTGCCCGATTTTACAACTGTGCAGCTTTGAACACCTCCATCTAGGGTGCAGCAGCCTCTTCGTTTAATCAAACTCATTTCTGTTAAGTAGTAAATCGTTTTATATCCAATTATCCGTATGCAATTTATTGATATTGATTCAGTTATGCACTTCACATTGTAGAAAATGTGTCGGTTTTTTAATTTAGGGATTATAGGAATGATCCTAACGAACATATCGAAGCATTTTCTGAAGGAACATGCAATTCAGCAAACTTAGATTCAAATCATAAAAAGAAGAAGAGGCCTCTTAAATTCATTTCTCAATTTAGGTCTACAATTTACGTGACATATTATCGCATGACAACCAAAAGTAAATGCCGACCAAATTATATTTATGTCTATAGATGACTTTTGAAAGATACTACTGCATATTTTCATGATACTCATCCAGAAATAAGGATAGTCAACTGAGTCGCCCCTTGGATACTCAGTTAGAACACAGGATGCAGCCGTGATGATGGACTTCGTGGGATTGTTGTCTACAGACAAATGACCAACAGTTATCTAATTCTGAGGCTGTAAATGTTCTATAAGCCAAATGAATTTTGAGCACTCAACGCTTTTGCGACGGTAGGGGTGAGGCTGCCCTTAGGAGCAAGAGAAGATCGTTCACGATGCAACACTGGCGGGTTTCAAGAACAAAAATGTGGGTGGGGGGAGAATAGAAGTACCGAAGTCCCTTCTCTGTTCTCAGTGCAATTGTGAATTGAACATCGAGTTCGTTCAGTTGCTTGTGTGTACTGTTTGTTGATTGTGTGCCAATTGTGATGCCGTTTGGTATTCCTTTTCCAAGAGCTATTCGTGCTGTATGCAGAGAAGAGGAGAAGTCTATCTTCTCACAAGTTTCGAGAATGAAGTCTTATTTAAACCTCTGTACAGATGTCTTAGCTGCTCGAAAAGAAATTACATTAATTGATCCATGCGTTGTATAATTGAAAGCAATCCTTTTTTTGAATTCCTCGAAATTGAAGAAGCATGTTTGTTTGTTTAATTCGAAAGAAATATATGCTTGCCAACTCTGCGTTTAACCATTTGACTACATTCAATGTGCTCATGATCGATGAATATGCTTTCATCGAGGGATCTCTTTCTCTCTTCAGCAATTTTATAAGGGGTCCAGTGCGGATACAGGTGATGCAGGCATTCTACCCCCATTGTTTGATACAATCATTTTCTCTTCTTTGCTTTGGCATAAATCAGTCACAAAGTTGAACAAAAATGTTCAACTACGGGCCCTATACGGGCTACCTCTCATTCTGAATTTGAAATTGGATTTCACCGATGGTTCATAGATATCAAAGTTACATTGCTTTCGGCTTTCCAATGAATGCTACATGATGCTTTGGGTGTTGATTTTCATATGAGAAATATGTTCCTTAAAAATATTTGATTCAATACATCTACATACGTCCATTTTAGCATTCCATGATTGTCTATAATCTGCAAGTTGTTGTCGAATAACAATAAATGGAGGAATAATTTATCCATGCATGAGCGGAAGACTTGTGATGTAGCATTTTCAAAGACGTTTAATAGCGGATTAATGATTGATGCACATTCTTTGGTCATTTTTTGTCCAATGATGGAATCCCACTCACTTGAAAGTTAGAAAATAATATCAAATGAAAACATAACATTGATTTCACAAACATACGAGCTTAAATTGTCGTTCTGTGCCTTCAGAAAGGCGGAGGCAATCAAATGTCTTGATCACAATATACGGCGGATTCAATAACCGTTATCAGCAACGTGAATTGAGCAAGCAGTTTGTTGATTCGAAGCTTGTATATGATTCACTTTTCGAATGCAACACCGCCAGTTGGTAGCGTGGCCGAGCGGTCTAAGGCGCTGGTTTAAGGCACCAGTCCTTCGGGGCGTGGGTTCGAATCCCACCGCTGCCAGTTGATTTTGTAGTTATTTTGACTTCTTTAGTATGTTCTCTCAACAAAATTAGGTTGCTTAACCGTGTCGGCGTAGACGTGCAACAAGTGATTCAAAACGAAGGCAGATACAGGAACCTACAAAGTGGGCAAAAAGAAATTCACCTATCTAGCAAAAGAGAGTCTGTCAGTTTTTCAGTGGAAGATACACGATAAGTTCTCAGGCAGACATAAGTCTATGTGTCGCGTCGAGCGAATAAAATATGGAAAAATCGCAATAAACAAAGGAGTTTCGCGCATCTGCTTGTCATCGCTCAAGTATCGAAGTGTCATGGAGAGTGGAATTTTAATCGAATGTTACATTGATGAGAGACGGCGTCGAATCGCATTTGTAAAACGAAGGAGTCTGTGATAGGTTGTGAAAGTGACATCTGGAGCGTCGTTATTTACAATAGAATTCCGGAATCTCCGATGCACTGAACCTTTTGAGATCAACTGCTTCACCCTTGTCGACGCCAAGAGGTTAAGGAAACTACTTTGATCTTTACTAAGACGCCAAACAGCGGAGCGATTAAACATCTATTTTGATACTGAGGAAAATTATCGGATATCGTGTTCTTATAAACATTTGGATAAAGTAAGAAAATGTATAATTTCCTTGCTCAATTGGCAATGTATACAGTGAAGAGTAAATGTCATCATGAGAATCATAAAATAGAATGTACTCATGTATCGAGGACTAAGAGATAATGCGTCTAAAAAAGAAGCCATTATTTTCGTACATTACAGGATGCATGTATCACAAAATGATGCCCACGAAATTGATGTTCGTTGTGTGGGAGCAATGAATCTCTGTCAATCGCAATATTACACACACAGAATGAGACTGTTTAAACATATCACTTTGCTAGAAGTGCAAACTGATTCAAAACGATGGCACATGCAGGAACTTGCTAAGTGGGCAAAAAAAGAATTGTTTAATACCTGGCAGAGATAGGAAAAATAGCTGTGCGCCGCTTGCGGGTTGCTGTGAATTCCTTCAAAATGCTCCGATCGTCACGATTCCTTCAGATTCGAAGAATTCAGATCATTGCGTAAAGTTTTCTCGATTATATTGGTCTTCCGATCATCATTAAAAAAGTTGGCAAGACCACGAAAAAACGTCTACAAGCCTCCGTGTAGAACTTGACATCGACTGCGTCTCTTTGCTGTATAATGCGGTTGATAACAGTCACTGAAACTTCGCACAATTTGGCTTGTTTAATGTTGAACTGGCTGCTCATTGTTCGATTGCTATGGTATTATGTCATCAGATTGTGCCATTTAATAAACGCTACATGTTCCAATATTTCCTCTCTAGTCAAACAGAACCTGTCTAATTCTGTGAGTACACGTGACTAAGTGATGATGTTCACACAAGGAGAACAACAATAGTAACTGCTTCCAGGTCGATTTCACACTTCAATGTCTATGATTTCCACAAGCTCGAACAGATGCTTTCATTTCTATGCGCCCTATTCCTGGCACCATCATGAAAAACGGCTTGCACAGGCCAGCTGGGAATCGAGCACCGTGTCCTCGACTTGCTTACGTGGCATGGAAGTCACCCAGAGATAAAGTGCCTTGTCTGCGTTTCTGGGTCTAGAGATGACATTCCTCGATGCTGATAGTCACGGCCAGAGCTAGACACAGGGTTGCGAGGAAATCAAATTTCAGTTGAAAGCCATGCAAATTCAAGTTTGAATTCTGACGAACCAGAGATTGAGACCACATTAATTGCACACAGTCTGCAGATTTAGTGAATAACATTTCCATATGACGAATTTATCACGAAGTAAAATGAGTCAAGGATATATCTGCATGTATCTGCAAATTTACCGGTGAGATTCGCGGGCTTGCTGATGATGCGAACTGCATCTGCAATGCGTGCGCTTGACCAATCACACAAGCCAAATAGAGGCGAATATCTATGTCAATCTCTATCGCTTGCTGCCAGTGCATATGGTCGGGGTAGGTTGCGTCCGCTTTAGATTAACCTACACGCAAATGAATGTATATCTGTGAGATCATTACATAGACATGGTTATCTCACTGACATGCCATAGATTCATTTGAGTGTGGGTTCGGGGGCTGGGTTCGATTTCCATTTTTCAAATTTTCATGGTGGTGCCATGAACAAGGCGAAGTGCAAAGAAGCATCCTTTCGACCTCGTGAAAGCCAGGCTTCGAAGTGTGAACTGTGAAAGAGAGGAAATGAAAATCTATACATCCATATTTGCTCTCTATCACAGTTCACAATTCGCTACCAATGCTTTAGTAACTTCTTTAAATAATCACTTGAATAATATGGCTAGCACGAAGCACTTGATTTACCAAGGGCTAACATGTTCATGGAATTATTTTCAATTTATGATGTAAGTCAGTACTGTAATGTAGAAACCACTGTCATCATCTAATTACATCATTCCGCACACTGCGCAAATTAAACTTCGCCTTGTTTTCACTCCAAATGCGGTGAGCTCCACGACACCTCATGCTGTATATAGGGGCAATGTCATTTCGTCGCCCATTCTCTCTTTGACCTTCCCTTTTTTCCATCATTTCACCGATCTGTCAGTATGTGCATGTTCATTATGACTTCACTCCATTGATATGTTTTGTCTTTTGCACATTTATCTTCATTTGAAATGCATTTGAAACTAGCACTCGCACATTATTGATTTTCACCTTAACAAATGAACTCATTCTATTCCATATTAGCATGAGCAATTCCTGTTCGTTCATCACGTTTTTTCTGCAATTTCGCACTCAAATGCAGACTCTAAGGAAAATGACTGGTAAATGATCACAGAAGGACCGGAACTGGAACACAGACGATGAGGAAACCGTAGATCATGCTAGGATTGTTATGAAGTATTTAACATTATATTAGAATGTCAAACGTACAAAGGATTCGCAATTAGTTGTCACCAAGGCAAAATAGGCAATAAATAGCGAATATGACATCTCTCGCTGCATATGATTCTAGAAAGGAGAGTAAAGAGGGGAGATATCTTTGAGGTACGAATCCTCTGTGCGGCTCAGAAAGGCTCAAAAGTCTACAGATGGATGAAGCACAAAGCATCATTCAACAAACTGATGAACACTACACGCCACACGACGTTTTGAAAATTGTCCTGGCTTCATACGGCTTGAGATTTAAGTGCCAAGAAGCCTACATCCAGTTAGTCATCACTGACCAAAACATAAACTTGATTTTTCTGTAAATTCTTCTTCATATCGATCACTTGTGGCGTCGCTTCTCTATTGAAGAAGATAAGGTAATCGCGCTTTGGTTAATAAGCTCTACTTTGATACATCTATGTTTAAAGGGATCAGTGTGATGAACCTGCATTGCACGATAGGTTTTGAGGGAAACTTATCCTCATGTTAAGGTCACGCGATTAGGTCTCAAGATTGACAGCTCGGTTGATGATGGTATGAGAAAGGCGTAAACTGACACATTCCACAAGCCTCAAGAGACCTTTGTCCAAAATGATTCTCAAGGAATCTCTTGTCTATCATTCCTCTTCCATCTCGGAATAATTTTCTGATCTATCAGAATACTGACACCCGTCTTCTTATTGTATTTATGCTTTGTTTTGTTTTGTTTGGTTTCTACTCATTGCGCATTGTCATAAATAAACCGCTGTTAAATCAACAAAGATCCTGTACATAATGGATCACAAAGATCAGAAAGTTTCACAAATAGGAAAAACAAGACAATTGCAATTTCAATATCGCTGGGAGGAAAATCAAACTATTTCTTCCTGTAATTAGAATTACTGAATGTTGAGATATTCTGTAGATAAAAAATGGAAGCACTTCTGAATAGCTGCCTGGATACAGCGGAAAACAGCGACCATTCAGGTCTGTTGTCATTGGCAGCAGAGAATGCAACTCAATATTCAATCCTTCCATTTGCAATGTGCTTTCAAAGCGTAACCTGGAACCGTAGCCACATCTACCATGGAACGTCACAGGTAATAAACTGCCACTTCCTATATTGTTTGTGGGAGGCCTGTCTGATGTGTGATCTGTTTCTGTTTCTCTTTCTTTATTTATTGGTTCACGATGCAGTGAAAGCATTACAAGGGCATGAGTTATTAAAAAGCGACAAAAATAAAAGTGACAAATAAAAGAATACACAACAATAAGCACTACAATTAGCGACCAAAGCGAATAAAAGATTCACTGAATCGTCGTGTTTTAGCACGAGGAGCTCGTAAGGTCAATGGATTCCGCAGACTGGGAAGACGTTCACTAAAAACACATCGCAGTGAATGGCTTGGCTCAGATTCAATGAGACGAAAAAGTTTAGCACACATGTCTTCTACAAAAACCGATAATTCAGTAAAACATAATTTTGAAAAAAATCTAGCAGCGTAACGCTCAACACGCAAAAGCTTTTGAAACAAATTCTTGTTAAGGTTGCAATAAGCTGGAAATGCATAAGTAAGCACAGATCTTATGAATGCCACATAACAACGGTAAATCAACTCAGGTGAGCAGGTTAGCAGTTTACCCTCCTTAAATTGCGCAAAATATCTTATAACATTTCGCCGTTACTTCGGTTACATGATCACTCCATGAAAAATCGTTAGAGAAGATGACTCCAAGGAAGCGCATAGACTTAACAGTAGGAACTACAACGCCATCAAGCGAGAAAACATCATTTAGTGACAGGTGAGCTTTCGTAACACAGTTCATAATGCAACTTTTTTGCTAAATTCATTTGAAGAGCACTTTTATGAGCATTTTTCATGTGTTTTTGTGTCTTAAGAATGTGTTTTTGACTTTAAAATCTAATGTTTTTGTGGCCATTGTGAAGTAATTATTTGTTTTGGTTTAAAATTTGGCTTAGTGACCCTTCTTCTTAATCTGTATTGCCCGTGATCAAGCCTCAGTGCGAAAATTTGGGTTGCTTATAAATTTGGTTAGTTTTTATTTCTTGATTTTGCGCGGAAGGAGGGCCACTAAGCCAAATTTTAAACAAAAAATAGAGTTTTTGACTTTTTCATTTGATCATTCAGTGCGAGTAATAATAATCACGATTCATGCTGCTAGTCATCTTGTTTGCGTGTAGTGTTTTTGATTGAATATACTGTGCACGTAATTACAAGCTTTATTGAAATGATATTTCTTAGCACTTTCAGACTTGGAGATGTTGAACAGTATGACTCCTGTTCATTGCATGTTTTACAGTATTTTTGAGTCTTATGCTCTTGGAACGAAGATGCTGACAGTTCCACGAAACAGAGGATCGGTCGTGGTTAATGTGGTCCACAATCGGAGGAGTGATTGTTGCATTGCTACCCCTGCTGCATTTATGCAGTGGTTCTCCTATAAGTAACCCGGCCGACCCACACATTTCCAACTTTTGGTTTTAGCGTTTTTCCAAAATTGTTTTCTCAAATCGTTGAATTTGGTTCATTTGAAAGTAAAATGATTGTTACCTATTTTAAATAACATTTTTTGAGGGTCTGAATTTTGCCACTTTCTGAGGGCACTTTGTGCAATATCTTTGAACTAGACTCACAAATTTTCACATGATTGTGGTATTCATAGATATGATACTATGAATCATATCATGACAATTAGTGGACATAGACATCGAATAACTACCTGAAAATCAAATGTTTGTGAATGTTGCTTATATGGAATGAAACTTACTGCAGATTATTTAGAGAAATTGCAGAAACAATGTAAGTATGTAACATGAAAGAAAGGAATAATACACGTTAACCATGAATGGCATCCAAGGTTGTGCTTCTTGAAAACAGCATGGTAGCATTGCCGCGTTGTAGCAAGACAGAGAGTTTCTGGAAAATACAGTCGATCGCGTTACCATACTGCTATGCTGTTCGGCTAATCTGCCTCCTAACAACTTGATTGTGTAGAGAGCAACAGGAACCCAAGCACCGAAACTTTCAACACCAATTGAGTGGGATGACCGCAGCATCTTTCGCATCTTGGCGGCGACGAGCTCCCACAGTCTCCTCAGTCACCGCATTATGGTAGCTTGCTGCAGCGGTGAGGTGGCAGTCATGTCTAAAGCAGCAGGTTGGCCCCTGGCTCAGTTTGAGATGGTGATGTCACCAGGTCGACGTTGCGAACCGGGGATGCAATGGCCAGCCTGGAGGATGAGGGAGAAAGCAGAGGCTTCGGCGATGTGGAATAGGACATCCCTGCTTGCGTTGTGTCGGACAGAAATTACATGGTAGAGAGACTTTCAAGTTGTCATTCTTGTGAATGTTCTTCATCATTTCCATTCTGTGGCTATCTGGAAGTCGTTTTTCTTCTTTAATTCTATAATTATTTAGAACTGTAGAATGCATTTTCACAGCACACTATTATGGAAAAATTACTTGAACGGAAAATCTTCCATGCGCATTTCTGAGTTGTATCTCATGCATAATTTAATCTTGTAAATCTTTTCTTGAACTCATACGCAACTTCTCAGCATATTCAGCCGGCATAGTCTCGTAAACAGCAATCATCAAGGTGATTTATAGTCTAGATTTGGTAAAATTTCAAAACTTTCAGAAATCTTCTAAAATTAATAATTTTTAATCGCAATTTTTATTACGAAGATGGAGGTGTTGGAGCAAGCAAATACAATCATTAGAAAGTGGACACGTGAAAAGTCATGCTTTAGTATAGACTATACTATATCATGCCATGATTATACTAGATCATGCTATAGTATAAATAGACTGTTATACTCTGTACTATAGAAGTGGGGGATGGAGAGGGCAAAGCACCTCAACCTCGGAATGTGGTTAATGTGCGGCGCTAATTATTGAAATATGCGGTTAGCGCAGTGGTGAATTATATTTTTTTGATACAGCTTTGACGTTCATTAGAGAAAATACTGGCGCTTAATCAGAGAAAATGCTGATTATTTCATAACTGAACTGATTCATGAACTTCTAACAGACTCAAAAATGATACTTTCATTTTCTAGCAATCCGTGGCTGTTTCTATAGAGTGTCTGAGATAAATGAAGTAATAGTATACAATAATCATGTACCTAATACGATAAATCGTCACGATGAATTGTTAAATGTGAACAATGGAGCTAAATGATTAATACGTTGAGCTAAGAGGAAGATTGCTGCGATTTTGCAGCCACCATTCATCGCTCAGTAACTACTAAGCGATTTGATTTCTTTCTGGTCACACTAATCCTCTCACAAAGGACAATGAAACGCCTTTCTAGCGATTTGAACACGTAAATTGTGTTGCTATCATTTCACACTTCGCATTCTCATTTAAAGTGCGACTGCTTTCGCATCGTGCACTTTAGTGTAGATGAATTCTAGCCTAGTCGCAAATTTTTGTATTCGTAGCCTCGAAAAAGTACGCATGTACTTAATCTCTTCAATAAAAAAAGATCACAGTATCAAACATTCATTTACACTAAAATTTTCTCAAACTCTGAAAATCATTTCTCACAGAGGAAGTTCTGACAGACATTTCATCCCTTTACAGATTGAACTGAAACGGTCATATTCTCAGCTTTTTAGTTGCCTTGGCTTGCGTGATGAGAGCTTTTCCTTCAGTGGAACGGACACAACGCTATCAGGCAAGGACCTCACATGAACAACTTATCTGCACTTTCTTCTCTCTCTTCATCTATAGGAATCTCAGAGCTCACATGTGTTCGACATGTTTTCAATTAACTAATTCCGGACACTAACCAACGTCCACGAATATTGAAACTTCGATGACATCTGCTGATCATGTGCGCGCAGTAATCGATGAATCACTGGTCATTTGAGCATCCAGAGGATAAGACCACCGCTCTGCAGAGGTAGTAATGGGTGGTCATCCGTCATGTCTTGTGAACATTTTGCAGGTAATGCGACGATCGCTGTCATTGTCGATGCAAATAATGTTGCCAATTAAAAGAAGAGTAAACCAACTTTTTTGATGTCAGTGACGTCTTTCAGGTCAGTGAAAGAAAATGAAAACTTCATGCGATGTTTTACTAAATAAGAAGAATATGTTTCCAAAATTCTGATAACAATAAGAAGTTCAATCTTAATTACAGAGATTAGATATCATACGCACATTTTCACACAAGTTTCGATCATATATATTGTGCTAGGAATCGCATAATGCTGTCCAACCAAAAAATCATACAATTGTAAAAGAATATACAGAGAGAATACAGATAATATAGAATACATATAAGAATATATTGAGAAGCCTTGAACAATTTAATAAGGAAAGAAAGTGGAGGGCCGTTGCACAGAGTTAGATTGAGGAAGCTCGATAATATGACATAATTACAGCGGTTAGTCTCGGCGAAGCCAGAAAGTTGTTTGGTCTCAGAGCCCCTTATTAACGCACTGAGATTAATCTTTAAGTTTGAAGAAAGATGGAAGAAAATGCAACGACCATATGTGATGAGGTGACAGTGTTGTGTAACTCTTTCACGCTTCGCTCTGAGGAAGTGTTAAAAATAAATAATGACATGCTTGAAATATGTTCTATATACAAAAAATATCGCTTTTACTTATACTGGTACCAGGTTTCTTTTTCTGTTGCCTAATTAATCCTTATCGGAACAATTAGAAAACAGTCGTGGAAGGACTTTGACAATATATATATACATACATACATATATATATATATATATATATATATATATAAAAATATCACTATTATCAAATAAAGTTTAAATGTCTAGTTAATCCCATATCTCTTTTATTTAGTGTGGGATTTCTTTCTTTGATTAGAATGGCTTCAGCGATCTGCAACTCATTGATATCTGAGAATTTAGCTAGCACAGACATAGAGCCAATAATGTTTTTGGGTTTTGTGCTGTGTGTGGCAAATGAGTGTTGTTTGATTGAGCCATTGTTCTCGTGTTGTTTGTATCTGACTGACAACTGGTTTGTCGTATAGCCGATGTAGTGAGCATTGTTACAAATGTTCTCCGGACATGAATATTGGTATACGACAAATCAGTTGTCAGTCAGATCCAAACAACACGAGAACAATGGCTCAATCAAACAACACTCATTTGCCACACACAGCACAAAACCCAAAAACATCATTGACTCTATGTCTGTGCTAGCTAAATTCTCAGATATCAATGAGTTGCAGATCGCTGAAGCCATTCTAATCAAAGAAAGAAATCCCACACTAAATAAAAGAGATATGGGATTAACTAGACATTTAAACGTTATTTGATAGTAGTGATATTTTTATATGTTGTAACTTATGATATATATATATATATATATATATATATATATATATATATATATATATATATATATATAAATAACTAAAATCCCAACACTAGAATCCCAAATTAAAAATGAACCACCTTATGAGTGCTGATGCATTTCGTTGACTTTAGTCAACTTGTCAAAGCACTAAAATGAATGTTTATTGAAATCATGGAGTATACAAATTCAAAGCACACAAATACCAAGACATAGGACAAATCATTAACTCAAGAGGAATTCAATGAAGGATGAAATATCTTAATAAAATGAGATTCTTTAGCCTCTCTCTGTACTCGAGACATCTCAGGTGCTAAAAGAAAAAATGGCATAGCACGAAAACCTTTGCCACAGTTATTGATGTGGCGGCTTACTTTTAAGATGGAATATCTCTCATTACGAACTTGTTGTCTATGAACTGTCATTCGGGTTTTGAAAAGATCACCTGTTTGTCCCACATAAAACTGATTGCATTTATTGCAGGTGAGCTTGTAAATTATGTTGGAAGAATAACAATTCATGTTTTGTTTTATTTCAAATGTTTTTCCGTTAAAATTCACTGTTTTTCCACATTCTATAATTTCACAGCATTTACATCGTTTCTCCCCACATTTTTGAACGCCAGTTATCGTTGTTCGATTTGCTGATCTTAGATGAGATAAAATAGATTTCGGCTGTCTATATGCAGTCATAAATTTGCAGTTTTTGAACTTTTCCAGAACGTTGATACTAGACGATAATGATTGGATGAGTTTTCCAAAAATGTCAGGATTTTGTTTGTTGTAATCTTGTATGAAGGGAATGATTTTTTTGTTCTCATATTTATTCATGTTAGTTACAAAAATATTCGCTCGATAAATCGCGTCGTCAACTAGACAAGAGGGATATTTTAAGTCAAGTAACCGTCTTTTCAATTCTTCATATCTGTATTGTCTTTTTTCTTCATTCGACACAATAATTCTTATTCGTCGTGCTAAATTATAAGGGATATTTCGTATAATATGCTTGGGGTGCGAAGAGTGAAAAGGTACATAGCTCGATGTGCCCGTGGGCTTTTTGTAAATATCCGTTTCAATGGTATTGTCTTCATTGATCGTTACTTGTACATCCAAAAAATGCAATGATTTATTACTCATTTCTCTCGTAAATTTTATTGAGTAATGTAATTCATTAATCATGTCGAAAAACACATTAGGGTCTCCATAGTCCGCATTCCAAATAATAAAACAATCATCTAAGAATCTTTTCCATGATTTTGTGATGTCATCGATGTTAGTTGGAAACAATTCTTGAATTTGACTCTGCATTCGATCTTCTAAGAATCCCATTACTAAAGTTGCATATGTTGGGGCCACTTTAGTACAATTGCATATATATATATATGCATATTGTCGCAATTTATCATTATTTATCATATCAAGCTTTTTATGATGCTGCAACTGTGATATTTTAAAGTTGTGAACTCATGGTAGTACACCAATTGATGCTTTATACTTTAAAGATGTAGAAGCTATAGAGCTATTGTGTATATGCATGTATAAAGTCATGATACTTCAAAGAAGGGAACCTAATGAAAGTGACAAATTGAGTGATAAATAACAGCCAGGAGTTCCTTTGAATGTGCTCTTTCAAAAAAAACCAAGAAGCACATTACTACCGCACTTAATACTTCACCATATGACGCCCAAACTATCTTTCCACGTCATATTAAAACATTAATTCAGATGATTCACAGATATAGAACTTGTCTGTTAGCCATGTCTATATGTGACTACAAGAAGTAGACACATGTTCGGATAAAGGCTAAAATAAACATGCGCCGAAATGCTTTCTTTTGCCATGTTGTTGATGTAATTGGTAATCCTAGTTTTGATTCTGTTGGAACTCAAAGTCAAGCAGGAGCAAATGTTGGATGTCAAGTTGACTTTAGCATCCTGATGTGCCAAACATCATGAGACACTCAATATCATAGGTTATCCGATTATCATCTATTAAAAAGGTACTCTGCTATTTTTACAACGTTTCTGTGGATTGCTTCATTTGTCATTGGCTAAAGTCTATGTTTCCTTTTTGCTGCATATTGTCTATCAGATAATAGTCTTGAGGATCTTAAAGGTCTTAAGATCTTGATTCTGTTCAGATCTGACAGAAGTTCAACTTTGATTTTTCATTTGAAATAATTTATGTACACTTTCTTAAATCTATCCCAAAAGTTGCCTTTTCATGTAATTTGAACAGTTAGATTTCATTGTATTTAAGTGGACCAGCCAACCGGAATGCTCTCAGGGATGGATTGCAAGAACTACAGCAGGCATTACCTCTCCTTTTCAGCGAATTTCAAGTCCAAAGTTCAACGGAACTCATTTATAAAATTTTCCATCATTTTCATTACTATGATGGTTGTCGTCTAATAGGCCTACGTGTCGGTTCTTTACAGGCCTAGGTGCCAAAATAGAGAATGATTGTCACTTTTCAGTGAGATCTTTCTCATTTACATTTCCCTATAGCAACAAAACAATAGTGTGGTTAACAGATTGCGAAAATTACTCTGACATCAGTGTTGAGGAAATGATTTTTCAGCGAAATAGGCTAATTATGGGCTGCATTATGAAGGTGTAACCAACGCAGAGTTGTGTATAATTAAGTGCATCAAATTTCCACAGTTATGAAGGGCATCCGAATCAAATTCTTTCAGCTGCTATTTTCACGTCAAATTTCAAGTCAATTTATTCGGAAGTTCACATAGTCTAGTACTTCCGATTTCTTTCACTCTTTCACATGTCTTAAACTTCCACAGAAAAGCAGACAATGAACAATACATTTGCAATTTTGGTGTAGGCACTCAAAATTACCGATAAATTTATATACAATGACTGCGGTACTATATTCTATCAGTTTTATGTTATAACATCAGGATCATTATGGACTTATACGTATATGTATTTCTAATATTGACATAAGAATTCCATGAGAAGAAGATTCCAATTTCCTAAACCACAATTATATACACTCTAAACCAGCACCTCTAGAATCACACAATTAAGCTTCATGCAATGCACAATAACGGCACATAAATCGCACGCATTTTCACTTAGATGCACCTGCCAACTAGTGTTATTGGGTTCTCTTTAGTATGTGTAAATCGAAGCTTTCTATTGGTGGTTCATGCAACCAACTAAAATTCTAGTGTGCCGCGACTTTAGATGCAATTTCCGATTTTAGTCAACTTACAGATAAACAATGAACTCTATGACTTTCTACATGGAAATGCGCCACCTCAAATTAGATTTGGATGTCGACATATGACTGGACAGTCAGTCTTCATGGTATATGTACTGTAGGTAGAAGACATCAAAATATCAAAGCAGTTCATTTTTCAACAAAGAAGACGGTATTCCAGATAATTAAGTTGCAAATACTTATGAAATGGTATACAAGAAATGGTGTTCAGTATTTACAATATGATAAATTAGTGTTCAATTATGTGAATGGCGGCTTCGTTGCTTGAATATGATGATGTGAATGAAATTTAGATGGGAATATCGTGAAATAGACAAAAATGCTAGCTGAGAACAGCAAGACAACGCCGGAAGGAGAGAACATTTGTAATATTACACGAATGCAGTTGTAGGAATTAAATTACAGCATGAATCACATGAACAATATGAATGTAATTAGAGATCTAAAAGATTTTTATTGACATAAAAGACCTGATATCATATTACTTAACTTTAAAATTATTTATAGTATCCCAAAAAGTATCAATGCCTATTTACTAAAACCTCTAATTACTCGGAAGTCCATAAGAAGATTGTGTGAAGTATATTATACCCGTCCACGTACTGACATCATACATGGGCCTACATGCAACATGGAATAATTGATTTTCAAAGAATCCTGCCTGAAATGAGTGTGCAACATTCAATCAAAATTGGAGATTGCAATTATTGTTCCAGACTTCGTTGATATAATCGATTAATTCATGCTTGACAAAAACATTCATCGCGTGTCTTATCTTCTATCGCAGTTGTAAAATATTGATGCAATCATCTGAACTGTCGCAAAAAACGTCCTAGTACTGACGTCATTGACCGTTTTGATGAATTTGCTAAGTAAATCACAATGCCTCCTACAACGTATATCTATTTTCCAACATTCCATAAAAACCTTGCTTCGTGACTTCGATAAGAAATGGTGTGAATTGTGACTGTTTATTGTAGCACATCCAACATTCAGAGATAAGATGAAATACATTTGGCATTGTCTCAGCTGCTTATTCTGTCTTCGTGTTCCAATCTACATGTACATATACAATTGTACATGCATTTTTATATGTTCCTGTTTTTACCACCAAATCACTATTTCTACACATCATTTTCAACAATGGTCCGTTATCTCTCCTCTGTCTTACGTTAGAAGAGTCAAATAATGTTTAACCTTCTCTCCACTGGGGTGTTTTGCCAGCGGGGGGGGGAGGCGTTCCCTGCTTATTTCCAAGACTAAATGTCCAAGTTCAAAACAAAATGTAACAGAATAAGCCTCTCATCATGATGAGTTAGAATATTATCATTCAATGTCACTGTGAAGGGCAAATGTGAGGTCAAAGGTCAAAAAGATGATTTTTTACTATGGTTATTATTTCTTGCCCTGTCTCAGAACCTATTTGACCAAATTCAAGGCATAATACACCAAATGAGTCAGAACATCGTGATAAAAAGGTGCAAGAAGTAAAACGTTGAGATTGCAAGTACCAATAAGCAATACCAAGAGAGAGAGAGAGAGAGAGAGAGAATACTATATTCACGGCAAATTCATGCATGTGACTAAATACATTAACATCATAACATCATTCACAAATAACATAGAAAATTAAAGGAAAATAAAACAACGAGTTCGTAGTCCTTCACTGTGCCACTCCACTTGTCTGCCTTATGTATTTTCGAATGGCTTCCAAAGCACTTGCCGATTTGTGATGACGAACTCTAGCATCCGATGGAATTATGTTCCAGAAGCTGGCACCAAAATAGCGGATAGAATTTTTCCCATACTTGACAGTTCTAAATTTGGGCTGTTGGAAGACGCTTCTGTGAGACTTATCTGGAGCAGGACAGAAAATGTGCATGAGAGGAATAGGAGAAATACCTGGCTCTTCCATACTAGTGGTAATTAGCTTATGTTCCTTATGTTCCTCATTCTTTTTGAATTGATTTCATGAGTCGGTGTAGAGTCAAATACCAGCACTCAAGCAGACTGCATGCATTCAAGGATTTGCAATGACTCTATAGGAGATGTGTAATCATCATGCTGTGTCGAAGGCACCCTCGCATACATCATGTCAAGCACGCTGTGCAGATGGTGATGCAAATAACAGAAGCGGTGAAACATAGTCGAAATGAGGCTTTACGAAAGTTTGAATTAAACGCCACCTTAAATTTCTTTACACGATTTATGCCGTTTAGCTTCCATGCAACTTTGCGAGTAATAGTTTTGACATGATCCTCAAAAGTAAAGGACTTGTCGATCGTGACACCAAGCAATCGGAGCTCACTCGACTGTTCAAGAGTCTCGCCCTTAACTTTGAAACGTAGATCTTCCGAGCGATCACCCCATGCGACACATTGACATTTCTCGTTGTTCATTTTCATGCAGTTTTTGTCTAGCCATCGCCAAGTGTGTATTTTGTAATCCAGTCCAATTACGAAAATTTGACAATTTAAAATTATGAATTCAAAACGGCGAAGTCTAATAGAATCTACAAGGGAATTATCATTTTCTGTCCTTCTCAAATTGACACGAGAACACTTTCTTTTATAGATTCAAATATGTATATTAAATATAAAAATATAAAAATATTGAATTAATATTAATTAAATTAAATGTTAAAAAATTGATTATTAAAAATATTATATAAGGACACCAGAATACATCCAAAGCGAAAATAGTGCAAAATTCGACAAATCTGTCGTACATTCAATTTTTTGAAATCTCATTGTGACGAATGTAGTAAGCCGGTGTTATTCATAATTGGTGGAAAACTGTGGAATACGTAGGAAATAAGCTACCTAAAATCTTGAGTTCTTATCATCCTTCGTTCAGGGGCTAGACAAAAGTTTCGGTAGAGGGGGTCGGGGACGGTTGAGTACATCCCATCCCGTGGAGAGAATGCTAAAAGTGCTATCTACTTGAGTTGATTCGAAGTATTGCCAGCTCGACGTCTTTTAGCGGCATTTATCCATTATCAGTTCTGAAATTTTCTCAATCATATGTAAGTAATTGGATAAGAAATTTGGAGGGCCTCAATACCAGATTCGCTCTCTTTCCAATACGATATTGCAGAGTGCACGCTTGTCCGGGCACTGAATGCAAGTACAGACACATCACTCTTTTATGAACACGCGTATTAGAATTATGCTTGTTATCTTTTACGGTTGTCAGCCGCATGTCAAAAGGATGCGAAGAGCCTGTTGAAGAGCCATCGATTTTTCTCAGCCACCCCTGATGCCATAAGGGGCCATTCCACACTGATGAGGGCAAAGTGCAGGGTCTGCGAATTTTCTGATTACACAGATGTGTTGAAATACAATGAGCTCGAATATCTTCATTCTATTGATAAAGTGGCTTAAGAAGCATGTCTAAAAATACCTGCCCTACCGCCACATTCGTCATTCATCAATGCACCGAAGTAATCAAAAATTATCATGGAATGCATCACATGGTGAACGTATTCACCTCGGAAATTGTATTCCTGACTTGCTTGTTATCTATCATGCTGTATGTCTTTACATCAGCAAACATTTCAAAAAGAAGATCTGAAGGAATTATTATTTATACTCAAAGTTCAAGACGATTTCAAAACAGTGGAAGAACAACTGGCAGGTTAGAGACGTCAAATTTCCATATCGAAAGAATTTATCATAATTGTTCCAATGAATCTCTTTGGACATGTGGCTTGCTATCGTACTGCTATCATTGAATCCAAGATATTGAATCAACGGAGCTGAAATTGAATTTTCAGAATGCTGTCATGCAAGTGATATTCTGCCACAGAGCAGGCCGAATTCCCCGTGCTTCTCTCTGCCGAAGATAATTAAAATTGCGACCTCAAATCGCCCACGGCGCCGTAGTAATGTATCAGTCGGACAGGTTTGGTGTAAACAAAGATAGTGTTGAGGCCACCAAGATGGCTTCATGTTCACTCTATGCAGTTATTCGTCCAGTTCGAAGCTTTAAATAACATGCAGCGATTCCAACTGTGATGATCTTCTTCTCCGCCATCGCATGATGCGAAAGTTCAGCAAATGGACGAGTTATGTGCTTTTATGAGATTTTTTTGATAAATGTTTAAAATAGTTGCTTTTATTGCCCGATCCTGTGTGAGAAGGTATTTGATAATTGGCTTTTCATTTCTGAATTTGCATTCACAGATTGATCACGTGGATCTGTATCTCTAATCAACTGTAAAAAGGAAGTAAGTAAGCAACTTTTATTTCAAGTAGTGGAAGCCACACTTGACATATGTGAAGACACTATGAGAAGTCGATTGCTAGCAGGCGACGTGAATGGTACCTACACAACGTAACTCGGGACAATTTGATAAAAGTCAGAGAGATAATTTGTGAGTATTATCTTGGCTAGACAGTGAAGTTCGGGGTGTCATTATTTATCTTGGGATGTGAAACAGCTTGGATTCTGCAATTAGCTGTTTACATAAAAACATTAATAATGCAATAAGCAATTCGACTTCCCTTAGCTCGAAGAACGAACATGTGTCAAGTATATCAAATAACGAATCTTCCACAAAAAATTGCTAGCCACATCAGCATAGATGCTCCGATTATTTTCAGCATTTTCGTGCATTTTCTTATATCAGTAAAATTGAAACTGCTCCTTCGACGTGCAAAAATGAAAAATTCTTAAATGTATAAATTCGCCAATTTGGCCTTCTCAAGTGTTGCAGCACATTATTGTGCATTACCTCACCAATACATCACGGCCCCAACATTTAAAATTATTCAAGATATCTCCAATAGGTTCCTACGCGCTTATAACTATCCAATATAAATATTAACCTTTATAATGAGGCTCATTACACGACAATTATGTCAATAGCTGAAGTTGAAGAATTCTAGCAGAGTTCTACTCTCAATTCTTATTGGTTGTCTTTTCTGGAGCTAATCTTGATATCTACACTGACTCGGTGGGTTGGTTGTCTTGCCCCTCAGCGTTTTGGAATCTTCCTGCCACAATCATTCTAAAGCTGGTCTCTATGCCATGCGTTTCTTTTCACAATGTCTCCCCATACTGCAGAACCTTCCGTCTTGCTGTTCAATTGAAGTAGAGGTTCCTTTCCTCTTATGGATGTGCTTCTTGCTGTTTCTCCCACATACTCGTACATGTATGTACTGTCGCATTCTTTGCATTCGAATTTGAATGCTACTCCTTGAGAATTGCAGACTCCTTGTCCTCCTCATCTACACACCAAACATTATTCGTCTCGGTATTCATTTTTCTTGAATGGATTAAATTGATCGTTGTAATCTTCCTTTCATTGATGCTCCCGTTTCAAGGTTTTGCCTAAAAGTTGTTGCATATCATCCATTGTGCACTAAAATCTTGAAAAAACGCAATGACTGAGTGAATACCTATAACTCAATAAGTCAGTATGCGTTTGTTTCTAAATACCTTGGAGAGCATGTAAGAAACGTAGGAAGCAGATGAGACATCAAGAAACCTCATGAACCACTACACCTTTATGTGAACAATTTACTCGGGACCTGTGAAGCTTCCAGATTCGATTCGACTCAAAAATTTTCCGGCTCACAAGTCGCTACAATTTACATGTACACAGTGTTTTCTCACGTTTTCAAGCGTATACATACAGTCCATTTCAATGAGAGAACTTGTGATCACGAAGGAGAATAATCATAAACTAAAGTTTGCCTCCAACTGTCCTTAAGCTTGTGCTTCCTTCAGTAAATTGTCTGAAGTCGTCAGCTTCTTGGGGGAATTTAAATAGACTTAAGATCTTATGGAAACTGCGTATGCATCCACTTTCAATACTCAGTGGCATTACTCCGGTGCTAGTTCCATTCGTCATTTCTGATATTTTGATCATTCAATCGCAAAATGACACAAATCTTCCACTCGTGAATCATTACGTAGCTCACACCCACGTTCATCTTTCCTTCATCGATTTCCGCAAATATCAGTGTTTATTTCGAAATTATTCGAAATTGTTATTATTCGAAATTATGACTCACACATGGCATGCTCAGGCAGGCATGACCGCAAGTATGCGGAACCATATCTTGCAGAGGATTCTCATTGTTCCTTATGAAATCTTTTAGTCATGCTACAAACGTGAATCTCTTCGTATAACTCTTGCCATCACTGTCAGCAGACATTGAACATGAGCCTCTGAATGTCATATGCATACTGGAGCAACTAATTAATTTACTGTGTTTTTTCAAGTCATTTGGAAGCTATTATAAGTCGTCTTCAGTCTTAAACGTCCCATTGAGAAGTTAAGTGGAATAGAGAGCTGCATTTTTTGATTTGGACATCTTTTTGCGTTTCCTAAGGAACATCCTATAAAATTGAATCATTTGTGTATGATTTTAGGATTCATTAAGAAGATTTTTAGCCCAAATTTGGAAACCTCTCAACTACGGAACGCGAAGATGAACGAGTTAGGTCAGCCAAGTGCTGCATGCTGTTCAGCGCTCATGTTGATCGAAGCTGTATTACTGCATTTCAAGAGCTGCAGAGGGGAGGAGGAATTCTCCGGGATCTTGATGCTCAAGCGCAGTGTGAAGGTTAAAATATGTAACTTTACTTTTATAAAATCCATTTTTCTCGCTCAATCTTCAGAAATAATACTCTTAAGCTATTAATCCGGCAGCCAGAACGAGTTTCTGCAGGGAACGAGGTCGAAAGTGAGACTTTCACAGAATGATGTGCACCCTATGCCTACTACGAATCTGCACGTCTGCCGAGTTCTAGGGAGTTCTTCTTCTTGTCAGACACGATCAAAGAAAAACACATGTAAATCCAATGGGACGCAGATGGCAGTTTTTTACTAAAATGATATTTTGTATGTTTTCTCTGATTAAACGAAAAGTACTAACCCCAGAGTCATAATTTTTGACATGAAATGTCTTCAGGTCATGTACTATGTTGTACATGTGCTTTTATCATGCATCTAATCGGCAATGTATGTGAGAATGTGGTTCAATTTGGATGAAATTGCTCAAACTGTTTGTGCTTGCCGACATTAAGAGGCTCGCCAAATGTAAATGTGTTTAGCTTTATAGACAGAGGTGCATGAACATGAAAGGAAATGACCTGAAGACATTCCATGCCAAACATTATGACTCTGGGCTTAGTACTTTTCGTTTGATCAGAGAAAACATACAAAATTTCATTTTAGCCAAAAACTGCAATCTGCGTCCCATTGGATTTACATACATGTTTTTCTTTGATCGTGTCTGACAAGAAGAGGAACTCACTAGAACTCGGCAGACTCACCGATTCGTAGTAGGCATGAGGTGTACATCATTCTGTGAAAGTCTCACTTTCGGCCTCGTTCCCTGCAGAAACTCGTTCTGGATGCGGACTATATTGAAAATTTATACGAAATGGATAAAATTAAAATGAAGTAAATACGGAGAGATGTAAAGAAAATGAAATAAGAATAAATGCGCATAAATGATTTACAACTAATCGTCAGAGAATTATTCTGGATTTCGTCAACTCTGTGCGTTGGGTGCATATTATCTATTATATGCTATCGTAAGGTCAAAGTCACACTTGTACCTTTATTGTTGATGAAATAATTTATCTTGTGAAGATGAAAATGTGAAACCTTATGGCTATCGGGTGCTTTCTGTGAAGGGTCAGAATTAGACAATATTCTTCATGCGTTCAATTTCCCTTAGGATGATAATTATCGGCTTTGTCTTTGTCCTACGTTTGTACAACAGAATAACCTTTAATGAAATGCATTATTGGCTTCAACAGGTTAATTTGATTTCAAAGCAAGAATTTGAGGAAATGTTAATCCTCATGTATGGCTCGTCAGGACATAAAGGACACGCTGCCTCGCCCTTCTTCAAATTCTTAGGAGAATTAGAAATTCTTTAGTAGAAAATTAGAAATAGGAACTTGTCAATATCTTTGAAATTAAATTCATTTGCATGTGTTCTAAAGGTAGATGGCATGATAAACAGTGTTTAAGAAATTGCAAATATCCTCATTCGAAAATATGGGCATGGGAGTATGTAAAGGCACTTTATCGAGCATTTAATGCTTTTGGGTATTCATAAAATTTTTATATATTTTAATATATAAAAAGTTTAGAACCAAAAGACCAATAGTTAATTAAAATTGTGATTACTGAAGCTTGTCGATGTTTATTGCACTAGCCCTACGGTGCGTTTACACATGCAGTGTTATTGCTGACACTTTTCGATCCATGATGAGTCAGAAGAGAATGAGCAAACAGTGGAAGCAAAGGCATGCCTTCAACAATCGCGTTTCGTGCGTCACCAGACATCGTCAATTTCGTGAATGGTGAAAGAGAGAATTGCATTGATTTCATCATCTTATCATCCTAGTCAGTGAAAAGTGGCAGCTTAACAGGGCGCATATTTAGCTGACACTTTTTACTGACACTCAGAGGATAATACATTATACTGATGAGATCAATGCATTTCTCTTCATCATCATTCATTACATCATTGCCATTGTCACGCTGGCCATTATGAGCCACCTGACGATAGTCAACGTCGCTGGTCGTGTGAGTTGTCACAATATGCATCGACGAACATCAGTCCACACTCTGACCTGTTCGCAATCAAGTCGCAAATACGGAAGACGCTTAATTTTAATAATGACTATCTAGGAGAAGCCGCTCAACAATGCCGTAACCGCCGTTTTGGACATTTGAATCCCTACTCTCCCATGATCGGCCTCACGTTGCCCCCTCCAAGAAGAGTGAGGCATCTTAATAATGATCTGTTTTCAACAAATCTTTCACTACAAAGTGTTTATGATAGTATCTATATATTTTCATCCAATGGATATAACAGCGATTCTATCAAGAACTTGGAGCATCAACTATACTTGCATCATTGAGGTTAGATCAAACTTCTTCCAAATCAAGAGAGGCTTTATTCAAAATGTCTGAAGGAATGTTATCTTAAATCTCCCATATATGTCCGTTATACAGTCGACATAGCAAGCGTCTCAAAAAGACGAGTTTTCTAATAAAATTGGAAGACCTGGCTCAGTCATTTTGCACCTGTAAAAGGTTTTCAAATCGAGGGAAAGGGAGGCTTGAGTTTTATTCTCGCTTTAACTGCTTAGGTTTCATGCAAGTGAGTAGCAGCCTCACGAGCTATCGACGAATTCTGTGTGTACTGCGATCGAGGCCAGTTGCGTGACCGAGTTTTGTACGGCTTTTCTCCTACTAATATATTTCTCCTACTGAACTAATAGGCTATTTCGTGACAGTGTTAGCCATCGCCGGTAGCTCAAATTGCATGAGATATCTACCGTCAATTAAAGACACCAACCAGATAAATAATCTTCCACTCAAGACGCATTATGTAATCAGAGCCATAGATAGTCGCAATACCTGGATGCCTCTAGCTTACAAAATTATTCTGTCAGATATTGTTGACAATGATATCATAGCGAAATGACAATGCTTTAAGACCCTAGAAATACGGTTAGCAAAATCTATATGCGGCTAAGGACGACACCGGTCAATTGACTGGCAAAATAGCATTTGTTAAGTTTGCTATCTTTAGACATGCCTGCTATATAGATATCGAAAACAAGCTACGTACAGGTCTTACACATTTTCATTGCATTTTAAACTGGAAATTTGTATATGAATTACGTGTACATACTACATGATGTACATGCTGAGATATACAGTTGATCATGAAACTCAGTATTTGTGCTTAGACATCAGAGAGATGTTATATGTCTGTTTACACATCAGATGTCAATGTATACAGACACTTGCAGTCACGAACTACGAACTTCTGTTACACATTGTATGTACATTTAAGTAATTATGCATGCTCATTACACTGCAGTTCAAAAATTGTACCAGATTTGCTAATATGTTCACATTGTGTAATATGCTAGGAGACTGTAGATGAAACAAAGTTGTTTTGCGCCATTTTTGCAAATACTTGTCGAGCAATGACTGCATGTGAATTTCTTGCAGAAAAACGCAAGTCGACATAGTTTTGTCTGTGACACAAGCGACAAGTGATTCAACGCTTAGGTGACAGTTGTGGGTGTCACTTTAGAATCAGCTCCTTGATTCTTGGTACCATGGTCGGCGACAAAGCAAGCATGGTTAGCACAACATCCGTTCGTTGAATGAGAACTTTGCGAGGAGGCTCACTGAAAAATCAGTTTTCAAGCATACTATGTCGATCAAATTGACAAAACACGCTGACGGCCATCGACGTGTTGGACTTTGACGGAACAATAACGAACCATCTGATCAACCGAATCGACTCCTCCTTTTGTCTGATTGTAAATGAGACATATTTGAGGCTTCAATTTGGGATTCGTGCCACCACGTTCAACGACTCCACTTCTGTGCAACGGCTGCAAAAAAGTGCCACATTTGTTCCTCTTCGCCTTGTTCACGGCCATGGTAGCTTCATCACTGTTCGGGTGATATAGTTCCGTTTCCTTGCATTCATTCATGATCGAAGGTGGGATTTCGTGACCACTTCCTCTGATAAAAAATCCTTTCTGTCTCATTGACACAATCAGCTGGTGAGATGCAATAAAATTGTCGAGAGTGACATTTTGTTGGTCCTATGATAGGGAGCGGAAAGGTTTTCAACAACATGTTGAGCAAAGTTTCTCCCTGTCTCGATCTCGACCAGCGTATGGTGAAGCACTGAGGTCCTAGAAGCTTTCGATATCTCACATGAGCTATTATTTAACCTCTAATTTTGCTGCCTTTTGAGGCATATATTAGATAAAGGGACATCTAACTCGACATGGTGGGAAGATTTGCTTTTCGATGTTGGCGTTCTCAAGAGGAAAGTAGCATTTCCTGTAATTTTCGCCATTTCTCAAATTTCTCGAATGTGTTGGAATTTATCTTCTCGCCTACGCTTATTTATCATCGAATCTCAGGAAAATCATCAGGAAGTGTCGCGAATCTTTGCTTCTGTCAAGGGGAAGTCCACGATTGCGCTCAAAATTCCACAGTCAAACAGCTGAGAAAAGATAGCTGTTACATCATCGACCCTGCTGCTGGCAAACGTTGTAGGGCCTCATCCTTTACTAATGATGGGCAGGAAATTGCACACCTTAATGGATTGACTCCACCATGTCCAATCTTCAGCAGTGATGATTTCTACTGCAGTTACACCAGTGTAATTAACCAGTTGGGGAAATACATGTCATGTTATATTACAGGCTTCCATGTAAACATTTTACTTCTCCTTACAAAGTAGGCTTGCATATACAGCATCTATATTCTCGTATAGTACCACTATTCCCACATTTCAAGTGATAGGAGGATGGATGAAAATGAAATTGGTGGCGCTACCGTTCAAAGATCCGTTGTCCTTGCTAGCATCAGCGTCAATTCGTATCATCAATTCTGCACCATGCATGACCGACTTTGACATTCAATGAAGCTGCAAATGAATGATATACAACAAAAATCGCACATCGACACCTCAAGGATCAGAAAGTTTGGCGAACATGTCGAAGAGCAATATTTGAAAGGTTCCATTGATTATTCGCAAAGGCAGGAATTCATTGGTGCATTGCCGGTCAATTGACAGGTACCGTCCTTCTCAGCATATGCACTCAATCATTGAGGCAACAGAAATGTCAAAACAAACATCATGGCGATATATTGATGTACTATACATGTATTAATACCAGCCATGAAAATTCATGAAACTTGTCTTCTTCATTCGATTACTTCTGCATCTCGCAATCAAAAAATTTAAATGCCTAACGGCTCAATTCACCGGTACCGTACTTCTAGGCAGGGGCGCAGCCAGAAAATCAGTTTGGGGGGGACAAAGTTCTGATGAATTGCAATTCTTAAAACTGGTATTTAATTACATTATACAGTACCTACTTCCTATGATTTTAATTGACGTTTAAGAAATATACATTTTAACACTTTGTATAACTACATGCAAGCGTATTAGAATCTGAAGCTTATCTGAAATACCTGCTAAATAATAAACAAAAGTATGCTTTTAACTTTTACTTGATTATATTGGCCTAAACTGAAAAGGGGAGTTTTAATTACTTTGTATAACTTGCTCAGAAAGATGATCTCCCGTCACCTGGTCAACTACCTCTAGTTATCACTGATATTGACTTGACCAGACTTGATGTCATTGTCTGAACTGCAGCACATGTAAAGTGAGATTTAGCCTATCATGCAAATTGTGTCTTTTATGTCTAAAATTACATAAACTTCTCTTTGATATTCTTATTTCGGTTCTTCGCCAATGCATGTTCCTCTATTACAACAAATTCCCATGCATGGCCATTTATGCCACAGTTAATTTTAGCCACACATTATTTTTCATTAGACATTTTGAGAGAATACAGAAGATTTTGATGGAAAAAAGAATCCACTTTAACAAGTTGACTGTTCAAAATACTTGATACTAAAAGTCACAAAACTGGCATCTGTTGAATTGCATCTTTGAGTTGCCACATTTAAAAACTCACACTTCAAGAATCCTCACTCATCTGTTCATGGTTGACGTGCGTGTTCATCCTTGTCTCGAGAACCCGGGATCTGATTTTGATGTCCCTATGATTCAATCGTTTCCCAAAATTACAGTGCTGCAGCATTACATTTATTGCAGTTCCTCTAAATCAAACCAGCGCACTTCTCAGGATAGACTTGATGTTCGTTATCAGATTCCGTCCATTCATTCACTTCTGTAACTCTTAATTATGACAGCAGTAGAACATCCGGAATTTAATTTGATACTTGCCGTTCAAGTAGTCAATCACTGACCGACCTCATGCAACCGCTTTGATTTTATCTCACGGGAATAGCCACAAATATAACTTCAGATAAAAAAGTAGATGTGAAAATGAATGATTGTTTATTTACAGACACTTATTAGTGACCTGTCACAAGCTCCCTGAATCTGCGAACACAGAGCCATGCCTGATTAGATCATTTGAACTTACCGAACAAATGCATAAGACGCCATTCTTGGACACTTGATGAAAAATAGTGAAAGCATTTAATTACCACAATGCAAATTGCACATGAAACAGCGAAAGTAGCTGTTAGTCTTCTCGGAAAAGATCCGTTAATATCAGACATTTTTGACGGAACCTCAATAATGGGGTCGATGACGTCACAATGAAAACTAGAACTTAATAACAAGATAACAAAAATCATTTTCCGAGTTTGCTTCTGTTTGGACTGTAAAAAACAGTAAAATTTACATTAGTAGTCAAATTTAACAGATATTAATGTTTTTTCACTGTGCAGTTTGTATAGTGAGCATGAAGGATCTCATTTTTCCTGTCATCTGGATATTTACCTCGAGACCTTCCTTAAGTTCACCCGTGTGTGTGAGCAATATTTCGATGAATGCAAAATATCAAAATATCAAAACGTTTATTTCTCAAATCGAGAACACGAATACAAGATATGGCAAAAAATGTTACAATTACGACTATGATAATGTTATGAAAAAATTTACAGATAGATGATAATGTCATGAAGCAGACAACGATGGAGAAATTAGGATAGCTCTGGAAGGAGAGGACATTGACATTGCACAAACTGCATTTGAATACAGTACTATTTTATTATAGCAAGAAGTGCATGAATGATATTTAGAAAATAGGTTATAAATATTAATAAATATAAGCGGCCTGATATCACATTGTCAAGTTTTTAATTATTGAAAGTATCCCAAAGCATATTTTACATACCTATTTCGTAGGAGGTCCGGAACAGAATTTTATTAAAGTATAAATACATGTATTCTCGCATATTTACTGAAATCATACGTATAAATGATATTGAGCAGCTGCTTACCTGAAATCGAGCTGTATGAATGAGGTCTATTCAATGCAAAATGACCATGTTGATTTATTTTAATAATTTCTGCTTCTTTTTCGCACTTTTCGCATGGAAAACTCCTTTATGAACGTTTTTGAGAACATTTACTATTGGGAAGGAGTGATTTTCAAGATGAGCATTTTCAATCTCCGCAAAGCAAGTATGGCTAAAACATGCGTAAATCATTACTTTAACTTCAATTCCTCTCGCACCTAATAGATTCCCGCTGAGTGGGTGTTACACTGCAAACCGTCAGCTACGAAATGAAATAAATTTCGCTGCTAGACCAACTCATCAAAAAAAACTAACATTTCCTTCCAAATAAATTCTTGGTCACCAGAGATAGAGATGTGCAAGGATTATGAATTGCATGAATTGAAACCCGACCTGTATACACTGTCCACCCGAATCTCAGCAACTTTCTGAAGCCGACACAATAATTTTACCGATGCTAAAAACCCCGAACACAAGCCATAAGTAAAAATAATTCATTGAAAAATCAAATTATTTCGACCTTGGATAGTGCATTTTTCGCTGTTTGGAGTAATAATTGAAGACATCTATTCAACATCCTATAATAAGTACATGCAAATGTGCAGACATGTACAAAGGAACTCCACAAAGCAAGCATTGGCCTATTTATAAATTTGTAGGCATTATGAATTGATAACCAGAAAATAAACCCGGAATATTTTACAATCAACCGGAAGCTCAATTTTAAAGTTCGGATAGGAATTGCGCGCCTCTGGTGCACTGTAAACCAAACTGCGCCCATTATGTGACCGATTATGTGCCCAGCACATGTAACGTATGTCACTGCCTTTTTGCGACCAAATGTGGCCAAGTCGGTCACATTCAACACGGCTGATACCCATGTGACTTAATGTGACTAATATGTGCCCGACCATTCATGATTATTGCTTCTTCCAATTATTGTGATAATTAAAACCCACTACCTGGTTAGGTTTTGCAGAGTAGAATTAATGTCTCTAAATTTAATTGAGGTATAAATTATATTTTAAATGATTTCACTTCCTGATGGGAAGAAGAGACTATACACTGTAGACTATAGGGTACGAAATTTTGCTTGAATTAGGCACGAAATTTAAGCATCAATTCTAACCAACACAGGGCACGAGTAGGCACGAAGTTCATAATCCCGAGTTGGTGTCCATTAATTTTTCCTTCGATTTCATTGGATAAGCAAACATTTGGTTTGGTACCTATTAGTGCCTAGTGGCGCCTCCTGGTGCCTCGAGGCAGTAGAAAGGCACTAACTATGCGCTAACTGGCACGAAATTTCGGCTTCGTGCCTAAGTTAGTGCCCTACAGTTTACAGTGTACTTTCAATTAAGGAACTAATGGAAGGAACAACAATTATTTTGAAAGCATTTGATGCATATTCTACTTTCCATTTACTTTTAAACTAAACAGCAATGATCAATTCAGAGTGTCTTAATCATTGCGTGATGCTCAACACCACGCCACCTGATGTTCAAAAACAAATAGATAAGCTGATATAATATGCATCTTAGCTATACGCCAATGAAACAATCGATGGCTTTGGCAGCATCTATTACTGTTTTTACCAATAATTTTGCTTGATTGAACCATCTATATATTAATTAACTCAGTTTTGTATGGACTCGCTTTTCAGGACATTGCGATTGAAGATTCTATTTGGTAATAGGACGTCACTATATAATTTCTCCCAGTTTTAATTTAATACACATGCTGACCATTGACAAAGCTCACTTGTTTCACGCTGTCTAATTAAGATCATGCAGATCAAACGAAGACATGCGTCACTTTTTGAATCACACAATCATTATCCTGACTTTTCAATATGATATCATCTTCTTGCCAGTGATATTCTTGAACAAAGCACACCTTAAACATTTGGAAAATCAATTTGAACTATTCTCATCGAGCACTCGCCGCATATGCATGATTAATGGTGATTCATTATCGGTCATATATGTGACCAAATGTGACCGATGCGACGAAAATGCGTCGGGCACATTATCGGTTGCATATTGGGCACAGTTTGGTTTACAGCGTGTGTACGCTACACAGAGATGGATTATCATTTGGTGTTTCCGCAATTCTGAAGAAAATAATATTTCGGTTAGTTGTTTCTAGATCTCACTCATGAAGAACAAAAAGCAGAACACAACGGAAATAAACTGAATCGTCAGTTCCATGTCCGCTTTCTTCCAAGAAACATACTCATAGCATACCTGCGTCATTTTCGGTGCTTTTTTATTGAAACATTTGTAGCTAATATGAGAAGCTTTCTAAAATCTGTTTACCCGCCTAGTACAGAATTCTCTTTGAAAATGAGATTTTACCTGAAGCAAAACACGTTATCATTACAGCAAGACCTTAGCTGACAAGACCGACTACTGATTCATGTCAAGGTTCTAATGAGCGAATTCTAAGAAGCGCAAATGAACGGATTTAATTTATCCCTTGCGACAGAGGAGGTGATGGCTTCAACGAGATTTGGGAGGAGCTTGTGTCATCCCGACGAATTGTGGTGAAAGTGAATCGTGCTCATGACATCAAAATGTGACAAGCAGTAATTAGAGAATTGCTCTAAGTAATACAAATGTACGGAAATCGACGCTGATTACATACAGATAGTGAGACCATTCGTCTACTACAAAACATCCTTTATATTCAGGAAATCATCCCAATGTGTTAATCCCAATGACAGGGCAATAGTTACTGGAACACTGTGTGTGATGTGCACCTATAACTTATTCCAATAAATTCTGTACTTTTACTGTTTACTAACACTGAAAAAGAAGTTTGTCAAAAAGCCTATCACATTATCTTCGTTGAGACTGAAATGATAAAAAGATGACAGTCACACAGACTTATTTGAATTTGAAAGGAAGATAAACCAATTTGGTCATTCTAGCAAATTGCTGAACATGAATGGGAAAATCAAGGAAAGAATTAAAATAAAAATTGTGAGTTAATGTGAATCTCATTGTGAATCAATGTTGTCAATGAAGAAAACCAATGTGAATTTAAAATAGTTTTTACTTTTCGTTCTATTCAACTAATTGATTTGATCAAAATGTGACAATCTGAAGAAAAATAGTTGAATCACCGAATTTTGAAGCAGATAAGAGAATAGTTAGCAAATTAGATTACGCCATTTCAATGGGACATAATCGCCACCTGTCATAGCAATATTTTAGACCCTTCTTATGGTAGAACGCAAACCGAGACTGTTCTTGTTGTGTGCCCCTTTCGTTACAACAATCGCACTGGTTGATGTTCCAGTCATCACGTAACTCCTACCCCTTAACTGCAAGCGCAAGGGTGTTGGTGTTTTGTATTGACTTAATAGTCATCATTCTCTTTATATACTCAATATAATGTATACATTATACATTATGCATATATCTACAGATATAAGAATACATGTAGAAACTTGTTTTTTTCTTCCCGGTGGATTGTATAATGTATAACTTCAAATTTCTTCAATAAGTCGTGCTTGACTGTGAAATCATTGAGTTGTGATAAGTCGTTGATATTGATTTCAATAAGTTGCAATTGACAGCAGTTAATTGACTCGGAAGAGTATTTCTCCGCTTCATCGATCATTTCTCGCTGTTTTCAAAAGCACGACTTTCAAATGAAAACAAGTGGCTAGAGGATCTATTTGAATAGAATCATTTGTTGCACAGTAACCGATGACAACTCGTGCCTCTCGGTCGACGGTACATGGCCTGAAAACAGAGTAGCCTACATGTATCTTTACGTGGAGAAAGTGCTTTCCGCGGCTTGCGATATATTTAAATCGAATATTCTCGATTACGGAGAAGGATCAGATATGGCAGTCGGAAATCGTAAAGAATTTGTGTGATGATGTAGTAATGGGTCGCCTCTGTGTAGTTGACAGCTCGGGTCTCGGGGTCAGCAACTTCATATTTTCCACTTCCGCTTTTCGATCCCCGAATCTGTGTCAGACAAAGAATCGCCGTTTATGGCTCTATTTCTGGACTATCAAATCGTCACTAGTCAATCCTTGACCTTCGCGTCGCTTTAGGGATTTGACGGTCCTCTTGACGGATGTGACCTGTGATTTTGTCTTCATAATTGGTGTCTTTCCTGAATGCACAAGAACCGAAACTCATTTCTACAAGTTTGATCCGAGATTTGGCAACCACCTCACTTCGTCGACATGTTTTTTCTTGGTTGTCAGTAATTCACTGTCATCAACAGAAATTCAATGCCAACCAACATCCGCTTGAGAGCGGATATCTCCTTTCATGTTCCCTCCTCCTATCCAGTATCCAGCAGTTGGAAATCACAACTCTGCAGATAGTCGAGTCCACACTGATGCGAAATTATTGAAAATATGTTACAAAAAAGCTACACTCTTAATGTTTGATGAATGAAAATACATGCAAGGTTGGGCAGAAACTTGGGGTCAAAGCCCAAAAACCCAAGACCAAGTTTAAATAAATGAATGAAATCAAGTGAACGAAGTGCATTCTTTGTATTTTGTGCTGACATAAAGATTCTTCTATAGCCAAAATTCCTATTGGGCCCATGAGAAGTATGGTGCCGGTATTTGTGGGAAACGATTTATTATTGCAATAATTGTAGTTAGTAGCCCAAGTACATGTATTACGTCATAAGGTTTTCTTTTAATTTAACCTAAACTGATATACTGACTAATTGAAGATCCTTGATTTAATTATGATTGAGCTACGCATTGCTCATAGAAAAGCAATTGTTTTCATTTTATCATTCAGAAATATAAACAAACTTTGATAAATATTATAGCTGCACAGTAAATGAATGGTTAAACATAATTAGATTACGAAATCGGAATGAATTTATTTTTGGATAAATGTCGGCTATCGCAGAAAGTTAAGGGTGCGAAGATAACTGCGAAGCTGCAAAATATACGGAATATATTAAAATTCAATATGCACAAATGCAAAAAATACATGTAAGCTTACAGTAGATACAATATGTATGAATTTTCAATGCGCGGGATTGTCAAGCCCAAAATGAAATAGGTAATAATCACAAGTATTTAATTTTTGAAATATTCTGTGAATCCAGTGGAAATTGATAGCATATTAGAACTTTATGCTCTTGTCCTGTAGCTTTCCTAAGATTCAAAACAAAATATTAATTTTTGTAACTTGATCTGTATATATTCAGCGTTAATAGAAAATCCAAGTTTTGTATCACCTACCCAATGTCGACCCAAAACCCAAGGTCCGCATTTTCGTTCTCATCAGACGCTTTCTTTACGTACATTTAAGCCAACATTTTCAATGCGTTAAGCACAATTTGTAATTTCTATTAATTGAAAAGCGGCAATTATTTCTGCGGTTTTTCTATTCATGGTTTCAAAATAATGTGAAATTTAATATAATTTCATATATACATGTATATATTGTTGAGTTCCTGCAGTGTAGGCATATTTAAAGTGACCAGGTGATCCTTTCCCACAAATGATGTCGGGCAAGACATGAAGATTGCAAATGAACGACGCATGCATCATATAGGCGTTCCGCTAATTTGAAGAGATCAAGATCAAAATTGCAAATGACTAGATTTTCGAATGGATCAATTTTGTTTTATAGCGCACCAAAAATACGTGTATATGAGCCTATTTTTGGAATATGAAACCACATTGTTTTAGACACTGTGCTTTAGTTAATCAATAACCAGATACTTTATTCATTTGAAAAGAATGCTTCCTCATTTTTAATTTAATTATACCTCACTCACATACAAAATCAGTTCAAACTACTGTAGAACGAAAGACAAACATTCTTCGACCAAATTCACGCCCGTTTTAATGCTGTTAATCAGCTGTTGAAATGAATGATAAAAAACTTAATCGCGGAAAGAGGTGGAAGGTATATATGCTATGATAGAGCACACTGTTAAATACATATGTAGTAGGACAGAATCCATGGTCTTACTTGACGGCACTTAGTACGTGGAAAGTCCTATGATTAGCAAAGAAAGCTGTTATTTTCATCTGCATGTATAACATCGTTCATTTCAACATCATATGACATCATAGGAATTAGCAATAACATAGAAAGTCCTAGAATGGAAATTGCATGAAAATTATGGCACGTGCCGGGGGAACTTAGTTGGGGCAAAATACAAATTGTACCAGCTGGTTTCCAAGTTTTCTGGTTGACATTTTAAATTAGCAAGTCAATTTGTGATCTGGATGGTTGCCCCTTGTCCAAAGATCATGTGAACAAAAGCAATAGTGAATATACAGAACACTGCAGCCACAGGATGATAAAGAAGGAAATCCTTTAAAACGTCTTGTACGTTCATCACCTTGAAATATCGCTCCTATAATCTATCAATAGTATAATCAGAGACATGTGCAACTTGTAATGTCGATTTACAGAACATGCATTGCTCCTGCTTGAAATCAGAGGCCAAGAAATCTTCGGTTATTCATCTTACTTTAAACGGTTCCCCTGTTCCTTACATTTGAACAATTTTCAAAATCTTTGCATGCCTTCGAATATCAGCTGCCAAAATATCATCAAACTATTTCACATAAGTCATTAAGTGATTAATTGAAGAGTTCCAGTCGCATTCTATTTATCTGAGAAATGATTGTAGGTAAAGAAGCTTTCAGTGTGTTTATTCCAGAAAAGCACTAGATCTCTTAACCGCTTGACCGAGAAATTATCCAATAATTAGAAATTTTATCTGTGAATTCTTGAGATGTTCTTAGACCCAGTACACCAACCACTTTCACTTATTAGTATGTGAACCAAATTTTAATTCGTATTCCAGTATTGAAAAGTTGTACATTAGCTGTCAATGACTGCCAGCACCTCCTAAAGCGCCACACACTAGAATTGTAGGAGGTTCCATTAAATAGAATGTTGACATACTAAAGAGAACAATAACCCTAGTGCGCTAGCCTTCTAAAACGCTTTGCTTTAGGATTTTTTTATTAGTTACGAATAGTGTCTTGCCTTAGTGTGTGATTTAGCAGGTGCTGGTTTAGAGTGATATTAAATCATGGAATAGTAGACTATTTCACATGAAACAAAACTACCATCTCACTAAAATCCTCTTCATGAAGATCCTGTGATTTTCTGTCAACAACTTCCATAACCAACTTGGCAAATAGTTTGACTATGATCAGATTGTTTCATAAAAAATGGATCACCCTTAAACATCGCCTTAACTTCAACTTCGTCTAACTCCGCCAAACTTGAACGAATTTCTCTGAAATTTGGAAGATAAGTCAGTTGTGCTTACTAATATCATTGTTAGAAATTTCAAGCATGAATATTGAGTTGTTTTCCTGTTAACTCGGTAGGGCGGAAACACGATTAGGATAAAAAAATTGTCCATCTACATATTATACACCAATCGAGAGCTGAGATCATGAGGAATTCGAATATGTAAGTTAAAAAATCGAATCTCAATGTCCTTTTTGTACAGAGAGCAAAATTCAAAATGGCCGCCAAAATACTATATTTTGATACCTATGTTAACAGGAAATGATAATCTGTCTACGTATTTGGCAATTAGAGACCATTTGTATAGTCCGTATTATGCAGTGGATACACGAAAATATATTCAGACAACAGAAACAATGATTACACTTTTTTAATAGTAGTATGTGACGAGTATTAAACTATAATGCAATTATGTGATGTAAAAATCACTAAAAGTCGCTATCCGAACATGCATGTTTTATTTTATTGTTCTATAAATCCACTAATGGTGAATTTGTGATATTTATTCTCTAAGGCCTATAAGTAAATTTTGCAGTTGTATGTAGTGGTATAAACACCCAGTATACGTAATTTTCTTATCACATGGCTGAATGTATAATTAGCCATTGTCTTAGCAAATATTTACATGTACCGGTGTATACATGTGGTATTGATAACTTAATGTAATATTGATAGGAGGAATACTTACTTTCCTAAAAAGTATTGACTTCCAGTTATTCATTGCATACATGTACAAATACATAAATGCACATGTAATAATTGCAAAAAAAGCAAATTGCAATTGATCTTGGCTGACTGAATATAATATTTTGAAGTTTACATTTGTTTAGATAATGAAATTGATTGCGGCTTGCCTTTTCGCAACGCTTGTTTAAATGATGATATGATGCCCAATTTCATCAATATATTAATGATATACATCTACATGTACATGTATATGAAAATAGACACAGTTTCTTCGGCGGCTAACAATATAGGCACAGTCGTTTTCTTTATCCTATTTCCTTATGTTGACGTCCTATCATATTGCCGATTGTGTACATGTAGGCTCCACATTATTAATCATGACATTTAGACACCATCAACCAAGAATGTATGTATACATGTAGCTGCACTGCCTGTGTGCGTGCCTGTTGCTGTACACTCTAAACCAGCACCTCCTAAATCACACACTGAAGCGAGACACTATTCGTAACTAATAAAAAAATCCTAAAGCAAAGCGTTTTAGGAGGCTAGCGCACTAGTGTTATTGTTCTCTTTAGTATGTCAGCATTCTATTTCACGCAACCTCCTAAAATTCTAGTGTGTCGCGCTTTAGGATGCAGATTTCTTCGATTTTAGGAGGTGACAGTTTACAGTGTAGCAACAAGAAGTAAATGAATACGTAGAACATAGAAACAAATAGCAGATGATGACTAATGAAAACAGCAGTTGGCGATCAGTTCTTGGATAGAAGATTGATTGATCTCTTTGCGGCAGGATTGCATACAGAACTCGATGCATGCATTAAGATGCGTGCGCCCTCGGATTTTCATAATTGATTCAATGATTAGGACGGCATCGCAGATAACTTACTGAATGATCATTTCTTCGTGCGCGCGCTATCATGCCTCGTGAACGTCAATCTCATGAAAGCAGCCGGCTTGAAGTATGTCTCCTTTGTTTCGGTAAGACCAAAACCATGCGCCTCATAACTTCGAATATGCAACGCACTATCGAGAAATACTTTCTCCATGGGTACGACCCATCTGATGTACGTCTTCCAAAAGCATTATGCAACACATGTAGGTTGGTAGTTGGTGAATACGACAAGGACATATTCACCCGTTCAATAAGTCTGTTTGACCATTCGAAGCTTGCGGAATTACCTCCACCTATGTCAACACGATCAAATTCTGAGTGCTCATGTCTTCTGTGTAAAACCGCAGGTATAAAGGGATGGACTGAGTCGAAGGTGGGAAGACCATCGGCTGAACCATATCCGAATTCAAGATTGAAGATTTGTTGCAAGTCTCTTACACATTTAGGGAAAGGCCTTCCTTATCAGTGCTCCAAGACCACTAGATTTGATAATCTGAAGCAACTGTCGTCTAAAGGCAAAACGTCTGAGCAGCTTGCAGCCTCTGTGCTGAAGTCAAAAGCAATGCAGTCTCCCACAAATTCAGTAAGTCTTTCAACACTTGTAGGTCAACCATTGAAAATTGAAATTTCTCCAACGTCCACGTTGAGATCTCCACTCCGTAGACTAGATGTAAATGATCTTTCGAATATTCAGTTCGATCTGAATTTGAGTTCCAATGCAACACTGAAGCTAGCTGGTGTCATTTGATCTACTTCAGGTAGTAGGAAGAGTGTTGAATCAAATGCTAAAAGCAAACTGATTGAGTTAAATCACTCGCTTGATTCTTTGCAGTTTCGTGAAGGCTTTTTTAGTAAGACTGCTGATGAGTGCAAGCATGTTGACAGACCGTTTGTGCGTTGCACCAATTTGGATGGCTTGATTCGAGAATTATATAGAGCGGGGTTGCTTTTCAAATTGGGAGTTGATGGTGGAGGTGGTTTTTTAAAGATTTGTCTATCTGTTTGCTCGAATGCCTCCAGGAGAGAAAACAGCGTTAAAGGCATTTTCCTTATAGGTATTATCCCAAACATTCAAGAAAATTACTCGAATCTTTTAAAGATTTGGTATCTGATTCGCTTGGTAGGTCCAGACTCCGTTTCCTCATTGACATCGAAGGTTATTGCTACAGATTTGAAATTAGCAAATCTCTTACTCGGTCTAATGTCTCACGGCTCTTCACACCCGTGCACTTGGTGTGACTCAAGCAAATCTTCTCTGAGATTTAAGGGCAATCTTCGAACGCTTGGAAGCTTGAATGATGCTTTCTGACGATGGTATGACGAGACTGATCAGGACAAGTCCAAAGCGAAACATTTCGGGAATGTTATACATTGTCCAATTCTGAGAGGCGAATCATCAGAACGAGTGATTGATCTTCTTCTCACTTTCTCATTGGGCCTTTCAACAAAATGTTTAAAGAATTAGAAAAAGAGTGGCCAGAAGCCATGCTTTGTTGAGAGAGAAGCCATACGTGGAGACTTGTTCAACGGAAACTCGTGCAAGAAGTTGCTATCCAAAATCGATGCTCTACGATCCATGTGCCCGTGCAAGGCTTGAAATATGTCGAGGCCTTTCGTAAAGTTGTGGACGCCTGCTACGGCCATGATCTCGATCCAGATTTCCGAATGATTATCCGTGACTTTGAGAAAAGTTACCTCTCTCTCGGTATTTCGATCAGTCCAAAGGTCCACACAGTCTTTCACCATATCAGAGATTTTTGTGATTCTGTGCACACTGGACTCGGACGATACAGCGAGCAGGCTATTGAGGCAGTTCATGCTGACTTTAAATCTACTTGGGCCAAATACAAGATCCATGAAGTGAACCCGCGTTATCCGGAGCAGTTGTTGAAGGCAGTTAGCGATTACAACGCAAAGCATTTGCGTATCTTCTGATTTTGTGCTATTAATTTCCTTTTTTTTAATGGAATATTGAACGTTTGCAACGTTTGTTTTTCGTGAATGAATTGTAAATGGCGTAGAAAACAGCTGCTACAAGCTGTAGTGCGAAATTTTGGGTTGATGTATGAAAAACGTATTCCATAATTTCATATTGGTACATTTATAAAAGAAACAAAGGAATTTTTTTGGATAGCAATTTTTGGTGATTTTTACATCGCATAATTGCATTATAGCTCAATACTCGTCACATACTACTATTAAAAAAGCGTAATCATTGTTTCTGTTGTCTGAATATATTTTCGTGTATCCACTGCATAATACGGACTATACAAATGGTCTCTAATTGCCAAATACGTAGACAGATTATCATTTCCTGTTAACATAGGTATCAAAATATAGTATTTTGGCGGCCATTTTGAATTTTGCTCTCTGTACAAAAAGGACATTGAGATTCGATTTTTTAACTTACATATTCGAATTCCTCATGATCTCAGCTCTCGATTGGTGTATAATATGTAGATGGACAATTTTTTCTATCCTAATCGTGTTTCCGCCCTACCGTGTTATAGATAAAAAAGTAGTAGATAATTTGATCTTCATTTAGCAATGTTACACAAAATCATACCTCACTCTTATAAAATTACATTTGTTTCCTTTGTTATGTAATATGTTGTTCTACAAGCTAAAAGCTATCAAGCAAAACAAAAATAAAGAAAATCGGTCAATCAGAGCCAGTATAGCACCATTATTCATCAACAATAATGTAACTGCTACATGTGATTAACTGGACTTCATGTTCCATAGCTTCCTGACTTCGTTGCGGTGGTGTTGGCAGCACTCCTGATTGCTTTCAGCTAGAAATATATCTCTTACCGGTTGAAAACAATACAAAGCACAAATGAACAATAACGAGATCGCATTCACAAAAGGCAAAGTGTCAGCCTTGCTAGAACTAGGGTTTTCTTTGCGAGCTACAAGCAAGCGACTAAATCTCCCTTACACAAATGTGCATCGATGGTATAATGATGATTTTCGACTCTGTCGTAAAGAGGGCTCTGGCCGTCCACGCAAAACATCCAAACGTAGAGACCGCCTAATTTTAAGATTTGTTAAAGTTGATCCAAGTCTCTCGTTAACTGAGATGGTTGCACTAGTCTCGTCTATTTCTAAGTCCACTATTCGTAGAAGACTTATTGAGTCGAATTTCAAGAGCTGTAAGAGGCCCTCTCAGATTGAATTATCAGATCAGCATACAAAAAGACGTCTCAGATGGGCAATGAGTCATTGTCACTGGCGAAATCAATGGGATCGGGTTGTCTGGTCTGATGAGGCATGAGTCCGTCTGAAGGATAGTGATGGTCGATTGAGATTATGGATAAAATCTGATCAGGAAATTCCGAGACATTTACATCGTCCCCGGGTACAAGGTGGTGCGACTCTACTGATTTGGGCTGGCATTTGGACCAATGGCCGCTCTGAACTTCACATACAGCAAGGAACCATGAATTCTGAACGCTATGTGAATGTTTTACGAATGAACATTGGCCAAATGACAGATCAACTTGGTGATCCATCGACTTGGTTATTTATGGATGATAATGCTACGTGTCACAGGAGTAGTAGAGTCAACTTATGCAAGTCTCAATTAGGCTTAGGACATTATCTTGGCCAGCTCGTTCTCCTGATCTGAATCCCATAGAAAATATATGGAGTATTCTAAAACGTAACGTTCGTCGTTCACTGCCACCTACAGATGGCGTATCACAACTTACGTCACTGTTAAAAAGAGAGTGGAGAAAGTTAGATCAGTCAAAAATCAACGACATCATCGAATCAATGCCTAGACGAATTGGTAATGTCATTGACAATAAGGGTAGGGCCACAAAATATTAGCTTCTTGAGAACCGTTACTGTATCATAGCTTATCAGATTATATAAGGACATTTAAATATATTAGGGACATGAAATAACATGAAAAATGCTTTCTGTATCATACTTATGTTTTATTTAGTCAAATTTTAGGATGATCCACTTTTTATGAAACGGACTGTATAATGATTTAGATCGAATCTGATCTACAACCCATAGATTTTTCCATGTGCCATCATTGTATATAGGCAAGATATCAAACTTCCATTCTAGTGTACTATTATCTACTTCTATGTATGATATTGAAAAAGGTATGAATTTCGCCAAAGAGATGCTGCTTTTAGAATCATAATAGTTTTAATCGATTTGGCCTACAAGTGAGGCAGCAAATTTTAAAATTCAAAGCTTATTTGAAAAAGGTATGTCTCATGGAATGAAATTGATGAAATCATATTCTCTAATTTCTTATGTGCTACATGTTTCCATACGTACAAGTCAAAATCCAAAATATATGTCTACCTGGCTCAATATCTCTACCAGATCTCACTTCGTGTCATTTAGCATCATGGACGATCAGCACCAGCGAACCAGTGCTCATGGCATCCCCCATCATGAAGTATTAAAGTAAAGTTTTTGCATAAAAGTCATGTCAAATTACATCGTGCTGGAACCGGCTAGCCAACATTTTGATATTCAGAGATAAGTGTATCTTCTGACTTGGAGATGCATTGTAAATAGTTGACAAGAACGTTTTTCAAATGCGTTTGTCTCTAAAAGTATGTGAGATCGAACAATCATGCCTTGTTAGGAGGACAATGCAATGCTGAACATTATCCATCAGTAACTTGATATTTTGAAAATTGCACTCAGCCTGTTCTTGCACGAGGGCCAGCTACATAACAGCCAGACCTCACAGAAACACTGTCAGATAGGGAGTTGTTGATTACCAGCAAATTTCAATGGGCTAGTGATGCTAGAGATTTGTTATCACGAACAATGCTTTTGTGAAGTCGCCCCACTTTTGGCCTAACACCAAAATTTTCATCAAGAAGTTTTCCTTGCAGACCACACTATAGGGCCTTTAGCTGCTTTTGTAAAAAATGTCGCGAGTACTTAGAACGTAATGACGTGATGACGTAAATGACGTGAGCAAACATGTGAATAACTATAATAACGTAGCAAATATTGGTATTTCTGAAGACACGCAGCTATCCTCAGATACGTAGAGGAGTAAGACAGGCACACATCCAACATGAGTGTGGGTGTATATTTAGAAAAACTATTTATAGTAGCAAGACCTCCACAAAATGCTGAATGAAATGTCATTATCGGAAGTTGTTTCTCCTGTTTCGAAGATGTCACATTTTGAAAGTAAAGGGGCTTGTTAAATTATCATATGCAAGTAGCAATGATATTATTGAAAACGCTATTGAGCTGTAATTTCATTGCAATCAGTCAGCAGTCCTTTTCATCTGTTGATTTCAATTCCTCAAACAACAGATATTTCAATATCTGTATTAATTCTAACTCCGATGCCCCCTGTCTCTTCTGTAGAATTTGTCTATCTTCCCACGATTTAAATCTAAATCAAATAGATATTCGATACGATTTTGGAATCTGAAAAAGTCATGTTTGTGTTCATGAGTTTGATTAACTTGGATCGTATAACGGTCTCCGTCGCCTCCTTGTTTCCCTGTTCCTTTCATTCATACCACTCACGACATCCTTGACAAGACAGATGAGTGCTCAAGTCTTCAGCGCAGCGCTACTCATTCTCTTCTGAGAACTTCTAAGAGCTACACGGTTGAGAGGAAATAAAATCTACCAGAATATTTCTTTCCGTTTTATCTCTTTGCCAACTGAGGTTGTGACAATTCAATGAAAACGACACTGAGTGATGAAAAAACAATTAAATGAATACAAACTTTACTGAACGGAGTCACGGAATTTTTCTTATTCAAATTCCATGAAGGAACAGTTAATTGGTCTGCATTTTCAGGCTCGTGTGGACTTCTATAGATAGCCACAATATGAAGAATTGATATATTTTGATAATTTTTCATCTTTCAATGACTTTTAGTAATAGGTTTTGCAGACAACTAGTAGGCCTACACATCCTCAAAGACACTATTATATTTTTTACGGCTTGCGAATTTCGTGACTCAGCCGATAAAAATCATATGTAGACACTAATCATCTATATTGCCTTAAACAACAACCTACACAAAACTTTCGGCTAGGACTTTGTAATTAGCCTGAGTAGATCCAGAGCATCTAATAAATTATTGAAAATTTTGACAACTTGCAAAATCTTCTGATCCGCTGTAGAAACGAATTCCCCCTGTAGAAATGATGCTTATCCGGGGAATAGGTCCAATTACCTCTATTCGTGATAAACATTTTGCATGTAAGCACTTTTCCCTTGAGTGATGGTCAGTTCAATATTGGTTAAACGTACCATTAATTTAGAAATCGTTTACAGACATTGTCGCAGTTTTGCTGAAGGCACTTGTTAGTCAAGTCATCAGTTATTATTTATCCCTTCTGTGTTCTGACCAAACCTCTTCCAGATTCTCCATATTGTCGCTTATTGAAATGCCAATAGAGAAAATGAAATAAAAGCTATTTCCGTTTACAAATGCTATAGATTGAATGGATAAGATACTTGAAGTCTAATTATATAGCGTGAGTAATCATCGTGCTTTCGAATAGTCTGCTTATTACTTTTGGTTTGGGATCCTTAAACCGAAGTACCGAAACCGGTCGACTTATGTGATCAGTAGCCGGATCTTCTATCTGAATGAAGGTTATTTTGTTTAAAAGGAGTGTAATTTAACTACAAAATTATATCTGATTCGTGCAACCAACTATCATCGCAATGACTTTGGAGAGCACAGGGTTCATAACAAATTCATTGAATTTGATTAAAATGTGGAAGATGACTGTTCACAACCTCCCACGGTGGCTGGAATGCTTCATCGTTCATGCGCATTCTAAGAATGCAATCGTACATTTTTAGAGGCGAGGTGATGAACGCAGAGCGGATCACCTTACAGTTCCGCTTGAAGTTCTTTGCACTGAAATACGATTACTAAACAATCATTTCAATTGCAGGTGCCAATGCAATGTGTTCTAAATATAGGCATTTATCTATTTATAGTCTTCTCAGGTCAGTACAATTAAGCGAGTTATTCAGTGATGACTGTAAAGAGATTGTAGAAAGCTGTAAAATTTGCAAATTTAATTGTAGTTCGCACATGGCATATCAAATTATATTATGCAGTAAGTGGAACTAAATGTTAGATCAGAAAGTAATTGGAATATATTCTACAACTTTCGGCTTTGCTTTTATTCATTTCTTTCCACTCAGTGACATTCAATATACTTGACACCTCAGTCGGAAATTCCTTAAAGACCAAAATACCAAACGCAAATAGCCAAAATTCCTTTGACAGAATGTTGACGTGAGTTTATTCCTTAGCGTGTACTTTTCATGTCATCTTACAAAAGGGTGACAAATACAGACATTATTGCGATATAGGGGGCCAAGGATGGATGTATAATTGCTATCTGTGAAGGCACAAAGATTTTGCCTCTTCGGTTTAGTAGCTTTAGGAGTTGTGAAATGGTCTTTGTTGTTCTTCATTTTGAGATCATTCGAAAACTGAATAAGTGATCTTCACAAATGACTATCCACCCGCCATCGCGTGAATGTGCATTTGAAGCATCACCAAATTTCAAGAGCTCATGTGGAAGCCCAAGAGCTCTTGATTTCATCAATAACTATGTTCATAGTTTCTAAAAGTTTTTTATTATGCTACAGGATCTACTTGTCTTCAAGAGGACCTTTCTAAAAGCACGACCGCTGTAGAAATGCACTGAAAACCGTACACTCCAATGCATTTGAAAAATGAGAAATTCAGCGCATATTATGGATAATGCAGTGTAATTGCTGCTTTCGCAGTAGTTGACTCGCGAAAAACTAAGACGGGACTACGAAAGTTTATTGTGGGAAAACTATCTTAGACATCATTCAGATACTTTGGTAGTCTACAGCTTCAGTGGAAAGCCTACAACTTATTACATCATGCTTTATTGTGAAGGAATGAAATTTAAATTGATTGAATATGAAAGCAAAAATGAATTTTCAGAAGTAAAAAAAATTGGAGCTCTCATAGTCTGCATCGATTTCTATGTTTATGTATTGCATCTTTGAAATATCTTTAGTTCTCTCTGCAAGATCTGAGACGCTTAGAGGGGTGACTTTTCTCTTCCACTAAGCTTGTACGTCAAAACTTCTAAATGGCGTGGAATTTTTAGGCCCATTTATTTCAGTATCCAACCCGGTACAACTCATTCATTTCAGGACTTTTGGTCGGCTATACGATTACTGTTCCGATTGATGAGATCCGATTGATAAATCCATGCATTCATTGTTATTTGTTCTGGTGTTCCTATGAGTGAAATTTATGACTTTGGGTTTGACAATTGCCTGAAACTAAGAATAGATAGAAAAGCGTGCTTTTTCGTCATTGATAGTCAATCAATAGGCATAGCAAACGAGCATAAGCAATAGAGGTTCAACCTATACTTCAGTTTGTGATCTGAACTGATGTGCAGCATTTCAAACGCATTGAGCTAATGTAATCGATGTATTTTGTAAATTAAGTTGTCACTAATTATGCTAGTCTGAATTTTTCTTTTTCGTTTTTGCATTTAATAAAAGAAAGATAATAAATTCTATGATTGTGCTGCTTTTATCATGTTATTTTAGACAAAGACAGCGCTCGTCTTTCTTTCGCCTTGGTTTTGACATTTTCAGGCCGGCCAGGGCTTGCTTCTGTTCGAAATATCAGACCCAATCCCGGCCCGCCTATGCACGTCCCTAAATGAATCATGAGATCGTTATTTCAAAAGAAATGCTACCAGTAGACTTACATGTCAAAATCGACATAAAGAAATGAGAAGAGAAAGAAATACTCTAATCGATTTTGGCATCCAACGACTCACTGACCAGCTAATTACACCTCTCTCGCTCTGACTGACTGGGATAATCCGCTTAGCTGACAATTAATTCTCGCTGAGAAGACGCTGGAGTGACCGCTGATACTGCCACAGGCAAATTTGTGAGAGACAAAGTGGTTTATTCTAACCGTAGTCAGTGAGCATTATCCCAAGTCTTATTTTCAGAAATGTCAAGTAACGCTGATGGAAAGAGAAATAAGAAGACACGAACAAATTTTAACCCATCTGAATTTTCTCTCTGTGACATGGTTCTAACAGGATGGAAGCTTAGGAAGTGCTCTATGCAAGATGAGGAAGATACAAAACAGCGTGCTTTGCAAATATGCAGGACTCAAAATCTGAAGAATTATTTGGTTATGGTCAACAGAAATAATAATGTAACTTTTGTGCAATTGAGTAACCATAGAAATCAGTCACTTTATGTCAATAAAGCAGTAGAACGGACGTAGATATGCATTGTCATGACAGCGTTATAGGTATGCAGCGCAGATTTCAGTTTTTGTTTAAAATGATAATTTCTTTGTTTTCTCTGATTAATCGAAAACTACCCCAGAGTCATAATTCTTGACACGGAATGTCTTCAGGTGACTTCCTATGACGTGTATATGCAATTAATATGCTTCTGATCGTTAATGTATGCGAGAATTTGGTTAAATGCGGATTATATTGCTCAAAATGCTTGTGTCTGCCGACATAATGAGGCCTTCCAAATCTGAATGAGTTAAACTCACAGAATTAGACAGGTCGTCTCTTCTTCCGTTTGACTAGAAGGGAAGCATTGGAACATGTAACGTTATTGAAATGGCACAATCTCCTGACTAAATACCATAGCAATCGAACAATGAGCAGCCAGTTCAACATTAAACACGCCAAATTGTGCAAGGTTTCAGTGATTGTTATCAACCGGATCACACAGCAAAGAGACGCAGACGATATCAAGTTCTACAGAGAAGTTTGTGAACGCTTTTTCATGCGCCTGCTAACTTTTTTTGAAATGATCGGAGGGCTCAACATTATCGAGATAACTTTTGCGCAATGATCTGAATTCTTGGAATCTGAAGGAGTCGTGGCGAACGGAGCATTTTGAAAGAATTCAGATCAATCCGCAAGCGACGCACGACTATTTTTCCTATCTCTGTAAGGTAATAAAAATTTCTTTTTGCCCACTTATTAAGTTCTTGCATGTTCCATCATTTTGAATCAGTTTGCACTTCTGGCAAAGTGATACGATTAAACAATCTAATTCTGTGGTTAAACTTCATAGACAGGGGTGCATGAACATGATAGCAAGTGACCTGAAGACATTCCATGTCAAAAATTGTGGGTCTAGAATTAGTACTTTCGCTTAACCAGACATAATATAGAAATTTTCATTTTCACCAAAAAACGTCAATCTGTGTCCCATGTGTTTTCTTTGATCCCACCTGACAAGAGGAGGAGCTAACTAGAACACGACAAACGCGCAGATTCGTGGTAGGCAAAATGTGTACATCATTCTGTGAAAGTCTTCTTTCCGGCCTGGTTCCCTGGAGAAATCGCTCTGGCTTGCGGACTATTACCTAAGAGATGGCGGGCATTTTGACGAAATAACTTACAATGAATCACCTTGTGAGGAATCTGCAACTTGCTGCATGCTTCGGCGGCAATTTGATTCTTCTCAAGATGTAGAAGCCTAGATCGGTGCTTAAATTATCGACTGAAATGATCATCTGCTATCGTCCACTCTAGTCTGACTGACTTAAACAATGTGAAATGTCAGATTTCTGCGCTAGTAGCAACTGCAGTGTAGAAGTGGTGTAGCAGGGTCATTCTCCTACCATGTTTTTAAAAATGAAGATTTTAAGCTTATCAAACAAGATTTATTTTATCATATTTTATGGTGTTCATCATGTTCACTTGGTAATGGTGGAACTTCAAGACGATTACACAGAATAAGTTGTCTTCCATCTTCCATGTCACTCGCCTCTTTGTACATTCTTCATAAGGCGTCTTCCATAAGGCGGGATGAGACGATTTTCATCTGCCGTCTTCCATCTTCCACGAACCGCAGTCACACTAAAGAAATCCATTTCTGATTCAGTCAGCGCTACTTTTCAATATTAATCGCTGCTATCACTACTGTCTGAGCTCTTCTCTTCCTTATCCTTGTCCTCGTCCGACATGCTGAACAAAGAGTTGTTTTCTCATACATTGCTTCTCTCTGCAAATCACAGCTTCCTAAATCTTCCCTCAGACGTCACTTCACGTTGTTCTATTTTTAGAACAGTCCCGCGGCTGATGGAAGACGGCTCGTGGAAATAAACTTCATCAGCCGCATAATTTCATGCCTTATGTCCGATAGACGACGCCTTATGACTTATCCTGTGTGACAGCGTGACGGACGATGGAAGATGGAAGATGACATGGCTGATGACTCTTTCTGTGTGATAGGTTGTGTTCACAGAACAAAGGTTGTATTCTTTTCTGCATGCAATTGAAGGCAAATGCCAAATAGAAGATGGAAGACGTCTTATTCTGTGTGACAGTGGCTTGGGCCATTTGTGTGGCGTTTGATTTTGCTAGTATTAAGCATTGCCCACTGGAATATGTCGTCGCACTATCTTCTTGTTAGTCACCACGCCCGTGAAGCAAATTCGGTTTACTCTCGGAACTGCTCTTTTGTTGACATCATTAACAGCCATTCGCCAAAAGTCTTTTTCTGTTCGCATCTATTATTCTTTCGTCTACCTTTTGCAATTGACTTTGACATTTGATTATGGATGTATTGCTTATCATTTTATCCATGAAATGTAAACTTGTAGTGCTATATGATGCTGTAATGCTGTGATATAATTACAGAATCATTCAATGACTCAATAAACGACTCTCTCTCTCTCCATCATGCTATCCCCAATAAGGCCTAGACAAGTTAAGAAGCTCATATTTATCAACTTCGATTTGAGAATACACATGCCCATGTGAGTGAACTGCAGAACCCACAAGTTTTCAGAAGTATCGAGAACGCTTGTTTTTACAACATTCAAATCGCGGTGAGGGAGGAATTATTGATATCAAAATGATGCATCATCGTTTATTCCGAATGAACGATTGTCTGTCTTTCATTTCAATTCTTTTATTTGGTAGTTGCCTACCTCTTTAGGGAGTTCAGAAAATGATTGCTGCAATGTTTTAGTCCAAGGTGAATTTCTCGTCTGTTGAGGGAATAACCTGAATATTTCCTCTTCATTTCCCTTATTCGCGAAACTATCACACCACTGATTGACGGCTGTCTGAAAAACCGGAATTAATATCCAACAACTTCTTTAATCCTTTGAAGCCTTCAATTCACTATCTTTAATTTATTGGAGTTCCAAACGAGTGCGATGTTTGCTCTCTTCAGTAAAGAGATCATAGCATGATGTATAAACGGATACTGCAAATGATCTCTTGAGTAAACATAAAAACATTGCCCTTTCACAAATATTGTTTGTTCGTCATTTCATTCAGTAAACTGTGGGATGCTCGGTCCGTTGCAAGTTGCTACAACCGTAATAAGGACGGATATCTTTGAAGGCCACACAATCGGTGACATTTACAGTTCTATTGTAAACGTTATGTTGGTGGCCATGTCGATGAAATGAAAACTATTTGTATGTTTATTATTTCAGACAGAAGATTGTTGAGAAGGGAAACGTTTGGTTCAATTCTCAATAGACAATAAAATGTATCTGCAGCATTGCATGATTAATTGACAAATTTCAAATAACTTCCTAAGAACCTTCACATGGAGCATTGAACCACATTCTATAGAGGTGCAAACTTCTATCATACATACATGTACATTGCAGTTATTCCGTGTAATTTGATTTTGCTGAATAAGAACAAAGCTCAATAGAATGTTAGATGCAATTGCTTCAGACAGGTCAGCGCTTTCTTCAGTGATTGTCAGGGTTGACATGGGGATGAAATCTGAGTACACACCCTACCCCAAATCCACAGGAAAATAACAATACCCGTGCACCACCCTTGCAGGCCTCATACATTGCAATGGATGCAGGCATGCACAGACACTCTACTGAACTAACAAGCACATTAACATAGCGAGCTGCTCTTAAAGAAAGGTTCATATAATGTTCCAAACTCCGATTCGTTTCAAAGACAGAATTGTATTGTTTAATCATATCACTTTGCTAGAAATGCAAACTGATTCAAAACGATGGCACATGCAGGAACTTAATAAGTGGGCAAAAAGAAATTCCTAACACCTTGCAGAGATAGGAATAATAGTTGTGCGTCGCTTGCGGATTGCTGTGAATTTCTTCAAAATGCTCCGATCACCACGACTCCTTCACATTCGAAGAATTCAGATCATTGCACAAAAGTATTCTCGATAATGTTGGTCCTTCCGATCATTATTAAAAAAGTTTGCAGGCGCACGAAAAAACGTTCACAATCTTCTCTGTAGAACTTGACATCGTTTGTGTCTCTTTGTTGTGTGAGTCACTGAAACTTCGCACAATTTGGTTTGTTTAATGTTGAACTGACTGCCGATTGTTCGATTGCTATGGTATTATGTCAGCAGATTGTGCCACTTCATTAACGTTACATGTTCCAATGCTTCCCTTCTAGTCAAACAGAAGACGAGACGACCTGTCTAATTCTTTGTTTCAACGAAAGCAATCCATTACATTATCACGGACGCACTAACTAACAACGCTGACTCCGGTGGCTCAGGAGCATATTTGTCAGTTTCAAGGATGTCTCCCAAAATCATGAGCGCTAGCTCGTAGGGGCTAGGAACCCACTAAGAACAAGCCCTGACACGAAACAGTCAAACCACAAGATCTTCCCCAGGAGCCAGACTTACCTCCAGCACGTTATCGGAAACACCCGAAGGTGTGAAGTGGGAGTCAACGTATCAACAATCCAACCAACACGGGTTAATCCATGTAGTAGACGGTTTGCCAGGATGGTGACGTCCTGAAGTCTATCATTCAATAAAACTTTTTCAATTACGCATATTTTAGCTTGACTTTTCACTGTGATTGAAATATAGTGTTTTGGGGCAATAGAGATTCAATAGAGAATTCAAAGAGATCAATCAAGGTAAACTATTCCTCGATATTTGAAGCTCGATATCTTACTTTTCCCCTTGCTTGATGACACTTTTACACATAAGTTTATAAAAGTGGATGACTTCGTATGGTGTAACTTTGTCAAGTTGACTTTTTTCCGTCTTCAGACTAGATTATACAGCTCTTTGTCACACAAGAGTCTCTGAACGTGTCAACCGCGATCACATGTCCTTCAACGTCGAAGAGGTGTCACATTCGATGGATTTAGCGACGCACTGGTAATTACTATGGAACGTGGCATCTTAATCTCCTGGCGACGTCAGTATGATGGACAGCTCGGTAATTGGCACTCAATTTGTGAGTCAGATGAGAGTTCTTCGAGAGAAAGATGGAAATTATCGAAACAATGATAAAATGCGTCTCAGAGCGAAAGTCAAAATTCTTCAGACTTCATTTACATGGCGATATAGCAATTTCAAGGAATCAAACACTCAATAGAAAAATTAATATCACATAATGAAGAAGTAAAAGAAGTATGTGTAACATGTATAAGAAAATATTAATAGAGATATCTTGTGGAATCCATTTAGTGCAGGCGAAGTTATTGAGTCTGACGCTTCCGGTATGACTAAGATAGATAACCACTTCAATTGTGTAATGAAATAAATACAATATGATCAGCAAGCGACTTCAAAAAATTAGTAATTACTTAAGCGAACTTTCTTGATTGACGCTAATCATCGGAGGTAGCCCGGCACGGGTTTCTGTAAGGAACGAAACCGGACACGAGAATTTCAAGGAATGATGTATGTACCATGGCTACTACCAGTCTGCGAGTATCTGCGAGTTCTGCCCGGCTCCTCTTGTCAAACAGAATCAAGTAATACATATACAAATCCAATTGAAAACAGATTGGAGTTTTCAGATTGAAAATGAAATTTTCTCGGATCGTGTGAAAAGTAATAAGGTTGATGAGACTTCCTTTTACATGGAATTTATTCAACTTCCAACCGCATTTAACGACATTTTCACATACATTACCGATCAGAAGTTGCTGTTATCATTAAATGAGCATACACATGATAGGGAGATACTACTTCAAACAGTCCAGTTTGTTCAGGAAATGCATGTAAGATTTTGTAAGCAAGTGCATGAGACAAAATAGGATGCTCTCTAAGTTCAAGGGATTCACAAATTTCTTCTGACTTGTGTCAGGCCACTGCCCAGATGTAGGTCTATGACAAAGTTTGAGATCTCTACCGGCAGCTCCATTATTTGAGAAGTATGTTCCAATAAATGTCAGTTATCTTATTACATCTTATTATCACTTCTTCATATCGAAAGTAATACATTTTCGCATTTTGTGAGGTACGGTAAGAAATACATGTATTTCTACGAGACTGCTTATTACGCTGCTTAAGTGTGTAGCAAGTAGTACATGCTTGTCACAGGTTTGAATCCCGGTCCGGACCGTCTGGGTCCATGACGCGAACGACCCGCGGGCCCACACAAACCAGGACCTGTAGAATCCGGACGGACCCGCGGACCCGGAAATTCTTTTCCACATTTCCATAACTAAAACAACAGCATGCCTAGGCTTCTTTATTTACTCACTTCCCCATTTTTCGTGCTTGTCCACGTTGAACGGGGTCAGACGGTTGTTGCTTTCTGATGGCGCGCCTACACTCCTGTCGATCGTAGACCACTGATGGATTCAGGTCCAGAGCGTGAAGAGATCCTTCCAGACGATTTGAGACCATGTTTTCCTTGGTCTTTCTCTCGGCTTTCTGCCTTCGACAATACTTATGCTCATAAAAAAGGGCGGCTCCGTGTTGCAGATACATCGCTTTAGATCTGGGCCCACATTTAAGCCTGTATACGACCCATTCACAAGATTACCATTAATTAAGGCCGCGCCTACATGTTTTAGGGCCGATCGATTGTGATAGCCTACAAGGCTAATAATTTTGATGCAAGCCTATAAGCGAAAAGCCTTGATGCACCTGTAGGTAGACTGTAAGTCTAGGACCTTCACAACGTAGCTGTGCATTCCATAGGGTCGTGTACCTTCTTGTTTAGGCAATAGCTCTGCAGCATGCAGGTTACCAACGATTGACTAGGCCTAGAGTCACCGATCTGGCCTTCATGTATGTCTATACGCGCAAACTAAGCTGTAGGCCTAGCCGGCTCTGCGTGGTTACCAAAAGGCAAAACTAAAAGATGATATAAGGTAATAATTTACATCAGGACTTTTAGATCGTTGTAAGATAAAATATAGCTTATTCCTAAAGTGAACGCTATACGGCTCAGTCTGTGCTTCGAGTAACATGCTGAAACAGATCCAATTTCAACGCAAGCTCTCTTTGAGAAAATGACATTACATAGTGTCATGCACTGTGCTGTACATAGAATTTATGCATACAAATCTCCAATTCTCCACCTCCCTCATGACAATTTACGATAACTCTTCAGTTGTCAGCGGCCATATAATATCTTAAAGCTACAAATGGGAGACGGAATAGAAAATCTCCAGTCTTGCCCAGACCGCTGGACCCGGATGACCCGGCAGGCACTCACGGATCCACGGACCCTGGTTTGTCATCACTTTTGCGCAATTTGCACTCCCATTATTGGAGAGCACCAAGATCACCAACTTAGATTTATGTCAAAATGTGCTGAGAAACGACTAGCATGCAGAGATTTAGTTGCTGACTTGTGACCCCGAAGAGAGCTACCGTCCCATTTGGGCTGGCTGCCACCGTTTCTTGGCATGAACAGATCGATAACATGAAAAGAATGCATTGAAGCATGATAGCCCGCATTATCTTTTTCTCATTTGTACGAGAACCTACACACTATTATTTTGCAGATTATAGAAGAGGCAATCATGATCGCAATTTCGCTTAGTCTTATTACATTTTAACAATGTGCAGGTTTAGATCAAAATGATTAGTCCTGCGTGCATGGTGTAGGTATGTAGTTACTATACATATATACATGTATTCCATATAAACTCTAATATACTGTTATATTATTTGAGTGTCACGCGTCTAGAATACAGCGGTGCTTTGATATACATGCAGTCATGCTTCTCTTTCACTTGTATCGTGCATTAGCACCTGCGTATATTGAGGAATGCTGATTGTACACGCACTGCACATGGGCAGAATCAACACTAAGGATTTCAAGTTAGTACTTTCTCTGTTTGATTGGTGAAAGCAGTGGTCCTCCATGTGGAACAAAGAAGGAGAATCTCATTTTGGTGGTCAATTTTGAGCACAGTGCGAAGTGAAGAGTTTGGCGTTCCATTTTATCTGAATCGCCACAAATTATTTCCTAATGCAATGGGAGAGCGACATTTTTTCGTTTTACAATTGCACCTCATCTACTGCATGCAGCTTTTACTGTGACCTTCAGAGAAATACCGGGTACTTATCCAACACATTAAATAATTTCAGTCATCAATATTAACCCTTTTAAAAATAAATTCTAACTGCAATGGATCGAGTTATTCTCTCTTGAATCAGGCTTGCTTACCGGGAACACTATTTTTATCTGTTTAACTCTTTCACTGCCCACGATTTTTCGATGACATCCTGCTGTGGCCTAAGTTTTTGCACATTTTTACACCTGCGCAAACTTATTTTCAATGATGTTTTTCATGTTCTATCATTACAAATGCTAGTCATATGTTATTCTATTTAAAGTATTTGCTGTCAAAGGCAATAAAAAAGGTGTTAAATCAAACTTAATTGTTTATAATTGAATTAATTTAAATCAAAAAATTAATCTTAATTGATTTCATATAATTACACTAAATTGGTGCAACAAAAACACAAAATACAATCAGATACATATTTAAATTTGACATGCACATGTACTTTATAGGAAACACTGTCAACTTTGTGTCTAGTTAAAGATACTGTTAGCAGTATTTACTATACTTTACAGATACTGTTATCCCTGTCAGCAGTGTCAGTCCAAAGAACACTTTCATCTCCGGTATTGTCACGTCCTTCCAACGTTTCATCCTTGAATGTGGAGATAGAGGCGTTTCAAGACCTTCAAAGTATTGCTCAGCGTACAAATTCGTTTGCTGAACAACAGTTTCTAACAGCTCATCCGAGAAGAATAACTGAAAATGCCTCATGGGACTTTGTTCCCCATTCATAACCGCTTCTGCGCGTGGACCAGGATTGGTAGCCGAACAGGGGTGTATGTTAGGACTACGGCCTGCTGGACTCCAGTTTGTTGCATATGGAACATCTTCCGGTTGTTCATCTTCATCCATATCGTCTTCGGAGGCACTTGTATCATAATCAGATTGGTCTTCATCATCACTACTTTCCACGATGTCCTCTTCACTGTCAGAGTTTCCAATTATTTCTGTCATTTCCTCCACAGAATATGCACGACTTCGTGACCTACTTGACGATGCCATTTCGATCCTTGCAGAACGACGATGATCACCACAAATAAGTCATCCTGCACGAGCATCGTAATATCATGGCAGATGACACAGATGAGTTGTACTTACATCATGTGGTGAGTGAATTCCTTTGTCACTTTTGCATCGCAAAAGAAAATTACCAAAAACGTAGATGCTTGGCCGCAGCGGGCATGAATGGTAAAACGGAGATATACGTGTTTGGCAGTGAAAGGAATCAAATCATGAATTTTTTCGTAAGGCTGCCGATAAGAAATAATCAAAGTTTAATTATTTCACCATTATGTCACCTAATTTTACAAAACGTTTCGCAAGTCGGTTTTAAATTCGCAATGAGCTGGCTATCGACATGTGAAGCATAGACATTGCATGATGATAATCGTCACTTAATCCTTAATCTAAAGACTATCCTTCCGTGATCCCCAAATGACTGCTATAATTCCTTGCATCAGAATTGCATCATGTAGAGGAATAGATAAGAGATGAAAGAATTGATAATAAGGTTGGATGTCAAATTGCCTTTTGAATGGTGTCCTCATTGACTTCTGCATTCATATATCACGGGTAGAAGTCAGTAATCTTGCTCACGTAATTATGCATGCACATGCAGTTAAAAATGCGGGAAAATCGCAGGAACAACATGGGCATACTTAAATTCCATTCACACAATACCCGAACAAAATGTACATGTGCATTATATCTAGACTTAGATTCAACTATTAAATTAATGGTTTAAATAATTTGCAATTTTCATCTGAATAATATATTTCTTTCATTGACTGTGAGGTACTAGTAGATCACAAAATTTCATCGTCGACTTAATGTTTCCTGAAGATTGTTACAAAGGTGAAGTCACAAGTACATGTAACTCCATACTAAGATAATATTCATGCAGAGGAGCGCCTGATGACAACATGAGGTTCTTTTGCAAATGATGTAATGAAACTTGCGATTTTTGAAATATCATACTAGCAGCTGGAATCTTTTTCAATGACGCCATGTAAATACCTTCTGAACTGCAAGTCATATCCTTACAAGATGCATACTTCGCAAAAATAGCTTCGATTTGACTACGGAATCAATATCGTGGTGTTTCTAGTTTCTATCTATCAAATCACACCATGACAAGACTGTTCTCAGTGTATAGAGAGCAGAAAAGCAGAAAATTACCGAAAGAAATTCTTCAATAAGAAGATGCGTCATTCTTTCGCTGGAGCCCTCACTCGACATAGTTGTCCGGAATAGTCTCTATGAATGAGCTATCCGTAATGATTCAACTTTGTAGCATAAAATGTCATTAAAGAATTTTTGCTATCTCATTAAATGCCTGCACTCTAATCAATTTTACAATTTTACAATGCAAATTTTACTCCAGACTCGAAGAAGTCGTAGGGCTGTGCTCTTGTTGTCATCTAGTGCAGGTGTATTTGACAAAGATAGGCAATCGATCCTGCAATTTCTCAACTATTCGCTGAACATTCAACTCTCGCCACACTGGGGGGAGGGGGAGTCTCTGATCTTCCAAACTATTGTACAAATTTTTCCAAAACACACGTCATTCGAATGGGCAATGAAAATGGATTCATAAAATCAGCATTATTTTTATTTTTAAGGTCACCCCTTGGCTGAAGTGAAGGTCAAAGGTCAAAAACGCCGATTATAAACAAATTTCCATATGATGACTATTTGAAATGGAAAAAACAACAAAAACTAATAAACCATACACTTATCGAAAGATCTGGTCAAGGTGGGTAATAAAATGATGATTATTAATCGCTCTGAGATTACATCATTGTATTACTTGTAGATGAGGTCAAAGGTCAAATATTTCAAGCTTTCAGTTCAACTCAAATAGGAATAAAATCACACATTTTGGCATTTAGTTCCCGCAGGTGAAGAAACAACACAATTCGTTGACTTTAATCGAGACACTGAGGCTACAAGCAATATGATTATGAAATGTTCAATAGTTGCTGATTGAATGCAGAACTAAAATGCACAAAACAAATAAAAAATCTTATGTGAAATTTGAATTTCAAATTTCAAACATGCATGCATAATGAACAGATAATTTCATATTCAAAAACTTTTTTTTTCGGAATATCTTTATATTGATAGGAAGAATCCTTAATGTGATTTTAAATCATTTCATCGAAAATTGATTCCGCAATATACACTTCACTGTAAACCGTTGACTGACAATTGACAGACATTTATCCTACAAAATCTATTTTGTCGGTCGTTGTTAGTTCTTGTAGGATGATTGCCATTGAACACCTACAATATCTGACAAAAAGCGACAAAATGAATAGCATTGCATTATAGCTTAAATTTTATCAAAAATGTAAGTAATTAATTGAATTATGTCAAGATAAATCATCGTTTTACCACACATTAATACAGATTGCCCAAAAGTCAAGTAATCACTAATCGAAAAGTCAATCAGGTTTCAACAGTTTTTGTTTAGTTAATTTGCATGCAAAGCATCTGCTTCGATCTCGGTGGAGAACCTACAAAATTCGTCGGATATCGCAGGATATTGGAGGTGACAATCGTCGGTTGATTTTGTCAGTAATTTTGTAGGATTATTGTCGGTCAACGGTTTACAGTGTAGAAATGAATATACCAAAATCAGCCAAAATATTCCAAACATTCAAATTTTAGAATAGATCTCACGCCAAAAATATAGTGCCTAATCTATTTTCCCATTGTCAAAGTTGCAAGATGCGTGTAAAGTAAGCTATTAGAAATCTGGTGGGCATAGCCTGCTTGGTTTAAAAGATATTCAAAAAAATCGTGAGGGGAGACTAAGAATACCCCTCGCAGTGGGGCGATGGTTGAAGAGTAGATCTCAAAGTTAAATGGTTACAGAATTCCTGCTTTTTGCGGTTAATGCTCTGTCATTCATTGCAAATTGCTGATCTGTTTTATATGGGGTAACTATGACAAATTTAGCGGATGACAATCTGGGGTTACAAGTTGCCACCTTCCACAGTCAATGGGTGAAAAATGTTTCCTTTGTGTATGGGATAATGACTGCTATGCGATGCCGCACTGGTTGCATAACTTAGAACTTGCTTATGAGCATGAAATGATATTTTTTAAGATTGATTTGTGTTTTGAAAGCAATTCAAATATACGCGTGTGAAATGTGACAGATTTTCTTTCGAAAGCATCCATTCCAATCCATCTTAGAAACGGTATTCTACAGATCTATGCAGCCTCAAATGTGGTTATAACGAAGGTGCACGACTTGCAGATAGCGAAGGAATTCAATGATTCATTTTTTAAGACCGCGGGGGCTCAAATGATCTCCTATCCGTCCTTCTAGGTAAGTCTGATTCTCCGCCCTCCTAGTGCTAATGGGTTAGGCTAGAATAAAGTGAAATAACATTAGAAAAGTAAATATAAAAAGTCTTAAAAGTAAAACCCGAGGAGTGAGCAATGTGCTTTGTCTCAAAGCCAAGGAATAGAATTTTAGACACTCTATTCGATGTCTATGGAATGATAGATGATCATGATGCAATTTATTGACTCATAATTATAAAATGCTGCACAGGTATTGGAAATTGATGCGTTTTGTTAGAATACAAAATGCTTTTCAAATAGCTGCAAAATTTAGACTTTGAAGAAGCACTTGAAAATACTCGTAGTCTGATGACCCTCTAATTCTCGTAGTCTGAAAAGTCGCAAAATCGTAAGTGGGCCGTCACAGTTTCCGAGCAACAAAACACAATTGTGACAGGTTGTCAAATTAACCCATCTGTTCATAGTAGGGTTGAGGCGATGCTTTGCAAGTTACTTTATCAGCGAACTTTCGCACTTTTGATCTCCAGCAATCGATTTTTCCTATTTAGATTGGTCCCAACCTAGTGTGGGTGCCAAATTTTTCGTAGTCTTCAAAATATTTTCCAGTTCTATCTTATCTATTTACGTTACGTTCTCGAAATAAATTAATACATCTATCCAAATTTTACTGAACCTTTCTGTTTATGAGTACTGTGGTAAACAAAGTTCTCCAAGTGATATTGTGCAAGATAATTGTGCAAAAGAAATGTTTGAATTCATGCTCTCCCGGTATGACGTGTTATCCCTTATTCCAAGTGTGCTCCCATAATGCTAATAAAAGTGGTGACACCAGTACATAGTTTCCTCACAAATCGCATTCAAAATATAATCAACTCTCGTTCATCCAGCCCCTTCCGAACATTGCCAAAAAGGCCGGTTAGTGAAGGTGAGAAAGACAAATGGCAACAAATGACTGGACGATAACCAGTGAAAGAGATATGGTTTTTTAGGTACTTGATATGTGCTGAATACCAGGTCTAAGCTTCCTGGATAGACAGATGAAGGCATGATTTTGAATAAGAATGTTCATATTTTCATGTAGATTTTAGGACATATTCATTATGCAAGATTTATCAATTAGAAATTTTCTGCACATTATAAATGGAGTGTCGATTATCTATGGAGTGTCGATTATTCCTTTTTGAAGAGTGAAAAGTCAGCGATGCATGCGGATACTCTTTCATCTTTATTATGGAAAAATGCCCATTAATTTCCATAACTAAGGTGATTTGCTTACATAACTGCTTACAGAATTACAAATAAAGCAGAAGCTGACTCATTAATGCTTGCATATATCATGGTCTTTTGATATTTTGTTGTATTTACTTCCAAATGAAAACTGTGAAACAGCAGCCTTAGAAACAAATAAAACGTTTGGCAGCGGTGGGATTCGAACCCACGCCCCGAAGGACTGGTGCCTTAAACCAGCGCCTTAGACCGCTCGGCCACGCTACCGCGTGAACACTCAATAGAAATATGACACTGATTTTTGAGTGACGTAACGGCTTGAATATAAAACAATACCTGTCATCCTTCGGATAGTGCAGTTAAATGCCATTCAATGATTTTTATGTAGATTAATTCTATTATTTGAACCTTGAACCATGGAAATCCGACATTATGTTACTTAAGGATTGTTATGCATTTAGAGCAGACATTTGTTAATATGCACCGCCATTGGAAAGCTTGCGCGCTACATATGTTTAACTGCATTATTCTAAGCAATAAGCCTCCTCAGCAGTCAATGAGGGTTTATTTATTCCAAGTTAGATTATTTTCTATGACTGATATGTTCCTTTACTTAGCAGGGGACTTCCACTGCTGAATCAAGTCAGAGCTAAGCATTCTTATATATAAGTAATAATTATAATTATTAATATAAGTTAGATGTGAGGAAGCAAGGGACTTTCGGAATATGTGACTACAACTTGGGATGCGCAGCTTTGAAGGTATTTGAGGGTCAAATGAATGTCCATGTTTCGAAATTCGCCTGCAGAGCACCGTTGTTTTCAAGTCTGTGAGTATCTTCCTGGTGATTTAAGGAGTTTGAGGATCATATTGAAACGTATCTATAATAAATTTTAGAAGCAAAGTAATCATCAAGTTGCATTTGCAATCAGCTTTCATTCAAGTTCTGCTATTCGCGGAAGAAACTGACTTAGCTGCAAATCGCACCGGAAATCACTTTTTCATAGCTTTTGCCAATCGCTATCCAACTTCGATTCGTCACTCAAACAAATTCATTTTCATCCACAAGGGTCCAACGTTGGGAACCACTGATTTTGTCCAGTTGTCCAGTTTAGTTGGGAACCACTCGAGTTCATCTAATTAAATCGAAGCTGCATGCACATTGGGGTTAATTAATACTGAATTCCTACTCTACCTTTATACTTACTGTATGGTTATGATAATTTAATACATGCGCACATGATTACGTGTATACTTGCGAAGAATCTTTCCAATTTCTGAGAACACATTTTCGAAAATCTACAAGTAACGACTTTTCATGTGGAAATATTTTTCTCGATATCGTTGAAACGTAATAACATCCGAAATCACTTCAGTCTTTGATGTTGAGCATTAAATCCCATCGTTCCAGTCCATTGTCCTGCCTCTTTTAGTAAAATCAAACGCACCTTCGTATTTGGCATTTAATATTCTTCTGCAGATCCCAAGTGCTCAATTGACAAGGGAAGCGGCACCCTTTTGACTCCCTGCCATACCTTATCTTTCTCTGCTCTTAGTGCTAGAAGGAGCAAAGCCTAATGTAGTGCGAACATTTCTAGCTAATCGACTTTTGTGTTTGAAGTTTCTAATTTGAGTCGAGGGAGCGAGATAAATCTACAAAATGCCTTATCCTTTGGGAAAAGGGAACAGAGATATTTTTGTGTTATGTAAGAACGTAGTAAATGACTCAGAAACAGAAAGCAAAGAGTTTTCGAAACATTCCGTATAGAATTATGATGAATTCTCATTTTCAGATAATTTTGCACGGTATCTGAAAATACATGTGGCATTGTAGTTGTTGAAGCTTTCCTCAAGACGATTTTAATTTCTATAAGCGAAATTCACTTTTTGAAAATTGTTTGATGACTACCTCCATGCATTTATATCTGAGCACTTTTATCAATTTCTGAAGCATTCGAAATCATGACCGTGTTAATAAATGAACATGTTCTAAAATTGAGTTTATACATGATTTTTTACTGATAAGGAATGCGGAGTTCTGGGTTATATCATGATACTACTGTACGACTCCGATCTCTATGGATTCTGTAGTAAGTTCACGAGAAAATAGCACTATAGGATCAACAATGAATGTTATAATGCCTTGTATAACTGCATTTTTCGGAGAATCTATGTCGAATATTCTCACTTTTCAGTATATGACATAGCCCACGACAGGCCAGGTTTCTTGACAGATAAGCGAGTCAGCCAGATCGTCAGTGTCAAAAGCCTTAAATTCATTTATAATGCAGTTTGCGAAAACGGATAGTTTGAATCCACTTCATAGCTGTCATGTAAACTTGAGTCGCTAGGATGTTAAAGCAAAACATGTAGGCTGGATGTGTTCAGACAAAAACAATGTGCAATACTGTCAAGGTGCTCCACCCCTTAAGATCTACCGGTACTAAACTAAACAACAAAACCAATTCAGAGGTATGCTATACATTTTCAGGCATAGCAAAATCAATGAGAACCATTAGTACATGATCATGCATTAGAACTTCATGCTGCAGACATCATTTCAATATTTGAATTTTCATGTCTTCGGCAACAGAGCACGGTTTCGTCTCAAGTCTTTAAAGTTAAAGGTCTGAGTCTACACTCTACAGAGAAATTTATCTGAAAATTCTTCATTGGAGGCTTGCCTATACACAAATTCTTACTTACACAAGCTTGGTTCAACATGATAACTTCTGACGACAGACTTCACTAGCGAAGTGTTTGCCCAAATCACTATTTCTTTCATGTTGGTTTGTTTCGCCCTCGTTAGATATCTGTGTTTATTTGATTAGTGGCCTTTAAGACGTCATTAATCCTTATTAGAAAATGACGTCAATAAAACCGTGACTTTTACTGGTTGTTGTTTTATAATGTTTTTGTTAATCAATTTAAATTTCGCTTATTAAAATCGTGGTAAATGAAAACAGCCTGTCTTAGGCGTAATTAGGCGGAAAGGGGCGGATTTTTTTCCTTCTCTCTCTCTCTCTCATTCATTCTCTCAAGTTTATTTGAAAAAATCATTTCACTTTAGCACGAGGTGATTGAATGAGCGGAATCACTGTGTGCCGTCACAGTCAATACCAAGTCTGACAAATTATGTGATATCTTCAAAATCCTGCATGAGGCAGGCCTACTGACTGTCATGTGACATTTCAGTTATTAACAATAAGCAAGGATTCAAAAGTTTGACAAGCTTTACTTCAGCACCTTTCAAAATTTTGAAAAAAAATCCTGTTAAGAATGAATTAATATTTACTGTTTCATAGGAATTTAAGAAAGTTTCCAAACGACCAGTGTTTACATGACTTATGTTACTGTGATAAATTCTTTTCATCTCATAGAAATTGGGATGTTGAGTTGATATCTACTAACTGAACACAACTCAAAGAAATCACATTAATACTGGACCTATTAGTACTGCACTACTACCAATAAGACCTACTTGCTCAATCTCTTATAAATAAGCTCACTTGAAAAATGAAAAATAATAAAATAAATTGTTCGAGCACTAGATTATTTTAATCATCCACTTCGACGAAAAAACTGAGTGAATGGATTGCACGAGATCATTAAATTGATGATGGTAAGAATCTCACACTTAATGCATAAAATAAATTTGGTAGCGGTGGGATTCGAACCCACGCCCCGAAGGACTGGTGCCTTAAACCAGCGCCTTAGACCGCTCGGCCAAGCTACCGACAAGAGAGGCTAATGAACAGATCAAAATGCTATTGGTTATGAACTGACGCAATTGCTTTTAATTGAGCAATCCTGTTATCAAAAGACAATGACATTTAATGTCATTCATTAGAACTGTCGAAAGATAATGCTTCTGTTGAGAAGATTCCGTTGTTCACTGTCAGTACCAAGTCAATTCAATGACTTGAGACCTCAACAATTGTGACCACCACGAAACATGCTTCAACCTGTTGGGTCTGATTTGTCGTGGGTAGTGAGATCTGTTGAGATTTGACAAATGTATCAATTACCAGTTTACTTGCCTCAAATAAATGACTCTAAAAATTCTTATTAGAGAGAGAGAGAGAGAGATTTAATAATGATTTTATTAATCCTCCATATGATGTTACATGAATATTTTTCCTCCTCTCTTCATATATCTATGAAATGACTTCTCATATGCCATATTTTCATTTTCCTCTCATGCATTGGCTTATCATGTCACGTCTGTAAATGGTCTCCTGTGATCGCTAAAGTACGAGGGGACTCATTTCAGACATAAAGCAACGCATCGAAGAACTTGTGATCACCACTATCACCTTTAATACGAGCGCAGATGTCATTATCATTTCCATCAGTTACTGGTGCTGCATTCACTCATTCATCTGTACTTCATCTTTTTTTCTTTTGTACATGTATTTTTCATTTTTTGCCATGTTTGTACCAAGTTGGTCAATAAACTTTTTCAGTTCTGAGCTCTGAGAGAGAGAGAGAGAGATCATGTTTTCCAGAAACTTAAATGACATAGGAGCAGAAGAAGGGAACCGAAGACAACCATGGCTTCAGAACTATGACCACCAGATGATGTCATTTTTGAATGAATATGCGGTGTATTGCACTTGTGGAAGTCAGTGGGTGTTGCCGATATGTCATTCATAGATACTTACGGTATTTAAATTTGCGTAATAAGATATTAAAATTTCTCTAAGAAAGTGTTATTTATTACAACTTATTCTGCAAATTTCGCGAATTCCTCCTCATCGTGTGGTGGGGGAAGCACACGCTCATGTGACACACGGTGAACGTCGCATGTAAGAACTTGCCGCTCACCCTAATTATTTTTCAGCTTCCTCGCGATTAAAATCGTATTTGCAAAAGCATCAAACTTCCGAAATTAAATAAAAGTGACTGAAGAAATGCCTCCACGCACGAATATCAGCCGCCTGACTGCACTGGCGACATGTGAACTACGACCTGACTGATCGCATTCACAGCGAAACAAAGCTTTTGTCTGCATTGCTGCTGTGACGCCTTGCTTCGAGTTTTCCGTCCCCCATCGTAACCCTCTCCTGCATTCACGCAAAACAGAGAATTTTGCGACTAAACGTAAAATTCAGCGGCATCAAAACCTTCTTCGTCAGAATAAGATAGCAATAAAAGCAGTAAAAGCGATTAGTAAGTTCAAATCTTTTGTTTCGGAAATGCCATCTTGTCATAGAACAAACGAATTGAATTGAAACACGACCGCCTGCTAAGGCAGCGCAGAGGTTCGTGAAAGTGCTTATCAACGTTAATCATTCATGAAACTTCTAACAGCTGTCCTCCGAAAAGGACAAAAAGATGTGCAGAACTTGCGTGACGAATGTCATCACAAGAAATGGATTTCGAACACTTAAACACGAGTATTGAGAGTTCACGGCAACATTCAGAACTTTCTTCCTCATGTTTGCATTAAAAGCAAATTTTTATCTTTATAAGGAATAGCGCGTTGCTGAAGTTGTGCTAAGAAATGTCACCAGCTAAAAAATGACACATTCCAAGCAGGAAATTGCTCATTGAAGGATGGATTGCATTGTATTTGGAATTAGTGTCGTAGGAGGCAATGCCGCTACGATGAGGACTTCGAGCGATTGATTTCGGATGAATTAATAGGACTAAGACTATTAATCATTTGTAATAATCTAATATAATATTATAATATAATATTAAGACTAGAATTAATACGACTATGATTTTTTTCTCTTCAATATCTTGAACCATCTCAACGGCTGTCACTTTCTAAGCCATTTCATTTCGGCATAAAAGATCCTCAACTGCTGCATATGATATGCCAGCCGAAACTCCGCTGAAATATGGTGAAAACATTATTTTTTTATCATAGGAACCTCATACGGGCTTGCAGTCGACGTCCCACATTTGCCGTACCGAGGACTCCAGATTCAGAAATTTTACACTTTATACCAGGGTCTGAAAATATTGGGTGGTCTCCATGGCACAGTGGCTAAGTACTTGGCCTAGCGATCTTTCGGTCCAGAGATCGAGCCCCGGTAAGTGTCATTGGAAGTCGTCAGGAAGGGCATCCGAGCTAGAACTAAGACATCACAGCGCTCCAGATTAAATTCTGACTCTGTCAGCACCGTCCAAATCATCAGGTTGGGGAGTAGTAACGTTAAACCATCATTCATCAAAGATTTCGTTGTTATTGCTCTGTCGACGGAATGGAGGGCGACAATTCAGTCATCTGTCGCATTTTATAGTAAAACAAACGAAACTGCAGATTGCTTATCTTTCACCTGCATTCGAAAGACACTATAAAAATTTTACAGCCACCGATGAGAATGAACTTGCTACATTCTTGGTTTTCTGCATGTGCAAATAAATCAGCTTTTAAAATCAAAACAATTAGGCCAATTAATGAAATGCTGAAGCTTTGGGCTTGTAACTAGTTCTTGTATCTGACGATAGCCATTATGACTTTAACCTTAAGCTCCGGTCAAAACAGCGAACTGACTGCGCTGAGTATACGTTTTAATGTCGGAGTAAGTCATCAAAATCCAGCGTCCTTGACAGAAGCAGAACGCAAAAAATGGCAAAAAAATATGGAACATAAGTTTACGTCTATCAGTCATTGTATCTTGTATTCAAAATGTAATTGAGCAAAAATCTTCCAGTTAATTGGCTGGTTCGAACATTCAACAACACTCAACGTTATCATCCAATGTCCTCCAAAATGTTCAACAAGATGTTGGAATTGTCCGTGCTATTTGGTAGATGTCATCGTATACCAGGCAGACGGTGATCACGGATATGAGATAGCATGTTTCCTGGCTCCCATGCAGCAACACAAAGATAAATTACAAATTGTTTTCAAATTCCCTCATCACAGAATAAAAAATGTACATTCTGACAGTGTTGATGTAAAGCAGTCACGAGAAAATACTTTCTCCCATTACATCCCATTCCGCTTCCACCGCATCTGTCATGAGCTTGCACGAATCCCGCATCATTTGGTCTCAAGCTCTAGCACGGTTCAAATTACAAATGTCAGATAATTTCAGAGGCACGAAGGAGTTTCAGATTGCATTAGAGTGTAAAGTTCGCTGTCAAGCAAATATTTTTCGTCATTAATCGTGCTCATTATTTCTTATAAGGACTGGCATGACTGTCGCGTTCTAAACGTTCTCACCAATGATGTATAAAGGTTAGAATCTCCTCTCTCTCCCCCTCTCCCTCCTCTCTTTCTTCCCCTCTCTGTCCTCTCTCTCTCTCTTCTCGGTGTGTGTGTGTGTCTCATTCATGGACTGCTGCACTCAACACATACCGAGAGACATCGTGTACATACTGTGGTAGATGCTTTTTTACAATTTTGCAGGATGGTGCATCACTGCGTTGGGACTTACACAATGCAAATGTGAATGGGCTTTTCACCCTCTCGACTTCCTGAACATTGATCTCGTCAGATTATGTCGCGAAATAGCTGTAGTAGTCCGGCAGCCAGAACGAGTTTCTGCAGGGAACGAGGCCGAAAATAAGACGTTCACAGAATGATGTACACCCTATGCCTACTACGAATCGGTGCGTCTGCCGAGTTCTAGTGAGTTCCTGTTCCTGTCAGACAAGATCAAAGAAAAGCACATGTAAATCCAATTGGACGCAGATTGCAGTTTTTGGCCAAAATGAAATTTTGTATGTTTTATCTGATTAAACGAAAAGTACTAACCCCAGAGTCATAATTTTTGGCATGGAATATTTTCATGTCATATCCTTTAATTTTCATGCACCTCTGTCTATATAGCTAAACGCATTTAGATTTGGGTAGCCTCTCAATGTTGGCAAACACAAACATTTTGAGCAATTTCATCCACATTCAACCACATTCTCACATTCATTGCCGATCAGATGCATGATAAAAGCACATGTACATCATAGGAAATGACTTGAAGACATTCCATGGCAAAAATTATGACTCTGGGCTTAGTACTTTTCGTTTAATCAGAGAAAACATACAAAATATCATTTTAGTAAAAAAACTGCCATCTGCGTCCCATTGGATTTACAAGTGTTTTTTTTTTATCTTGTCTGACAGGAGAAGGAACTAATTAGAGCTCGGCAGACGCAGCGATTCGTAGTAGGCATAGGGTGTACATCATTCTGTGAAAGTCTCATTTTTGTCCTCGGTTGTGTAATTTCGCGTCTATATTGCTCTTTGTCCAGTATACATAAGAGCATTGTTTCCTTTGCAGTCACTTTATAAGTAATTATTCAGAGATGAGCGCATTTAAAGATTTCTCTCATGGAAATCATACTCATAGAAATCTGACCCCCTCTTCCAATTTTCCAACAGTCAATATTTCTGCTATTTAATTTTAAACAGTTAAACTAACTAATTGCCCTTAAATGTCATATCACATTTTTCACTCTATGTGATTTAGACTGCAGTTTTGTATTAAACAAAACTCATATACCCAAAATCTACATGTAAGTCATAATAGCAATGGATTTCATAACCAAAACTTTCCAACTTTGAGAGAAATCGGTAAAAGCTTTCCTCGACAATTCAGCTCTCCCATTCAGAACAGCCGTTGCCTCTCAACCATGTGTCACTTGAGAAATTTGATTGTGACAGGTCATTAAGCCCGCCTTCTTTTCATTGCATCTTTGACCACACGACAAAAGAATCCCCTCTTCTCATAACAGTCCTTCTACTCAATTTAAAGGCATCAGAGTTGATCACTTTAGACTTCATTATCACCAATTCACCAATATAGTACAGAAGTTGTACGCCTGTGACTCACCGAACAAAACAATAATTTTGAAAATCCAGACACTTTAACCACTTCACGGGTTGGAATCGTGATTCCGTCCCAGCAGAATGAACGGACATTTTGAGAATGGGTTGTTCATGATTAAATGTTCCTCATTTCTCTACAATTTACCAATCGATTCACAAGTGATTGCCTGGTCATTACACTGTAAACTGTAGGCATACACTTATCAGACAATTTATCCGCGAAATCAATATTTCGGTGGATGTTACGTATTATCAGACAGTTTTTCTTTCATTGTACGGATTAATTTATATTATTGCGTTTACCGCATATCATACTACTTATGACTAAAATATGCACTTTTATCAAAATTGATGGTGGTCTTGATAATTTTCAGTTATCAGAATATCCAATATTTTAAATAAGTAGGGTAATTTTATACATCTAAAGGAATGGCAATTGCAGTTCTGGATATTTGACACATAGACGCCATCTTTTAACTCTGATTTTGCAATGTTCTTTGCAATTTTTAAGGGTATATATACTTCCCTAAATTTATTATCGGCTTCAGTCGGCAATATTTGGTGTCATGAACATTTTGTAGGACTGGCTTGTATGTTATTCGCAGCCGTGTCAGATATCAAGGGGCAGCCACAAGCTTTGCTGGCAACGCCTTTTCAGTGTCTTGTTCTTTAGCTCTCTGCAATATACTGTGCACACTATGATACATTCAATGCATTTTGAGTCTTAGATTATGCTGTGATGGGGTAGTGATGACAATGATGATGATGGGATTGTCAAGGAATAAGAACACAATTTCTCATTCCTTTTGTGCACATTGACAGATATTTGAAATATTGCTGCGTATCTAGTCTATCTAGAAAACATGCTATTGGATCTAACCTACTTGCTTGATATTAATTATAATAAACTTCCTCCTTGCACGCCTTCATCATATTTATTTGAATTTTTGCTAATTTCTAGTAATATAACTCATTTATTTTGTTGCTGGAGCATGTAAAGGAGAACGCTTACGTGACCGGATCAACAAATGAGAGGGTATTAGTGAATAAGTCCTCAAAATACAAATAGTTTTGAGCAAAATGATAAGGACTGCAATTAGACACTGTGAAGATGGCTCAGTCAAAACTATTAGAATTGATATACGAGCGTCAGAGGGTTTTTTTCATCAAATGCACTGCACAGTGACAGCTAAGAGAGCTAAGAGAGCACGGTCGACAGCTAAGAGTTTGTGCCTCTGCGGTGGGTTCAGTTGCGTGGCAAGTCGGCATGCTATGTCCGGTCACAACTCTATCCAGATCCATGTTATTTGAGAAAGCAGAAGTCCATCTGCATGCAATGTTGCAATGATGGACAAGGAGTTCATAAAACGTAGCAAAATATCTTTTGTTTATCGTGCGCAATGTGTCCGTTTGCCCACACTCAAGTAATGCGTCTGAAAAGCAAAAGTATATACAACGCTCTTTAATTTCACATTTTATCAACGAGGCTAAGATGTTGAGGACAATATAATGTTCTCTTGTTCCGTCTGATACATTGAATTTATGCGCACTTGCGAAACTGCCATCAACTTTATTCAAATGAAGATTTTCATTTTTCTTCAATTTTGTGATTCACGGTTGTTTATTTTCGCTCCTTCCACTCGTAAAATGCGGTGAACCACTTTCAAAGTCACATGTTTCTGTCAGCAGAACGTTCCCTGCGCAAATTCTCTGCACTCTCACTCCTCAAAAAACGATCACATTTCTTTACATTCCCATTAAGTGCAACAAAACTTAGTAGCTAACATCCTCTTCAAAGTCAACGGATAAAATTTCTCGATGTTTACCGAGTCATGCTGTGAGAGCACAGAATGAAGCTGTCAGAATAAATAACGGCATCATCCTCTTCAAACCGACTGAAATACGGTCCAGTTTGGCACAGGTGCAGAAAATAGTAATAAGCTGTACCTTATGTTCTGGTGATATCACACCCTCGGTCACTTGTTTTTCATCTGATGATCTTGCCATGTCAGGTGGAAGACGCTAATCAACATCACTCGTTGAAGCCGACTACAATCTGACAGCCATAAATGACATTTTGATCGAAGAGACTGTGGTGTTTGTTACCCGATCCTACATCTTAGCCTTCCAATTCTATTGGTGCCCAGAATTGTTCAAATTACATAATTGCTTTATCCACTGATTTCTGAGCCTTTATCTCTTTACGATGTTTGATTTTGTAATCGCTCAAAGATTCAAATCCAACCTCACAAAATCCTTCAGATTTCTTTAAGGGTTTTAAGCCAAGCTGCAAGCAGATACAATGTTGAGAAGGAAGACATCAAAATTCAAAAATCAGTGATTGATATTCTGTGCATTCCTCTCTGTTATTCAATGTAGGACATAGTCTTTTTTTCATTAGCACAGATTCTCGAAGGCGATTATTCAGATTAGCCCTTAAATAAATATAACAAATGATGCTTAAAATAAATTACAACACCTTCAGATTTCGACAATTTCAGTTATGCTGTAATTTTCGACCGATAACTCTAACGATTGTTCACGATTGTCAGATGTAGACAGTGAGATCAAATGTTGTTCATTTTCTTATATTATTCCACAAATGCTCACAATATCTCATCGCAGATTGCTCTCTCCTATTGATCTCCCCTTGAAGTGATCTGAAAGAAATCAGAATTGATGATGTCAGTAAATTGGCTGCACAAGTATACAAAATACAGCAAAAGTGTGTCTACATGCTTCTACTTCCAAATTAGGGCAGCCAAAAAGTGTTGTTGGTGAAGATGGGGTGAAAATTGCTGAAATTGAGTATCAGAAATAGGCAAGGTATATGACATTCATCTTTCGATTCAATATCAGTTTCTTTGATGCTGCTATTTCTGATCAGAAGATGGATGGACGATAACAGTTTTTGTAATTTTAGTGCTTAAGCCTACTCATTAGGCTACTTACAATCTTTGTAAAATTTTGCTGTAATTTTCGCTCAATTATTTGCTCTAGAACATCTTTGAAATATGTGGAGCGGGCTTTTCAATGAATTTAATAATTAGAATATCAACCATTGAAATGCTGTATTCGGCATTTATAAAGAAAATTGTCGCTGTTAATTTCGTGTAATTGCGTTTTAACATTGCTACATCATCTACTTTCATCGAACAGTGTATTGCTTGTCATACAACGCGATTATGTGTGGAATGACAATGTTCTTCATCACATATTGAATGAGCTTTCGGCAATGGCATAATTTCAAAATCAAAGCTGGCAAACTCCAATTCAATGAATTTAATAATTAGAATATCAAAGATCGAGGTGCTGTATTCGGCATTTATAAAGAAAATTGTCGCTGTTAATTTCGTGTAATTGCGTTTTAACATTGCTACATCATCTACTTTCATCGAACAGTGTATTGCTTGTCATACAACGTGATTATGTGTGGAATGACAATGTTCTTCATCACATATTGAATGAGCTTTCGGCAATGGCATAATTTCAAAATCAAAGCTGGCAAACTCCAATTCAATGAATTTAATAATTAGAATATCAAAGATCGAGATTCTGCATTCGGCATTTATAAAGAACATTGTCGCTGTCTTCATCACTATTGAATGAGCTTTTTCGGCATGCATATAATTCAAAAATCAAAGCTGCAAACTCCAAATTCAATGAATTATAAATTAGATATCAAAGATCGAGATTCTGCATCATTCGGTGTATTGCTTGTCATACAACGTGATTATGTGTGGAATGACAATGTTCTTCATCACATATTGAATGAGCTTTCGGCAATGGCATAATTTCAAAATCAAAGCTGGCAAACTCCAATTCAATGAATTTAATAATTAGAATATCAAAGATCGAGATACTGCATTCGGCATTTATAAAGAACATTGTCGCTGTTAATTTCGTGTAATTGCGTTTTAACATTGCTACATCATATTTTCTTTCATCGAACAGTGTATTGCGTGTCATACAACGTGATTATGTGTGGAATGACAATGTTCTTCATCACATATTGAATGAGCTTTCGGCAATGGCATAATTTCAAAATCAAAGCTGGCAAACTCCAATTCAATGAATTTAATAATTAGAATATCAAAGATCGAGGTGCTGCATTCGGCATTTATAAAGAACATTGTGAGTCTAAATTTCACATAGCTCACGTTTTAACATTGCTATTGCATATTTTCATTCATCGAATATGTTGAGTCAAATAACGTGATGGTGTGCGTCAGGGGCGTAGCGTCCATTGGGGCATTCGGGGCAGTACCCCGAATGTATTTGTTAGATATATCTCCAACATATTGTGCGCCGGTGACCAAACGCTACATCTTATGGCTATCTTAAGTCTATATTTCATCTTTCCAACGGATGCATGTGTAATTGTAGATGATTTTCTCTCTCATTCTTCCTCTCTCAGGGGCAGTCGCCGGAGTGTCGCCGAGATTGCACCGATTGGCCAAAATCTAACATGAGTCACACATGATCAGTAATGGCTCGTTGATGTCATCGACAAATCAGCCAATCTGTCAATATGCTGTTCTGTTCGCTCGCCAGAACAACTCGGCGACGCCTTTCATCTCGTCGCGGCCACTGCATGCAACCCACAAAGAAGCAGTCCATCTCTGTGATTCAACCCGGGCGAACTTAACACACACTGCCTGGCAAATCACGGCGAGTCTGACCAAGGGCGGATCCAGGAGCTCATCTTAGGGGGGGGGGCGGTGATTTTAGAAGTTATAGTATAGTTATAAATACTTACACCCGTAGCGTAGGTCCACTGTACAAGATTGTTTCAATGTCATATGATGAGTAACTCAGCCAATTTTTCTAGGGATAGGTCGCACATTCTAATGGAAATCATTCTG